>SJXQ01010807.1:0-210885 GCA_006408695.1 Aepyceros melampus | reverse complement strand
TCCCCCCCGCCCCCGTCTTCCCCTCCAGGGGATACTCCGGGGGCCAGCCTGAGGCCCTGCACCCCCGGCTCACCCCTCCTCTCACTGCTTCCTTCCCTGGGTCTTGGCACAGCCCCCCATACCCTGCCACAGAGAGGGCCCCCGACTACACACGGCTCACGTCAGAGGACAGCAAGATTGTGTCCGATGAAGGGACGGCCTTCATCTGCTCCAGGCTTTGATCTACTTCAAAAGAGACGGGAGAGCTCCTTTCCCTTCACAGACTTGATCAAAAACCCCAAGGCATAGCCCTGGAGGAAATGTCCTAGTTCAGAAGGTCCTTTTAGTCAAAGAAAGGAAGGATTAAAAATTAATGAAGGTTATCCGATAACTGGCGTGGACAGCATCTACTTTACGTCAGGGGTCTTACATCTGTTACTGGTGTGACATAGAGGCCCAGCCCATAGCCTCTGGAGCTAGACAGCCTGAGTTCGTAAACCTGATTTTGCTACTTACCAGCTGTGTGCCTTGGGCGTAGCACTTAGCCTCCTAGGGCCTCAGTTTTCTCCTCCATAAAGTGGGCAGAATAATAGTATCTACTTCACGGGGTTATTGTAGAAAGAAATTAGATAACATATAAAGTTTATGTCACAGAGCTTGGCATGTAGCCAGCGCCCTAAAAATGGCAGATGTTATCTTTATGTTACTTTTTAAAAATCTAGTGGTAAAGAGGGGCCTCCCTGGAGTGCAGTGGCAAAGAACCTGCCTGCAGTGCAGGAGACTGGGTTCCCTCCCTGGGTCGGGAAGATCCCTTGGAAAAGGGATTGGCAACCCACTCCAACATTCTTGCCTGGAGAATCCTATGGACAGAGGAGCCTGGCGGGCTACAGTCCATGGGGTCACAAAGAGTCAGACAGGACTGAAGCGACTTAGCAAGCGTGAGAACCCCATGGGGCAGGGTTATTATCCTCATTTTACTGATGAGGAAACTGAGATTAGGAGAGGCTTGGTCACTTGCCCAAAGTTGCACAGCAAGTCACAGAGCTGGAGTTGAAGTCTCCATGTGTTCCTTAACACCATTGCTGAGGCAAGAATCCTGAGAGCTGGTTCTGTCAGGGGCAGAGGTGCGGTCTCTCTGACTGGGGCTGGGTCACCCGGAGGCCGCTTCCTCTGGCTGGCCCAGGATTTTGTTTTCTATTCTTTCTCTTTTAGTCGATTTTTAACACCTATAGACTGAATGTACAGAGAAGAAACCGAGGCCCAGAGGGGCAGTGGGCCAGCCTGTGACACCGGCCATGCTGAGACCCTGGGGTCTTCCCGGGTCCACGCTGACTCCCCCCGTGGAGAGGCTCCCAAGTCCTGGCTGACTCCCCCCGTGGAGAGGCTCCCAGGTCCACGCTGACTCCCCCCGTGGAGAGGCTCCCGGGTCCACGCTGACTCCCCCCGTGGAGAGGCTCCCGCATCCACGCTGACTCCCCCCGTGGAGAGGCTCCTGGGTTCACACTGACTCCCCCTGTGGAGAGGCTCCCGGGTCCACGCTGACTCTCCCGGTGGTGCCGGGGTCCTTCCCCGGTGGATCCAGGGTAATTTGAAGGTGGGGACAGAATTGGCGTCCTAGGAAAGAAGTTATTTAATTACAGATACAGAGAGAGATTAGAAACGGAGTGTGTCGCAGGAAAATGAGTGGAGAACAAGGGGCTGAATCCCTTGGTTTACGTGGAACACCAATCCCCACCTATGTAGGCCACAGGCGTCTTTCTGTTCTCCCGAAGGAGAGGAGGCACTGAGGCCTCCCCGGTCCGATCTTAGAAGCCTGAGCATCATTAGCCGGCTTGGTGAGTACCCACTCCCCAGATGGGAATTCAGGCACCAGACGGGGAAAGAAAGAACGACATGGGGTATCAGTCTTTCCAGAAACAGATCCGTTTTCTTTATTTTCAGGTTTGCTTATATACCTTTTGTTACACATAGAGACAAATGGAAATTTTTAAAGTCACGCGGGGGTCAGCAGTCCTGACCTTTATCAAGATCAGGTGCTTCATATAAACGTATACAAAAAGGTCTTAGGGGTTTTACATCATCTTCTGGGCACGAGGCCTGCTGACATTTTATGACCCTTTCTTTCTGATAACCAAACAACTTATTTTTTCCAAGGGTGTTTTTTCTTAAACCAGCCACCACTCTCCGAATAAAGTTGCATTCCTATAGGGTGAGGGTGTAGTGAGTTACAATCAAGAAAGGAATTTATTTAACCTAAGGTTAACATGATTAATGGAGAAGGCAATGGCACCCCACTCCAGTACTCTTGCCTGGAGAATCCCATGGACAGAGGAGCTGGTGGGCTGCAGTCCATGGGGTCGCGAAGAGTCAGATATGACTGAGCAACTTCACTTTCCCTTTTCCCTTTCATGCACTGGAGAAGGAAATGGCAGCCCACTCCAGTGTTCTTGCCTGGAGAATCCCAGGGATGGCAGAGCCTGGTGGGCTGCCGTCTATGGGGTCGCACAGAGTTGGTCACGACTGAAGTGACTTAGCAGCAGCAGCAGCAACATGATTAATCTTAAAGGTTAATATTTATTTCTCCTATGTGCTAGTTGTATTCATTATAAAGGTAGGAATATGGAGATTTAGCAGAAACATCAGCCCAACAAACAAAAACCTTTCACCAATATTCCCCTTAAGATCTATTTAGTCTTAAGATAGTGATAAAGTTACATTTTTACATAGCAAGGACACAGTGATTTATAACAAAGCACAGTGGTCTATAACAAAGCAGAAAATTCATTAACTCAAAAAGTCTAGTATTGCTATCATCAAAAACTACTATATTTCCTTTTCTATATTCCAAATACATTAATTTATTCTCAGGTGCCTAAGGATATGGAGGCCTGGCAGCAACCATTGACTCAACAATGAGAAAAGTTCTATGCTAATTAAGACCTTCAAAATACCCCAAACTTTCTGTGATGTTTAGGGTTGAGAGGTAGTAAACAATCATGTGCGTAGTGGCAGGAGTATGGATAATCCTGTCACACAGACTAGTTTGCCAGCAGAGAGGTTCGACCTGAGACACCCTTGTCACACCCAGTTCAGTTCAGTTGCTCACTCATGTCCAACTCTTTGCAACCCCATGAATCGCAGCACGCCAGGCCTCCCTGTCCATCACCAACTCCCGGAGTTCACCCAGACTCACGTCCATCGAGTCCGTGATGCCATCCAGCCATCTCATCCTCTGTCGTCCCCTTCTCCTCCTGCCCCCAATCCCTCCCAGCATCAGGGTCTTTTCCAATGAGTCAACTCTTCGCATGAGGTGGCCAAAGTACTGGAGTTTCAGCTTTAGCATCATTCCTTCCAAAGNCTGTCCATCACCAACTCCCCGAGTTCACCCAGACTCACGTCCATCGAGTCCGTGATGCCATCCAGCCATCTCATCCTCTGTCGTCCCCTTCTCCTCCTGCCCCCAATCCCTCCCAGCATCAGGGTCTTTTCCAATGAGTCAACTCTTCGCATGAGGTGGCCAAAGTACTGGAGTTTCAGCTTTAGCATCATTCCTTCCAAAGAAATCCCAGGGCTGATCTCCTTCAGAATGGACTGGTTGGATCTCCTTGCAGTCCAAGGGACTCGCAAGAGTCTTCTCCAACACCACAGTTCAAAAGCATCAATTCTTCAGTGCTCAGCCTTCTTCACAGTCCAACTCTCACATCCATACATGACCCCTGGAGAAACCATAGCCTTGACTAGACGGACCTTAGTCGGTAAAGTAATGTCTCTGCTTTTGAATATGCTATCTAGGTTGGTCATTACTTTTTTTCCAAGGAATAAGCATCTTTTAATTTCATGTGTATACTGCTCCATAATGAAAGTGAATTTCTTACTATGGATTGCCATTAAAAAACTTTGAAAAATATTTTAGTCCATACTTTATATTACAGTCAAAAGTTATCTATCAAATGCTTACATCAAACTGCACTCACAGACTTGTGTCTTTGCATTTTTATTTCCATGTCTTTGCACATGTGTTTCTCTGCCTGGGGGTGACTCATCCTCCACTTTGCCACTAGCTAACTTCTACTCTAAGTTGAAGATCATCTTAGATGCTTTATCCTCTGTGTAGCCTTCCATGGACGACTCTTCCATTTATATCTAAATTCTCTAAGCTGTCTTTCTTTCATCACTTTTACCTACCCCTATGGAAGAAGTGATTGTGTTGTAATTGCTGTTTTATCTACTTGTCTTTCCCACTAGACTGTAAACTCCTTGAAGGCATCGGCATTGTATTATTCATCCTGTATAACCTATGCTCAGCCCTGTTTCTGGTTCTCACAGGCACTTGAAAATTTATTAAATAAATATAGTCCCATTAAGTCTAGAATAATGTAAAATGGTCTTAAACTATAGAGTGAAAGTTAATGTTTCCTTACACAGCAGATTATTAAGCAATGTCTAGTCTTCTACATGGTCTCTGGAGTTTCAGAGCAGAAGAGGTATCTGCAAACATGCCTGTTTTATTTATCTTTATGTGTTCAGCACTTAACACAATGCCTGAGAAATATTAACAAGCCAACATGCATGTGCATTGGACAATATTGATTATAGGCAAGGGTGTTTCCTTCCCTTTTTAATGTGGGCAGTGTGCGCTTTTGATTGGAATGTCATGATTTTGTTTTCTAAGAACAGGCACAAAGAGAACTTGTGGTCTAGACAGACATAGAGTGTTCTTATATCCTGGTAATCCCTACCTCTCATGTCCTGCTTGAGGCAAGGGAAGCCTCCATCAAGCTTTTTCAGTTATTCTGGGGCAACAGTCTCAGTGATCCATCTGCACCCCAGGAGACAAGGACTTGACTTGGACCACCACATGCTGAAAGAAAAAAGGCTACACTTGGGAACATTCAGAACTCTGGTTCCCTTGTCAGTTTTCCAGACCGCCCTAAGGAACAAACCCAAACCTGCCTTCTCACTTCTGCCCAGGGCTCACTTTACCCTTTAGGAGAGGAGGCTGTGTCCTGTGTGGTACCTGGTGCTTGAAGACACTCAAAGAATCTAAATTGACCTGCACTGAGAGGATTCCAGGCCATGAAATGAGCACCCACACGTTTTCCTAAACCGGAGATGGTCAGTGGCAGAAATTTTACCCTTAGAAGCTTTCATTTCGGTTGCTTAGTTGTGTCTGACTCTTTGCAACCCCATGGACTGCAGAATACCAGGCCTCCCTGTCCATCACCAACACCCGGAGCTTACTCAAATTCATGTCCATCAAGTTGGTGTTGCCATCCAACCATCTCATCCTCTGTTATCCTCTTGCCCTCCTGCCTTCAATCTTTCCAAGCATCAGGATCTTTTCAAATGAGTCAGTTCTTTGCATCACGTGGCCAAAGTATTGGAGTTTCAGCTTCAACATGGTCCTTCCAATGAATATTCAGTCAGGACTGATCTCCTTTAGGATGGACTGGTTGGATCTCCTTGCAGTCCAAGGGACTCTCAAGAGTCAGAGTCTTCTCCAACACCACAGTTCAAAAGCATCAATTCTTTGGTTCTCAGCTTTCTTTATAGTCCAACTCTCACATCTCACATCCATACTACTGGAAAACCATAGCTGTGACTAGACAGATCTTTGTTGGCAAATTAATGTCTCTGCTTTTTAATGTGCTATTTAGGTTAGTGATAGCTTTTCGTCCAAGGAGCAAGCACCTTTTAATTTCATGGCTGCAGTCACCATCTACAGTGATTCTGGAGCCCAAAAGAATAAAGTCTGTCACTATTTCCATTGTTTCCCCATCTATTTCCTATGAAGTGATGGGACCAGATGCCATGATCTTCGTTTTCTGAATGTTGAGCTTTAAGTCAACTTTTTCACTCTCTTTCTGTTTCATCAAGAGGCTCTTTAGTTCCTCTTCACTTTCTGCCATAAAGGTGGTGTCATCTGCATATTTGATGTTGTTGATATTTCTCCTGGCAATCTTGTTTCCAGCTTGTGCTTCCTCCAACCCAGCATTTCGCATGATGTACTCTGCATATAAGTTAAATAAGCATGGTGACAATATACAACTTTGATGTACTCCTTTCCCAATTTGGAGCCAGTCTGTTCTTCCATGTCCAGTTCTGACTGTTGCTTTTTACCTGCATACAGATTTCTCAAGAGGCAGGTCAGGTGGTCTGGTATTCCCATCTATTTCAGAATTTTCCACAGTTTGTTGTGATCCACACAGTTAAAGGCTTTGGCATAGTCAGTAAAGCAGAAATAAACATTTTTCTGAAACTCTCTTGCTTTTTCCATGATCCAGTGGATGTTGGCAATTTGATCTCTTTTTCCTCTGCCTTTTCTAAAAGCAACTTGAACATCTGAAAGTTCATGATTCGTGTACTGTTGAAACCTGGCTTGGAAAATTTTGAGCATGTGAGATGAGTGCAATTGTGTGGTAGTTGGACCATTCTTTGGCATTGCCTTTCTTTGGGATTGGAATGAAAACTGACCTTTTCCAGTCCTGTGGCCACTGCTGAGTTTTCCAAATCTGCTGTCATATTGAGTGCAGCACTTTCACAGCATCATCTTGTAGGATTTGAAATAGCTCAGCTGGAATTCCATCACCTCCACTAGCTTTGTTCGTAGGATGCTTCCTAAGGCCCACTTGACTTCACATTCCAGGATGTCTGGCTCTAGGTGAGTGATCATACCATCGTGGTTCTCAGGGTCATGAAGATCTTTTTTGTATAGTTCTTATGTGTTTTCTTGCACCTTAATATCTTCTGCTTCTGTTAGGTCCATACCATTTCTGTCCTTTATTGTGGCCATCTTTGCATGAAGTGTTCCCTTGGTATCTCTAGTTTTCTTGGAGAGATCTCTAGTCTTTCCCATTCTATTTCTATTTCTTTGTATTGAACACTGAGGACGGCATTTTTATCTCTGCTTGCTATTCTTTGGAACTTACATTCAAATGTGTCTAAACTTTGCTTTTAGCTTCTCTTCTTTTCTCAGCTATTTAGAAACTTTGGCCCAGATGTTTTTGTTGCTTTTAAAACACAAATGCACTTACATTAATGTTTCCCCCTTTCTTTTCCAAAAGTAAGTTTTTTAAGCAGAAAGAGAGGACAGGACTTTGGATTCCTAAAGAGTTAAGCTTATTTGCCAGAAGTGGCTAAGGAGGGCTTAGGAAGGTGACCTGTTTAGCAGTTTTGACCAAGTTTTATCCTTCTTCTACCTCCATCTCTCCTCTTCACATCATAGCCAGTTTAAAGTTATAATGTCTCAGAAAGAAAGGAGGCCTGGGAGCAAATATTCCCTCTTGTTTCCCACCCTTCCTATGCTCCTTTCAGGATGGGAGGAGAAGAGAGGCTCAAACATCTTAAAAAGTCATTCACCCATCTAAGCGTGTAGTTACTAAGGATATATATTGAAAGCTTGCAAACCTGGAGCCTATTGGGCGGTCGTCCATGGGGTCGCAGGGAGTTGGACACAGCTGAGCGACTGAACAGCAGCTGGTCCAGGCACTGGAGATTACAGCAGTGATCCAAGCAGCCAGTGTCCCTAACCTTTCAGTTGTTCTCCCCGGGCCTGCGTGTTTGTGACTTAACAGTATTGGTGTGAGACAGCCATCCCCTGAGATGTATTGTGATACTAATCAGGGCTCTGAATGTGGAGTTTGAAGATCTGGATTTAAATGTTTATATCAAATATTCCCTCTTGTTTCCCACCCTTCCTATGCTCCTTTCAGGATGGGAGGAGAAGAGAGGCTCAAACATCTTAAAAAGTCATTCACCCATCTAAGCGTGTAGTTACTAAGGATATATATTGAAAGCTTGCAAACCTGGTGCTTCCTGGAGAAGGAAGTGGTGATGCACTCCTGTGTTCTTGCCTAAAGAATTCCATAGATAGAGGAGCCTGTTGGGCTGCCGTCCATGGGGTCGCAGGGAGTTGGACACAACTGAGCGACTGAACAGCAGCTGGTCGAGGCACTGAAGATTACAGCAGTGATCCAAGCAGCCAGTGTCCCTAACCTTTCAGTTGTTCTCCCCGGGCCTGCGTGTTTGTGACTTAACAGTATTGGTGTGAGACAGCCATCCCCTGAGATGTATTGTGATACTAATCAGGGCTCTGAATGTGGAGTTTGAAGATCTGGATTTAAATGTTTATAATCTCTCTACCTGTGTACCTTGGGTCAAATATCATACCTCTCCATACTTCTGAATTTCCCTTCAGGCAGTAGGAGATAGCAATACCCTCCTCATAGATATGTTAGGATGTGCACAAGTAGAACATCTGGCTTAGCCTCTGGGACATAGCAGGCCTGCAGTATTGACGTATCTTCCTTTGACTTTTCTCACTCTGGAATCACGGTGCCTGACACAAAGTAGGAGCCTTATTAAGGGAAGTTCTCTTAGTTATCATCCAGGAGAATTATCTTCCCTTTGCATAGGCAGTTGGAGAAGAACCCCACCCAGGCTTCTGGACCTCATCTGCCTTCCTTGAATCTCTACACTATATTTCCTTCCCCAAAACTCTTTCATGGAATGCAGGGTTTCCTACTTTAAGATTCTGTTTAGGTTGAGGTCAGAAACAACCTCAAGATCTGATTAGATGAACTCCATGCTGAGAGATTGCCAAGAGTCAGGTTAAGAATCTGACTTTGGAATTGGATGCCATCCAGGCCTCACACAAGCCCCGAACAATTACGGTTCCTTCAAGTGCTGACCTGGTGTGACCTGCCGCAGATCCCACATTCTGACTGGCAGAAGGAGTCAACATTCTGCTTTGGAGAAAGCCTCCTGGACTCCCAGTCTTCGGGGAAGCCTGGGAACAGGAGGATAAAGATCAAAGAAGCAAGTGCCACTCATTCCTGCTTTTTCCAGTTCTGGAAAGAGAGGAGGAAGGACTTGGTGGGAATAAAAATCAAAGATAAAGGGACATTTTGTACTTAAGGTGCTGGTTAGTAAGTACTCCAGCAGACAGCCAGAAGATAGTGATTTTGTTTGCTCTTTGTGGGGGTGGTTCTGGCCAAGGCTCCTGCTGCTGATATTTTTCTAGCTTACAAAAATAGTATTAACTTGCTTCCAGGTCTATGCTTGGCTCTGGCAGCCCAGCTGTCCTGAAAGGCAATAACAACTTGATTCCTGTCTCTGGCCCTCTCCACCCCAGTTTTTCTTCTCTACCAGTCCAACTTCTGATTGTCCTTCACATCTTGAAATTAGGCCGTCTCCTCAGGGGGCCTTCCCTGACTCCCCTAAACTGACTTAAGGGGTCTTTTCTCTCAGTCCCATGATGTCTGAGACTTGCCTCCATTACTGTACACATCACCCAGGTTTGTGTGTGATGTCTCATTTGTCTCATTTCCAAGTTTGTGGACTCTTTGAGAGTAAGCCCCGTGCCGTTTCATTCTTATATTCCAGCAATCAGCACAGTGCTTTGCATGTAGAGGATGGTTAACACCGTGCATATTTAGTGATGAGTTGGACACGACTGAGCGACTTCACTTTCACTTTTCACTTTCTTGCATTGGAGAAGGAAATGGCAACCCACTCCAGTGGTTTCACTTTCTTGCCTGGAGAATCCCAGGGACAGGGAAACCTGGTGGGCTGCCATCTATGGGGTTGCACAGAGTTGGATACAACTGAAACGACTTAGCAGCAGAGTGAGTGAATGGCATCCCTTCTGTGAGGGATGGATACTCAGCTGAGAAGTAGGGTAAGCTCCAATTACAGAGGAAACTGTCCCTGCACAGTAGGTGTACCTGTCTCAAGTCTGCACAAGGCAAAAAGGTTGTGTTGAGCACTCCCTGATCCAGTCTGGGATGTCTGGAAACTCGTGTCCTTTGTGCTCCCTCACATTAGCAGGTGCTGTCCGTAAGCAAACATAGTGCTTGATTTGGCATCACTCTGATTCCAGATACTGGTTTATTTGCCAGGTGTTGATTTGGTTTAAATTGCTCATCTAGGCCAGATGTTGAATTGGCTTAAATCACTCGAGTTGCAGAATCAAACCAAAATGTGAATTTTTCATTTCTCCCTCTGCTCCCATCCCTTCCCCTCTGCTCTCCACTTCCTTCCTTCCTGTCTTTTTGCAGAAGCATTGGTTTAGCCCATCTTGCGAAAAGAACTTCTGGTTCAGTGCTCTCTTAGAGAAAAAACATGGTTTATTCCAGTGAGCAATAAAACTTGCAACTTTACATCTCACCATTGTCAGTACTCTAGAAGCCATACTGATTCTCAGAGCAGCTTTATACACACTAGTATTTTGTTTCCTTTATTAAATAAAACAATGAAGCTCACAAAGACTACCTCACATACCTAAAGTCACATGGTTAACAAGTGGTAAATTCATGATTTAAACCCATGCTGTTTGATTCCACACTTCTAAGCACTGTGCCTTATGGAATGCATATTTGTTATAGTATGATCCAGCCTAGGCTTGCATTTGCCCTCAACTATACTCCAGTATAAAACAAAAAGTTAAAAAATAGCACATGAGAAAGTAGCAAGTATCAAAAAAAGAGATTATTTTCATAAATATTTATTGATGACTCACTCTACTAGTTGATGGGGGTTTAAGGTAAATATGAGAGAGAATTAAACTTCTGGGTACTTGTATCTACTAGTAGTAAAAATAAACATTAAATACACAACACAGTTATACATTCCGACTATCTAAGGCTTTGCGAAAATATGGAATGGGCCCAAAATTGAGACTTGAAGAATTGTGAAATGATTCTTAGAACAAGTGATGTCTGTAATGTAATTGCAACATTTCCTGCCATATAATTTCTTCTCGGGCTTCCCAGATGGAGCTAGTGGTAAAGAGCCTGTCAATACAGGAGACATAATAAGAGATGCATGTTCAATCCCTGGGTCGGGAAGATTCCCTGGAGAAGGAAATGGCAACCCCTCCAGTATTGTTGCCTGAAGAATCCCATGGACAGAGGAGCCAAGCAGGCTATAGTCCTTAGGTCGCTGAAGTGACTTAGGACACAATTGCTTCTTGATAAAATGGAATTTATTTAGTTGTTGAAACTTTCAAACTTCAATGAGGCCTTATTCCTAAAAACAGCAACAACAACAATATCACTGGTAAAATAAGAACCACTACTCTTATTGGTACCACTGTTACGGTAACTATTTCTTACTTGCCTTCCATGTGCCAAGTACTAACACTTCACATACTTTATCTGTTGCTTCTCATGATGATCCTACAAGGCAGAAGTTATTTCCCTTTCTATACATGAGGAAGCTGAAGGCAGAAAGAGTAACATTTCCACCATCACATAGCTAGTATCATGGCAAGAAGTGGACCTGAGACTGACTTCAAAGCTCATGATCTTTTTCTTTATTTCAGTGGTTCTCAACCAAGGGTGATTCAGCCCTACTCCCATGGGACATTTGGCCATATCTTGAGACATATTTCTGATTGTCATTTGGAAAAGAGGAACTGGTATGGCATGGTAGAGGCCAAGAATGCTGTTAAATGCTCTACAGCACTCAGGACAGCCCCACAACAGAAAGTTATCCAGCCTCAAATGTCAGTAGTGCTGGGGATGAAGAGTCCTACTCTTAACTGAAACCCTCTGAAAGATATTATTTCCCTTCATCAATTCAGGTGGTTTTTTGTTTGGTTGGTTTTCTGTAGAAACCAGGAAGCAGCCCCAATTAACTGTCTCAATGATATGTTAGTACTTCGTCATGATGTTCTTTCTGAAATTAACTCTTCAGTGAAACTAGTTGTGAGATAAGAAACTGAAGACTTCTGAATAGGGAGTATAAGATGATTCCTGCCCCTTCTGTCTTACTCAAAGTCTAACATTAGACCACTTGTCCTCCTTTCAACACATCAGATACACTTGCCCTCTGGCCTTTGCTTGGGCTGTTTGCTCTGTTTGGGGTGCTCCCCTCCTCCCTACTTCCACAATCCTCTCATACACGAGAAATCAGGCTAAATGTCACTTCCACAGTGGAGATATCTCCAAACTTAACCTCATTCTTAGAAACTAAGAATCACTCCCTCCTTGTATTTCTGCCACACTTTCACCTTTTTCACTTTTCATACCATATCATGTTTTTTTACCCATCATTCAGCATAGAACCCACAGAGGCAGTCCTCCGGTTATCAGTGAGTTAGTTAAGATAGTAAAAGTGAGAGGATTTTGAAAGATCCAAAACAAGAATTGGTAAATCCAGGTACGGGAGCATTTTAAAAAATGTAGATACTTATGGCCTGCCCACTAAGGATCCTGAGTCTGAGTGTATGAGGTGGGTCCAGAAAACCGATTATGGGATGGAAGGTGTCACCTGGGGCCCAGGGGAGAAGGCCTGCAGGACAGGTTGGCACCGAGTACACAAGTGAGAAGCAGAAAGGATGTGCAGCTTTCAGGTGGACAGATCCGACTAAAGCAGAATGGTGCAAGAAGGAGCCAGGCCTAGACTCGGATCAAGAGCTGGAGGCAGGAAGGAGTGTATCCAGCAAGAAAGCAAAGGTGGATCCAAAGAGGCAGACTTTCTGTGAGGAATGGAGGGGATTAGAAGAGCAGATAAAGTCTTGCTGGCTAATCTAGAAGGAGAAAAGCAGTGTCAGTACCCAAACAGATAGAGTAAGGGTGACTCTGGGAGTTACTGGATGTGAATCAGAAGAGGGAGGAGGAGTTTGTGTGATTTTTAAGACTATTGTTTTAGGATGAGGTTTGGTTTAATGAGAACCACTGCTGCCTGATACCAGAGCAGCTGAGTGAGACTTGTTGAGGGGCAGAGAGGGGAAAAGGGTGGGCAAGACAGCCTTGGGTTTCCTGCCCCCCAGCCCCCAGGGCTTTCCTGGAACACTGCTTCTCTGAATTGTAAGGGATGGGCCATAGCTGAGAGATCAGTCTTTTCTGTGGCCAGAAATCCGGGAGGAATGTGGGCCCATGGGGCTGCAGCCAGCTCCTGTGCCCTACCCTTCTCTCTGCACAACCCAGGATATACAGCCATGAGCCTACCCTGAAAAGGTTGTTTCTTTATTTGATACACATGCTGCTGTTTGGATAATGAGTGATCATAGGCTTCAGAACTAAAAGTTTGCTCAAAGACTTTCTATATCAAATTCTTCAATATGAAAATGAGAAAACCAAAGCCCAGAAAAACAGTGAGTCATCAGGGTTGCCCCTCACATTACCATCAGAGCTGGAGTTAGAAACTGAGCCTCCTAATTCATTGGTCAGCGGCCCTGCCCCCATTCTACAACACTATCTCCAAATTAGGAGGAGGAAATGGTTTGGGGTATCTGGGACACTTATCAGTTGTAGATAATAGGAGGTGAGAAGCAGGTGTACTCACACAGGTGCTTACATGAGTATATGTACCTGCGGCTGTATGCACTGCATGTACGTGTGTATGTGCCAGTAAATCCCTGCATGTGCATATACGTTGTTACTTCATTCTACACATCATATCCCATTTAAAGACTATAATTAGGATCCTAGGTGGCCATCAAATAGGTACACTAGTTGTTCTAAGCCACACAGGAGCAAGTCTCTTCCATTTTGTTATCACAGTCTCCCTTAAAAGCTGGTAGTAATAAAAGCACCTGGCATTCAAGGTCCTTCTGGGAAGCTCAAAGCAGTTATTTTTTGTTTCATGCTGTGCCCAACTTTGTGCTGGGCACTTAAACAGTCAGTGTCATCAACTCACAGCTATGCTGGGACATACCACTGTTTTCTGTATTTGACATACAAGGATATCAAGGTTTAAAAACTTGTTCAGCGTGGCATTTTGATAAATGATAAAGTTGGACCCTAGGTCCAAGTCTTTCTAACTCCAGATTCTGTAAGTTTTCTCTTGCTTGCCCTGCAAGAATATTTATGTCTGTCTAGATATATCTATGCCTTTACTTACGTTAGCCTGCGATTACACAAACATATGTCTGTATGTAAAGCAGAAGACAGAGCTTCTATAATATTTAACATTCTTCCAGGTAGATGTGTTTCTAATCCATTTTATGGATGAGAGAGTTGAGGCACAGAGTGGAGAAGGGACTTAATAAAATATAACTAAGCCAGCAGAGATTTCTGGATTCTCCCAGTTGTGGGGAATTAAGACCAGGCTTATTAACCAGGCTGGCTATTTTTTGACTGAATGCTGGAGAGATTAGTAATACTAAAGTTGATAAGATTTCATTGATTATTTTTTTGATTAATACTGAAATGAATGTTGACACTAAACTTACTTGTGTAGTGACTTGCTGTTCCAACCACCATTATGGTATTTTTTTTTAATTTAAATTTACTTATTTTAATTGGAGGCTAATTACTTTACAATATTATTGGTTTTGCCATACATCGACGTGACATCATGATATTTTAACCTCCATAAATGGCTGAACAAACAGACACTCCACCAGGTAAAGGAATTTGCTTAGGGATACAGGGTGAGGAAGGATTGTATTCAAGACTGTGATACTGATCTCTCTCTTCCCTTGAGTTTTTGTCTACTTTGGTGAAGACTTTTCATCAAACAATGGAGCAAGTGCTTCCTCCTAAATAAGAGCAGAATGTCTTGACTCAGTGTGAGTTCCTGGGCCCGGAGGCCATGATTTCAAGCAAATCTGTGACCAGCTCATCAGCTTCAGAAATTTATCTGGTATCCAGAGGGAATTTTTAACCAGGAGGCTCTGCTTATTCTCTCCTGTATTAATATGTGACTGAAAACATGAGCTGTTGTTTTCCTTTGCTGAACTTGGGAACAAAAATAAAGACACAGAATAACCCAGTCCTAGGTTCTGACACCGCCACCACCTGTTAGGAGGACTTCCCACTCCAAGTTCAAAAGGTAGAAAGCTGCTGGAAAAGTGTTTGTTTGGGGGCCTGAGGTCTAAGATTGCACTTGAGTCACTGACTGTGTGAGTAGGCTTACCCTACAGGTCCACTGGTTTTCATGGCACAGAAACTCAATACATGATGCTTGACATCCATATAATATCCCCAAGTGCTAATGTTTACTTTGGGGCTTACCATCCGCAGCTGTTGGTGGGAAAATGAACATCTCCAGTTATTGCTCAGTGGCGGCAGCCTCACATCTGAACTGCTGGCTGCTTCCTTATCATCTCTCCACGGGCCTGCTGAATTTCCTTGTTTTCAATTTTCTCTTAACTAAGCATTCATATGAGTCATAATAAAAGGCGAAGAGGAAAGAAAAATTTTTTTCCTACACTGAGAATCTGGAGGATCACCTCCTGGCACCATGCAACCAGTATAGATGTCTACAGAAAATAAGGAAGAAGTTTTTTTGCAATATCAAAAAATTGCATTGGTCTCTAGTAAGATCTTTTAGTAGCATCTCCCCCACCCACCTTGATAACTCTAATTTTATCATGTTCTGTGCTATGATTCTGAAGTAAGAATTTGATTTCTGAAGACAATGAAAATGAAAACTCTTGAGGTAACACAAGGCAGCAATTAAGAACACATAACTGATTCAAATGAATCAGAAATGGTATGGACCTAACAGAAGCAGAAGATATTAAGAAGAGGTGGCAAGAAGACACAGAAGAACTGTACAAAACAGATCTTCACAACCCAGATAATCACAATGGTGTAATCACTCACCTAGAGCCAGACATCCTGGAATGCAAAGTCAAGTGGGCCTTAGGAAGCATCACTACCAACAAGGCTAGTGGAGATGATGGAATTCCAGTTGAGCTATTTCAAATCCTAAAAGATGATGCTGTGAAAGTGCTGCACTCAATATATCAGCAAATTTGGAAGACTCAGCAGTGGCCACAAGACTGGAAAAGGTCAGTTTTCATTCCAATCCCAAAGAAAGGCAATGCCAAAGAATGTTCAAACTACTGCACAATTGCACTCATCTCACATGCTAGTAGAGTAATGCTCAAAATTCTACAGGCCAGGCTTCAACAATACATGAACGATGAACTTTCAGATGTTTAAGCTGATTTTAGAAAAAGCAGAGGAACCAGAGATCAAATTGCCAACATCCGTTGGATTATCGAAAAAGCAAGAGAAACACATCTCTTCTGCTTTATTGACTATGCCAAAGCCTTTGACTGTGTGGACCACAGTAAACTGTGGAAAATTCTTAAAGTGATGGGAATACCAGACCACCTGACCTGCCTCTTGAGAAACCTGTATACAGGTCAGGAAGCAACAGTTAGAACTGGACATGGAACAACAGAGTCAATTTGGAACCAATTGGTTCCACCCTTATGGCAGAAAGTGAAGGAGAACTAAAGAGCCTTTTGATGAAAGTGAAAGAGGAGAGTGAAAAAGTTGGCTTAAAGCTCAACATTCAGAAAACTAACATCATGGCATCTGGTCCCATCACTTCATGGCAGATAGATGGGGAAACAGTGGAAACAATGACAAACTGTTTTTTTGGGCTCCAAAATCACCACAGATGGTGACTGCAGCCATGAAATTAAAAGACATTTACTCCTTTGAAGAAAAGTTATGACCAACCTAGACAGCATATTAAAAAACAGAGACATTACTTTGCCAACAAAGGTCCGTCTAGTCACAGCTATGGTTTTGCCAGTGGTCATGTATGGATGTGAGAGTTGGACTATAAAGAAAGCTGAGTACCAAAGAATTGATGCTTTTGAACTGTGGTGTTGGAGAAGACTCTTGCGAGTCCCTTGGACTGCAAGGAGATCCAACCAGTCCATCCTAAAGGAAATCAGTTCTGAATGTTCATTGGAAGGACTGATGCTGAAGCTGAAACTCCAATACTTTGGCCACCTTATACAAAGAACTGACTTATTTGAAAAGACCCCGATGCTAGGAAAGATTGAAAATGAGAGGAGAAAGGAATGACAGAGGATGAGTTGGTTGGATAGCATCACCAACTTAATGGACATGAACTTGAATAAACTCCGGGAGTTGGTGATGGACAGGGAGGCCTGCCGTGCTGCAGTCCATGGAGTTGTAAAGAGTCAGACACGATGAACGACTGAACTGAAAGGATTCAAATCCTGATTCTACTTGCTGTCTATGTGACTTTGGAAGTCTCTTGACACTCCATCCTCCAGTCTTTCCTCCTTAAAATGGGAATAAAATCACACCCACCTCGTAGAGTTGTTTAAAGAATAAATGAGCTAGTATTTTTCAAGCACTTAGAATAGTGTCTGTATATTTATGTGTGAACAGTGGGATCTCAATAGATTTACATTATGAATGATAGCAGTGGGCAGGAGAAATTCAAAGTTCCATTCCTTTATTTAATAAATATGTGATATCTTCCTTTTATGTGCCATGTGTTGTTATAGGAGTGTTAGGTATGGTACTGAAAAGAAACAAGTTCCTACTGTGTAGAGCTTCTATTTGCTGAGGGTGTTGTATGTTGCTGGAAGTGTTCATATCCTCACATATGTGTATATATTTTATGTGCACTGACTGCATGCGTGCACATGTACGCACATGCACGTGGAAGGACATGTTCATGCATGTGCTTATGTGAGTCCATATGTTTTCATTTGTTACACACTCCCATCTGCATATATGTATACATGTGTGATTGTGCCTATGCATGTACGAATGTACCTATATCTTCATGCTCTTAAATATGTATGTTTGGCGGAATGTTTGTATGTATGTTTGTGTGTACATATGTGTGTGCCAGTATGCCCACACACATACACTTGGGTATAGTGTATGTGTGGATTTATGTGTATATGCACTCATGTGTCTTTATCGGGTACTGCTAAGTGTTAGGAAGATCAGGTCTGTGTAAAGCAATGAAGAGTGCCAGCAGTTGCTGTCAGTACAGAGAGTTCTGGAAAGTTTAATCCAGAGGGGTGACATTTGAGGAAACATACCTTAGTGGAGTGAGGGAACATTTTGTGGTTTAAGAAGCAGGTAGCAATTAATTCAGTCAGCAAATATGTGTTAGGCCCATACTTGGCCCTCAGATGCCATACAGGAAACTGGGGCTATCAGGGTGAAGATGACCCAGTCCTTTCTTTAGAGGAGCTTAGCTTAGCAGCTGGTAGACAAGGAAGACCTGTCATCAGGAAAATCTCACTGGAAGCTGCATCCTGCTTTTCCCAGATGAAAGGGAAGTGTACAAGAGTGCAGGGAATAGATCAACCACCTCTGCCAGGACAAGTGAGAGAAGCATCACTTAGGAGGTGGAAATGGGATAAGCATTTCAAGAGGCCAGAACAGAATGTGAAATATTTCTGAGTGTGATAAGGCCTGACTCCATCAAGGATCCTTTCAGTATGGCAAGCCTGCAGTTCATCTGTGAGGGGAACAGTGAGAGATGACCCAGAAAGCAGAAGCCATGTACCATAGCATGGGTTCTGAGCTCCCAGCTTTGCCATTGGTTTTTAACAAGTTACATAGCTACTCTGTGCCTCAGAGTTCTTTTCTATAAATGGAGATGATCCTCTGGAATTTTGTAGACACCTTCTTCTAACACATGGTGAGCCCTTAAGTGTTAGCTCTTCCAGGTCAGAAGCTCAAATGTAAAAAGCCTTGAATTCCAAGTCTAGGAGACTGGATGCTAAAATTAAGTTGGATCAACCATATCTATTCAAGTAGCTTCCTCAGCACTGATTGTCATGTGACAACTATGTCAAGCGTTCCACAGGAAGCATTTGCCTTGAGAGTACATCTATGGTTTGTAATACCAATGGATGATAGCCCAAAAGAAATAGAGCAGTAAAAAAGATAATAATAATATCTCAATTTAAGCTTAAAACAAAAATTTACTTCAAGGGAATGAAGCAGATATTTGTTCTCCCAGGCCCTGGAAATTCAGAAATAACCTGCTTTTTTCCTGCCAGGGCTTTGTACTCTTCCTTTGAAGCATCACTTCCCAACCTGCAGAAGTGTAGCTGGAAGGCAAAATGCATTTCCCCATCTCTGACTTCCATATCTCAGCATCACTGTTTCTCATCCATCAGGTCTGAGGGTGGCAGTGATACTTTTCACTGTCTCGTACCCACCCCGATCTTGGCCACTGTCTTTATGCGAGAAGTTTTATCTCTGGTCCTGTCATCTCTTTCTTCAAATCCAGACAGAGAATGTACAAAATCTGCCCGTGTTCACTGTAGTCTGAGATGCTGAATGTTCTTCCAGAACCTTAAGGGTTTCTATGCCCATACTTCTCAATATTCCATCTTCATTTTTTTTGGTGGCAATACAAATGTTCCCACATAGCTGCCCTCCATTCCCATTTTGTTTAGAAATTATTATCTACTGGAGACTGAAAATGGGAAATACACAGAGGAGCAATATGAGAAAATAAGTCATTTACATTATTTCCAATTCTCTTTAGTAAACTGAAATCATAATCCAGATAATCCAAAAAAACAAATATTTTAATTTGAACATAGAATGACCTAAGTTTTCATTTGTTTGTACATCTGATTCCTGATGTTATTTACTTATTATAGTGGTTTGAATATGCAGAGTCAATCAAGGAATTAATTAAAATGCAGAGTACGGGGTTCCCACAACCACCACTACCATAAATACTGAATAGTAGGTTTGACTGTGGCCTAAACATCTGCCTTGTATCCAGTCCCCACATAATACTAATGGACTTTACCATTAGCACTTTAAAAGATGTGCGAGGGATGGTCAGAACTCAAGTTGGTTCCAGTCAAAGTCATCTGTTTATAATCCAGAAAGAACAAAATTGAGTCCAGGCTAATTGAAGGACTGCTTTTAAAAATGTCTATTTGAAAAGTAGAGCAATAAAGAGCTCTTCCAATCTGGTGCACTTACCATAAGTTGGGCACTGCATAAGTGTTTACCTTGACAACACGTGTAACTCTGGCTGTGTACGTTCTTCCTACACCCATGTAAAGGTCAAAATGAGACTTACTTCGGTTCAGGCATGTGGGTGGGATGAGAGGAGAACCTTGAAGGTCTGTCTGACTCTAGGTCTCCTGTTCTTCCCATCAGGTAGCTTCACCCAAGCCTGTGTTAACTGAGGTAGCCTTAGACAATGTTTTTTGTTGTTTTTGTTTAATGTTGAGCAAAGGGAAAATGTGGAGAACCTTTGAATCCAGTGTTCAGGTCTAGGGAAGGCTGAGGTTCTTATATTCTGTTTAAAGAGATTGTGTTAGTCTGTTGAGCTGTGTTATTACAGGTTCCTGGCTGAATTTAGCTTAGTGAGTTAAAAGTGTACCAGCCTTGTGACTCACCACTGTGAAACTGAGGTGGGGAGGATGGGCGACTCTGCCACCAGTATCAGTAACATGAGTGAAGACTCCACACACCTTTTATATTCCGGCCTCTCACCACTGAAACTTGTAAAGAAAAACCCACACGATTCGATTCTGTGAAACACATTAAATATTCTTGAATAATATGTGTCTTATTCACACATTGTCTGGTTTACTGTGGTGTAACCCTATTGCCCAGCCTAATGCATGTGGGATAATAATTCTTTGCCCGTGTGCATATCTCTAAATGTAACACATAGAGAATAACATTTAGACATTTAAGTAGATGATTATATTACTGTCTCCCCTACTTAGACTATGAGCTTCTTGTGGGCAATGAATCTGGTCATATTCATCTCCATAACCTCAGAGCCCAGCACTTAACCCAGTAAGTATATACTTCAGTTAATGTTTTTGCCTATAAACATGCTAAGCAGTATGCTATTAATAGTTAGTGTGGCAAAACCAGCGATGTAAAGAAGTTCTTAGCCTGAGGACTAAGTTCTATAGGAATTTGGAAAAGGGAGAAGTCTCTTTCAGGAGAAACAGTAAGACAATGGAAAGACAAGATACTAAAATTCTTTGAATAACTTCAGCATGGCAGTAATGTGCTAGGTAGTGTTCTTGCCTGGAGAATCCCAGGGACGGCGGGGCCTGGTGGGCTGCCATCTATGGGGTCGCACAGAGTCTGTGCGACTGAGGCACACACTGAAGCGACTTAGCAGCAGCAGCAGCAGCAGTCTACTTGTATGATCGTCATATCAACTCCAGCAGCTTACACAAGATCACACAACTAGTAAGAGAACCCTAGAATGTCAGCTGCCATAGTCCTTTAGGAAAGTGTGAGGGGTAGCCTTTGAACTGAACCCAGAGTAATAAGTATCTTCTTCATTGCAAGCAATGAAATATAAAGTAGTCTGGATGGAGAGACTAGCATTCATGAAGCCACTAGATGGAGTTGAGAAATGCTAAGCGTTTCGATTTGGCCAAAGTCTGTAATATCTGTAAGAGATTCCTGAAGACGGGTTATAAGGATCAAATAAGTGGGGAGAAAATGGCAGTACTTGAGCATCATGTTGAAAATCTGTGCACCCCTCCTCTTCTCAGGCATCATTAAGCCACTGAAGGTGGTTTTAAACAACATACTTATTCCAAGCAGACATTTCTATATTTCCCAAAAGTTTGGGAAGAGGAAAGTACAAAGGAGAAAGAGTAGCCTATAATAGCATTGTAGCAGGGGACCTTGAAAGAAATACAGGAAATTTGACAGTTTTTCCTCCTCCTCCTCCCCTTCTCTGTATACCTCCTCCCACTGCTTTCTCCTCTTCCACTTTCCTTCTTCTCCTTCTCCTTCTTTTCTAAATTCATTGATTATGCAAAAGTTACTGAAAATTTTGGATGCTCTTTATATTTCTCCTATTACTAACTGTATGAAAGTATCTTTTTGAATTTCAAATGAAGTTTCTCTCATAATTGGCAAAATATAATAAATAACTTGTTAACTTTAAAGTAGTCAGAATAATTTATTCAGTTTTAAGCTGGGCTTTCATTAAAACTTATTTTATTTAATGGAGGTATCCATTTGACTTGAGGGGCCATGATCCAAAGAGAAGCCCAGAGAATTTGACTTGATATTTCTACCCTTTACAAAAGACATTTGCTGATTTGAAATCTGTAGCTGAGATTCTAGCAAGCTAAGCACCAATTTGGTAACCTCCCCAGGACGGAAGGACAACTTGAGTTCAGGAATCCTTAAGGATGAAGGATACTGGTAAACACTCCAGACTTTTAGTTGGGACCATAAGAGTAAACTGGAAAAGACAAACTTTTCTGAAGCCTGGCTTTGAATCAAGTCAGCACCTAATTAAATGCAGTTAAGTCTCTCCCTCTTCAGCTAACTGCAAGAAGCAAAACTGTATTTTTTCTGGAGGAAGACAACATAAGAGGTTCAACTTATACATAAAATTTTTCATTACAGTTTCTCCACCAAAACAATCTTAGGTATGCAAAATATAAGAATTTTCATAAATCAAGAGTAAAACCAAACCCACAGATGATTGAGATGTTGGAAGTATTATATTCAAGAAATTATAGGAAAAGATGGAGAATTCAGAGGACTGGGCAGTTTAAAAAGAACCAAATGGAAATTCTAGAGCTGAAAATGCAATAACTGAAATTAAGAACTGAAATTAACAGCAGATTCAATATAGCCTAGGAAAGAATTAATGAACTGAACAGTAGGTCAGGAAAATATCCATACTGCAACACAGTATACAAAAGGTTGGAAAATACACAAGAGTATGCGATATGGGCATGGTAAAGGGGTCTAGCAGAGGTATAATCAGAAGCCTAGAATGAGAGGAGATAGATTATAAAGCAGAAGCTATATTTGAAAAGATAATTTCCAAAAGTTTTCCAAAACTGGTAAAAGAACTCAGGCGAATCATTATAACATTAAAAAAAAAACTATTAATGCAGTTTCATATTTAAAAAAGAAGAAAATGATAAGATTATTTTAATAGCTATTTAAAGAAAGCCCGTTCATAAATAAAATGTAAGACAGATTCATGACTTAAAAAAAAAATCTTGGCAAATGTAGAACAGAAAGGAACTTTATTCTGATTAAGGATGCACACAAAAGAAAACACTTAATTCAAACATCAGACTTAATGGTGAAATAAAACTTTCCCATTCTCACCACTTTTATTCTACATTTTAGTGTATGTCTTAGCCAGAGCAGTAAGTCAAGAAAAATATAAAGATTATGAGAAAGATGTACAATTGACATCGTAAATGATATAACATATATATAGAGAAATTTTAATATTTTATAAAGTATTAAAATCTATAAATAATTTAGCAAATTGTTATTCAAAAAGTCAAGACAAATAAATTTGATTTTCATAAAGGAGAAATGTTTATTTAAAATATTAAAATTTTAAATAGCATAATTTACAGTAATATAAAAAAATCCAATACCTAGAAGTAAATTTAATGAAGATGTTAAGGACATCTATGCACAAATCTATGAAATATTATTGAAAGAAACTGAAGAAGACACAAATGAATGGGGGGATATATGATGTTCATTGATTGGAAGACTCAATATTATATTCTCCTTTTTTTGTTCTTTCCAGTTTCTTGTATGGACTCAATGAGTCCAGTTCAACATTCTAGCAGATTTGTGTGTGAGGGGGTAGAAATTGATGGTCAAATTCTGAAACTTTATGGAAAGAGCCAATAATAAACAAGATAACTTTGGAGAAGAACAAAGTTGGGAGAGTTTAATACTACCAGATATATATAATATATATATATATATATAACTTGTTATAAAGTAATAAAGGCTGGTATTATGGCACAGGTAGACAAACCAGAGGAAAACAGATTAAGGAGTCTAGAAACAGACTCACTCATATATAAACAATTAATTTATTACAGGGGCAGCACTGCAGATCTGTGAGGTGCGTTAATTGGATATCAGTGTGGGGAAAATTGGATGTTGCCCCTTGCCTTATACCATGAAAGTGAAAGTGACTCAGTCGTGTCCAACTCTTTACAGCCCCATGGACTATATAGTCCATGGAATTCTCCAGGCCAGAATACTGGAGTGGGTAACCTTTCCCTTGTCCAGGGGATCTTCCCAACCCAGGAATCGAACCAGGGTCTCCTGCACTGCAGATGGATTCTTTACCAGCTGAGCTACTAGGGAAACCCCATACATTGAAAATAAATTTCAGTGTATTTTATATACAATTTATAGACAATGGACTGCTACTGCTGCTGCTACTGCTAAGTCGCTTCAGTTGTGTCTGACTCTGTGCGACCCCATAGACGGCAGCCCACCAGGCTCCCCCATCCCTGGGATTCTCCAAGCAAGAACACTGGAATGGGTTGCCATTTCCTTCTCCAATGCATGAAAGTGGAAAGTGAAAGTAAGTCGTGTCTGACTCTTAGTGACCCTATGGATTTCAGCCCACCAGGCTCCTCCGTCCATGGGATTTTCCTGGCAAGAGTATGGAGTGGGGTTCCATTGCCTTCTCCGGACAATGGACTATTATTCAATAATTAAAAAGAATGGCATCTTGCCATTTGTGCCAACATGGATCGACCTCAAGGGCATTATGTTAAGTGAAATGGATAAGACAGGAAAAGACAAACACTGTATGATCTATATGTAGACTCAAAAAACAAACCCCCAGCTCATAAATACAGAGAACAGGTTGTTGGTTGCTAGAGGCAGGGGGTGAGAAGTGGGAGAAATGGATGAAGGAGGTCAAAAGTTAAAAATGCAAAAAAGAAATGAGGAATGGATACCAAACCTTCCCAGCTAAGTTCTGATAACTGACAGTGGTTCAGTACTTCAGTGAATTGTGAAAATGACTTTGAACCCTTTCATTATTTGTATTTTTTGCATGTTCCTCCCTCTGCCAGGGTAAGAATAAAAGCAAAATTTACTAGTTTACAGGGTATTTTTCTTTCTTTTCCATGGAAGTTTCTTTTCTTCTCATCATTCTAGTTTAAGTTTTATCCTAAAAAATTCTAGGTCGCTGGTCAGATTATTTTTGTTATTAATAAAGTTTGGTTGCATCACTTGATTGATACCAGCCCCAATGAACTCCAGCCACACAGCTCCAAAGAAAAAGAATGCAGTAAAGAAGAAAAGAACGCCTGTGGACCTGCCAGAATCTAGGTTGCAGATAGACAGATGGCAGAATGTGGGGAGGCTGTGGATGATGATGCGGACTGGCCAGCTTTGGGGGACAGCGCCCAGTGACAGCATAACAGGTGTGCCTGGACAGTGCAAGGTTGGGAGGCCTGGCAAGTGGAAGCTGTTTCACGTTGTCTGTTCAGTTGCTGCCTCTGGTCCACACTACTGATGGCCTTAGGAGTTCTCTCTCCAAAGAGGGTCCAAAGAGATGCACTGACTTGGACACACTCCAGGTTTGCCCAGAGGTGCTTTGAAGTGATGGACTGGGTGTTATTTTTTTAAATCACTCAAGAATTTTCCCCTTCGTAATAAAGAATTTAGAAGAAGTGGAGCAAAGTCAGAGTGAAAAAAAATAATACGAACACACAGCATATATCCAACAGAAATAAGTACCTGTGTGCACCAAAAAACCCTGTCCAAGAATACACACAACTCCATTCCTACAGTCTCAGGGTTGGAATAAAGCATGATTTCCAGAGCCAGACAGCCTGATTCTTATTGCACACATCACCTGCTCTCTGTGATCACTGGTCAGTTACCCTGCTGGCTCACAGGTTCTTGTTTCCCAGATGGGCCTCATAACAGTAATTGTGTGGATTCACTTCTATGATAAACAAAAAGCACCTAGGAGAGTTCCTGGAGCGGGTAAATGCTACACAGGTGTTAGCTCTTACGATGATGGTGTTATAGAGAAGACCTAAAGCTTCTCAGGTAGGCTGTAGCAAGACCTGGAGTGAGTGGCCACAGCCGAGGTAGAGGAGGCCTCTGATCACCAGGTCAGAGAGGAAGCAGGCCCTCAGTGGGGAAGCCTGTCTGGACCCACACATGGTGAGACCCTTCCTTTTGCTCGTCGTTTGCTGTGCTCCTTTGGCAGCCATGGTCAGGCTGCCGGGTACCCGCATCCTTGGCTCCCAGGAGATTGTGAGCCCTAGGAGGACAGTGAGTATGTTTTTTCAGGTACTGTTACCCCTGCAGTGCTGAGCATGCTGCCTCATGAAGAGCTGTGTTCAGTAAACATTTATCAAATTGGATCCTACCCAATGGAGGAGAGAGAGAATATTATTCAGGGCCTAAGATGTGATCACAGCACTTTTCTTTCATAACAAGATTTCCTTTTTACACTTTTACTTGGAAATCATCACTTTACTTTTACAGAGAAGGTATTAGAGGCTCAAGGAACTCAGCTCATTTGCTCAAAGTCATGTAGCTGGAAACGTCTCTTTCTCCCTGAAGTCCAGGACTCTTGCAGACCACCCTCCTTCCCCCTAGAGCCCAGGGCAGGCCCAGAGAAAGAAGAGGGGAGCCTGGCCAGGGCTAACTATCCCAAGAACGTGGATGTCAGGAGCAGGTGGTAGGTGGAAAGGGAGGGCTGAATGTTGATCTCTTGTCATTTCATCTGCAGTTTTTGAAAAATCCCAGTGTATTCCTTGTGGGATTTTCTATAATTCATTTTTGCTCTCGTCTTCCACACTATTTATTTACCTAAGCCTTTGTTCTCTTTGAAACTATTCGAGCCACATGTCATTCATTCGCTGTGTTAAAACCCTGGACCCTTTATCCTGCTCAGGTTTTGTTTTGTTTTTCCTCTCTCCAGCTGCTCTGCATAGCACTTAATTCTCAGATTCTCTGGCCTGACTCTCATCCAGCGATGGGTCGCCTTACACTCCCACCCCTACTCAGCCAGTAATAGGGACCAGGAACAGAGGATCCAGCTTCAAAAATCTATTTTTCTTTTTTGTCTCCTTGTTGTCTGAAGCGTGGCACAAGGTTAGATCAAGCAGTCTAGGTGTAGTGAAGCCTTGTAACCCTCTCTGGGGGAGATCCTAGCCCCATAGAAACTTGGCTGGTTTCGGTGCTGGGAGGGAATTCCAGGCTTTGAAGAATCTGTCAATGTTCAACTAACCCCACAAAACCTCTGGACGTTTTTTGATGGAACCAAAACTCACACCAAGGGAGGAGGTGCTGAGTGTGGCCTCAGAGGCTAGTAGGGAGAGAGAACTGGGGAGCCAACTATGATATTTTCCTCTGAAATTTCAGGTCTCTTTCCCAGGTTCAGGTGTCCAAAAGAATCTGTCTGAGCAAGTCCCATCTCCCCTTAGTGTTGTCCTGAATCATCTCACCAGTCTGCTCTATGTCTTTGAGGGGACTGTCCAGGTGACTACGTCCTTTCTCACCTGCAGAGTGCCTTCAGAGAATTTGATAAATGAAACCATTTGTCTAGGGCCAAGAAAAGATTACTATCTCCTGGGAGAAGTTGGACTCTGATATATATTTAGCAGTTTTTATATCCCAGGCACGAGGCTGCTTGCCTTACTTGTAGGGTGACCATACATTACAGCTTGCTCAGGACTTGGGGTGGGGGTGTGCTTCCTGGACACTGGGTGTACAGTGCTATTGTTGCTGTTCAGTCACTAAATCATGTCCAGTTGCGACCCCATGAGCTGCAGCACACTAGGCTTCCCTGTCCTTCACTATCTCCTGGAGTTTGTTCAAACTCATGTCCATTGAGTTCAGGATGCCTCCTCCTCTGTCGCCCTCTTGTCCTCCAGCCTTCAATCTTTTCCAGCATCAGAGTCTTCTCCAATGAGTCAGCTCTCCACATCAGGTGGCCAAGTAGATGCTGTTACTCCCACCTCCCACCTGAGGAAACTGAGGCTCAAAAAGGCAAGATAGCTTATGCAGTGTGCTAAGTGCTTATGCTTATGCCCTAGCTTATACTGCATAGCGCACATGTGGTGGACTTGGGAACCCAGTATAAATTGTCTTCTGATCCAGAGCCTTGTCCATCCATGTTCTTCAGAATACAGGGTTGCCTCTTCTTCAGATTCTGTAGGCCAGTAGTTCACATCATCTGTTTCTCTCTCCTTTGTCTTATCTATCTCTAGGCTACTGGAAATGCTTTTCCTTTCCTGTTCTCTCCCCCTGCTGACTGAGGAGACTCCTGCTTCCCCTCCTTCAGGAGGTCCTTCCTGACCATCCAAACTCGATCAGGGGTCCTGGCTCCATACTTTGATTAGACAGGTTCAGATCTGAGTCACTGGTTGTTCCTTATTTTCTTGTGTCTGCCCGTGTCCCTTTCCTCCCTCCTAGACCGGGACCCAGTAGTATAAAAGGAAACAATTTTCATCTTTAGCATTCTTGCTCCTCACAGTGCCTGGCTTATAACTGGGAATCAATAAATAGCTGTCAAATTAACTAACTTATAAAACATCAGAAGGCAACTGTGTGATTTAGAGTCATAGTTTTAGATCTATGTAAGGGCTTATTCCAGAAGACACATTTGTGATACTTGGACCAGTTCTCTTATTTCTTTTACTTAGATGGTAAGTGATTTTTGTGACTTAACTTGGCTATTTGGATTAGATTTCAGCTTGACCCTTTTCCATGTCTAATGCCGTGAGTGAAAAATTGTTTGTTATGATGTCACAGATGAGAATGTCCAAGTAATCTAGAGGCTGTGTTGCAGTTACAAAGAAAGAAACTTCTGAAATCAAGCTTTTGCTTAGTCTTTGCTGTGGATTTTGCCAGTGTTCTCTGAGTCTCAGATTTCCAAGCTATTACATATTATAGCCTACCTTTGAGATTTGATCTTTCTGGGTAGAAGGGAGAACAGAGGAGTGAGACCCAGATACAGTTATCTGAGGGTCTCTTCTTTGTTCTCTGACCTTCCCAAAGCTCTTGTATTGGCATCTGATGGGTGCAAGTCTTGGACAAGTGTGACATTTAGAATCGACGTTCGCCATCACCAAGTTGTACTGTAGGATGAGTGGTCCTACATGTTATTGTGGGTTTTAGGAAGATAAATAGCTTTTGGTTTATTATCAGCAGTGTTTAAAATGTTAGCCTGGATTGCTCCTACTACCTGGTATCGTTTTTGTGATTCCCCTGAGCCCCCAACTATTCTGTCATCAGTTGTACACACAAGGACAGAAAACAAATGTCCCAGTCACTCTGGATAAGCCCAAATCCCTCTGGCGGAGCGTGCAGCGTGCTGAAAGGGAGTGCCTGAACAGCCGTGCAAGCCCTGCTTTAACACCGAAGGCTGAGGTCGGTCAGCAGCAACAACGATGGCAGAACTGTGTGGAGCAAACTGTGATCCTGCTACCAATCTGCTCACTTCACCTTCACAGTAGCGCTCGGAGCTACGTCCTGTCGTCATTCCAGTTTCATAGGTGAGGGAACCGAGGCCCAAAAGGTTAAGTGACTTGACCAACCTGTAGACTTGAAGTCAAGCAGTCTGATTCTAGAGCACTTGTTCTTCACCATTATGCCTGAAATAGTGCAGATATCTGCTGTAACACCGAAGGCTGAGGTTGGTCAGCAGCAACAACGATGGCAGAGCCGTGTGGAGCAAACTGTGATCCTGCTACCAATCTGCTCACTTCACCTTCACAGTAGCACTCGGAGCTATGTCCTGTCGTCATTCCAGTTTCATAGGTGAGGGAACCGAGGCCCAGAAGGTTAAGTGACTTGACCAACCTGTAGACTTGAAGTCAAGCAGTCTGATTCTAGAGCACTTGTTCTTCACCATTATGCCTGAAATAGTGCAGATATCTTGTAAAGTCTGTTCACATCTCATTTAGCCAAAAAGCTTTCCTATTATCTTTCCAGTTCTGTGGATGGGGGCGTGGGCTGAGGGGAACAGAGATGGTGGTAGTGTCAAGGTGTGTGAAATTTCTTTGTAATTTTTACCTAGGATTTTTTTTTAAAGATACACCTACTGAATACAGTATTGTAAAGCAAAACAAACTAAAAAATAAAAATTAATTTAAAAAAATACACCTACTTTAGGATTTAGACTGCATGCATTATAAGTGGCATTTCTTTCAAAGCCAAAGTGATGCTTTATCAAACACCAGGATCACAGAAATCTTTTCAGCTGTTTCACTCCCCTTCATTTGTTAGGCTTGAGATGAACCCTTTGGGCTTGCTGTGGTGGATTATGACAGTAAATCCTGAAAGAGATCTGAGTTCAGCTCTGCTGTCTGTGAATATTTGAAATTCTTGTAAGGGGTTGGAAAGAAAGGCGCTAGTTTCTGTAGCTCCGTGAGATTTTTAGGATTTTTTTTTTTAAAGATAGACCTACTGAATACAGTATTGTAAAGCAAAACAAACTAAAAAATAAAAATTAAAAAAATACACCTACTTTAGGATTTAGACTGGATGCATTATAAGTGGCATTTCTTTCAAAGCCAAAGTGATGTGTTATCAAACACCAGGATCACAGAAATCTTTTCAGCTGTTTCACTCCCCTTCATTTGTTAGGCTTGAGATGAACCCTTTGGGCTTGCTGTGGTGGATTATGACAGTAAATCCTGAAAGAGATCTGAGTTCAGCTCTGCTGTCTGTGAATATTTGAAATTCTTGTAAGGGGTTGGAAAGAAAGGCGCTAGTTTCTGTAGCTCCGTGAGATTTAGCATTGGGTGGATCTGTGTGTTGTCTTCCCCCACTCTGACTCTGAAGGACCTTGGACAAGTTCCTTGAATAACTTTTGGTCTCATTTTCTGAATTAGTAAAACGATGTGATAACAGCTACCTCTCAAGATAATTTTAAGAATTTGATACAATAATACTTGTAAGGTCTGAGACACAATACAGTGTTTCAATAACTAGAAGGGTCTTAGGACCTTTATCTTTACCAGTGATTTTGACAGTTCAAAACAAGGTGAGTTGTGAGGCTCCAGTAAGATTTTCACCATCACTTATAAATTGTCCTTCAAAACTCTTTATCTTTCACGATCAGTCGTATTTAAGACACAACATATCTGCCCATGATTAAATCTGTTACCTTTATCTAGAAAACATCTTGTGTTTCACTAGTATTATATATACCTTGTGCTAGACACAATACAGTGTTTCAATAACTAGAAGGGTCTTAGGACCTTTATGTTTACCAGTGATTTTGACAGTTCAAAACAAGGTGAGTTGTGAGGCTCCAGTTAGATTTTCACCATCACTTATAAATTGTCCTTCAAAACTCTTTATCTTTCACTATCAGTCATATTTAAGACACAGCATATCTGCCCATGATTAAATCTGTTACCTTTATCTAGAAAACATCTTGTGTTTCACTAGTATTATATATACCTTGTGCAACATGCCGTCATTCATTTATCAAACAACAGCCAAAATTAGTGAGCCTTCCCTGGCCTCAGTCTGCTCACAGTCTGGTAGAGGGAGGTAGCTGTGCAAACAGGTACATTACAGATACAAGAGACTTGACCAGTTCTCCCTGACTGCGGTGTTCAGGGGAGTGGGGGAAGGCACGGTCTGGAAACACTGCTGATGAAAGAGCTGGGTCTGCACCCTGGAGCCCATGTTCCCCTGGTAGATTGCTGGGGGATGGAGTGTACTAGGGGAAGAACATTTCTGGGAGAAGGAAGAGCCTGAGGAAATGTTCAGGGGCATGGCTGAGCAAGGAGCATTCAGGAATAAGCAGGAAATCTCTACATTTGTGCCAAGCACACCTGAGGGTCCCATTTGTTGAGTACTGGTAGAGTCCACCTACATCTCACTTAATCCCCACCCACAGCAATTTTGGAAGGTAAGCATTGTTATCCAGAATCTTTTAGATTTGGAAGTTGGGGTTATAGAGATCAAGGCATTTGCCTAAGAACATGTCAATGGGATTCAAGGCTAAGTCTGAAGACAACAATAATAGCAACGATAATAAAAACAGCAAGCATTCATGTAGTCCTCAGCACACTCTAACTAATACAACAGCCACTAGCCACATGTGCTACTGAAATTAATCAAAATGGAAAATTCCGTTCCTCAGTTGCATAGCCACATTCTGAGGGCTCAGTTGCCATCTGTGTCTGGTGACTGCTGTATTGGAAAATGCAGATACAGAACATTTCTGTCATCTTAGAATGTTCTCCAGACAGCACTGGTGTAAGCACTTTGCACATATTAACACATCTAATCCTTACAACTATCCGATGAGGAGGATACAATTATTCAAATTGTACAGATGTAGAAACTGATGCATAAAGGAGATGAGACACTTAACCAAGGGCCCCTGATGAACAAGTCCAGGTTTTTAAGCACTCTAGTGCCAAACCCATCTATTATTTTCTGTATAAAATGAATGAATATTCATAAAAAGAATAGAATTCAGTATCTTCTTATGTGGAAACTAGTGTCTGGTCCTCTGCAGAAAAAATTCTGGAAGCTTAGAATTATTGAAAAATCTTTGGTTACACAAGGCTGGTGGTCTTCAAAGATCCTCTTCCTGAAGAACTTCTAAACCCCTTGGCTGGCTTAGTCAAACAGCTCATTTGATGAAATTTATCAGTTTATTCCTCCACATGGCCAATTCAAGAGTCTCAAGTTCATGCAGTCGTAAGTAATGTTCAAATTCCTTCTCATCCTTTTTTCCTTCAGAAAGGTATCTGGGTTGTTATTTTAAGAGCATCATTTCTTTTTATTTTTCAAACATAGGAAAAAATCTTCAGACTAGGAGAGTTGAAACTCCTAATTGAGTCCTGCTTCTGCCTCTAAGTAGCTAAATAAACTTGAGTAAGTTACTTTACCTCTCAAATTGTTTCTTCAACTGTGATCTCAAAATAACATATTACAGGATTTTTAAAAAAGTTTCATGAAGGGTACAGTGTTTAAGGATGCTTTGCAAACTATAAAGTACTTTATATAGCTAAAAAGTATGAGATAATTATAGCACAAATGCTAGAGCTTGGGATGTTTTTCTTCTATACAGCCCTTTAAAGTTTTCAAAGCAGTTGTGGCTTGATAAATTACAGGATAACCAACCCACTGTTAATCATAACATTTGCAAAGTCTCTTTTTCTTTGACAGAAATAGAGTAGATATTCAATAAGTGTTTGGATGGAAGGATGGATGTTTGGTGGATGGGGCAGAGGGAGGGAAAGAGCACATAATGGAAAATAAGAGTTGTTCATGGATTTTTAATTTTCCCTTTTTAATTCTGTGTTTTTAAAACACATTTCTTGATATGAACTAAAGGGGAAGAGTCATTAAATAAGAGGCCCTGAATTGATTCATTGACTTGGTAAGCTATTTGTTTTTCATTCAACAACAAAAAATGTTGTTAAGCAACTACCATCAGCTGAACACTGTGCAAGGTTCAAGGAAAACCCAGTTGAATCTCGCAAGTTTTTTGGTGCCTGTTTCTTCAGCTGCTAATTTTGCTCTTTAAACTTTCTGAGGAATGCTGGATTCACTGACACTTGCATAGTCATGTGAAGGGCCCCAGCAGTGCTGAGGGCTGTGCTTGTCAAAACCTTGTCTTAGGAATTGTTTCCTGATGTACACATGAGGCTCATGATCCCTCTATGGGTTGTGAAATGTGTTTATGCAGAAAAGAGAAAGCTCCTCCTCCCCTCTGTTGCTTCCTGGACCTTGGACCTCTTTTCTCCGGTCGGCCCCTCCAAGCTCTATGTGGCCAAAGATAAAATGAGGGGTGCCAGGGCTGAGACACACGTGGTCTCAGAAGCATCAGCCCTTGGATTGGATCTGTTAGGCAGAGTGCTCAGAACCTCTCTGGAGGGGAAACCGGGCAATACTTGCCTCTCTAGTGCTGTGCCAGCCTGGCCTGAGATTTTCTAAATTCCCTCGGGACTTGAGAATATACCTTCTTGGGAGGGATTTCTTTCAACCCTCCTGTTTCCAGGCCAGCGACACTTTTTCAAAGAATCACTATTTTCAAAGAATCGTGTATGTTATGTCCTGAAAATGGCTGAAAAGGAACCTCCATTTGTAATTGACTTCTCTCCTAGTGGATGTGTGGGAATAGTTCAGACTTTCAGGTGGTTCATGGCAGAACTGCGGCTCAAACTCAGATTTTCAACTCAAAATCCATGGCTCTGAGTAAATGGTCCCTGGTGAACTGACACTTACAAATATATTTCCTTTGTATAAGATGATTATCACATTACAAGGTAAGGGATTCTAGAAAGAACATGGATTTTAGGGTCAGACCAAATAAGTTCAAGATGCCGCATCCTGGCACTGGTCTTATACTTCTGTGACCTTGGGCAAATTACTTTGCTGCTTCTATATGTGTTGAAGGGAAGAAAGAATATATTTCACAAATGTTGTGAAGATTGTGAGACAGTATTGAAAGACATTAATGCAGTATCCAGCCTATCCTAGCCATCTGATCAGTTTTCTAAAAACATAGGAAGAATACAGCTGTCTGTTGAGAAGAGTTCAGAGGATACTGATGATGGTGCTGGATAGAGATGGTGGTGACACAGCGCCCATTAGTCCAAGTTTTATTTTTAAGCAATACCTCTATATCAGAGCTACCATGTGATATTGTCATTTTCTTAATGTTATAGCAGACCTTACTGTCTCCAAATCCCATTCTTTTTCTTTTTCTAATATGTGACAGCAGCTTTTAAATCATTTTCTATTTTTTAATTTTTATTGGAGTTTAGTTACTCCACAGTGTTGCGCTGACTTCCCACTGCACAAGCAAGGTGAATCAGCCATACTGCTGCTACTGCTAAGTCACCTCAGTCGTGTCTGACTCTGTGTGACCCCATAGACGGCAGCCCACCAGGCTCCACTATCCCTGGGATTCTCCAAGCAAGAATTCCCACTGCACAAGCAAGGTGAATCAGCCATACTGCTGCTACTGCTAAGTCACCTCAGTCGTGTCTGACTCTGTGTGACCCCATAGACGGCAGCCCACCAGGCTCCACTATCCCTGGGATTCTCCAATCAAGAACACTGGAGTGGGTTGCCATTTCCTTCTCCAATGCAGGAAAGTGAAAAGTGAAAGTGAAGTCGCTCAGTCATGTCTGACTCTTAGCGATCCCATGGACTACAGCCTACCAGGCTCCTCCTTCCATGGAAGTTTCCAGGCAAGAGTACTGGAGTGGGTCGCCAGTGCCTTCTCCGGAATCAGCCATATGTATGCATATATCCCATCCCCTTTGGATTTCCCTCCCATCCGGGTCATCTGAGCAGAGCTCCCTGCACCACACAGCAGTTCCTCATTAGTCATCCATCCATATACAGCAATGCATATAAGTCAGTCCCAGCCCCCTAATTCATCCCATTCCCACCCTGACCCTGCCCCAGTGTCCACACATCTTTTTTCTATGCCTGTGTCTCTATCTCTACCCTGCAAATCGGTGTGGCTGCTATGAAGAACATTGTGGAGTTTCATTCTTTTTTCATTGTAATACACTCATTCTCAGATTCTAAGCCTAGTAATATCAACAGTGAATCTGCTAATCAGAGAGGAAACAAGGAAATATTTTCCACAAATTTCTTTTCTTACCTTGCATAACTCCCTTTCAGGATTGAGGTACCCTGTAAGATAAACTTTGCCCAAGCTTTATATGTATGGGACCAATAAAAGCAGTCATCAGCAGGAATTCCTTGAATGTGCTTATAACATGTGGACCACCAATGGCCAACCCCTTTTCCAGCAAGGATCTCAGGATCAATATTGTAAGGCCCCAGTATTTTGAGATATACAGATGAATAAACATTGACTACCTGGTTATCTGATTTTTATTTTGGAGAAAAACCTAAGACCCAGCAGTTTGAAATCAAGCTACCTGGATGGGATTCCCAGCCCTGCTTCTGGTGAGCTGTGTGACCTTGGTTCAGTTCTCATTTCTAAGTTCAGTTTCTTCCTATGTAAAAATGAGGATTTTAATAACACCCATTGCACTCAGTGACGGTAAGAATAAAATGAGACATGTACAGAGAGAGGGAGCTTCCCTGGTGGTTCAGATGATAAAGAATCTGCCTGCCAATGCAAGAGACCTGGGTTCAATCCCTGGGTCAGTAAGATCCCCTGGAGAAGGGAATGGATACCCACACCAGTATTCTGGCCTGGAGAATTCCATGGACAGAGGAGCCTGGCAGGCTATGATCCATGGGGTCACAAAGAGTTGGACACAACTGAGTGACTAACACTTTCACAGAGAGAGAGACTACAAATAAAACTCAAATAAAATGATCTCCTATCTAGGGTTTCTTTCTGTCAAAAGTCTTTTGGTTGGGGAAATTTATCACCCAGGATTTCCCAGAAGAAATGTAAAGTACTCCAAGTATATAAAAAAAAAAAAAACAAACCAGGAAATTTAAGCCATAAAAATGGTGACTTAGATTATGAAGGAGCTGTAAAGGGTTATATTCCCTGCAAAGCAAGTCAGGGAAACAGCAAAATGGAAGCCTTTCCCAGCCCTTGCTGGAGGAACTTAGAAGGAGGTGGTGTAACCAGAGGCATAGAGTGGTCAGCATGGGCCTAGTGGGAGTATCGGCCCTGCCGGCACAGCCAAAGTCATGAAATAGCAGCCCCTTGACACGGGGGGAACAGAGGAGACACACTCTAGCTCTCCAGGGACTTAGCCCTCAGATCTGGCAGGGCCCTGATTGGGTGGCCTAATGTCTGGGAAACACGGGTCACAGGGGCAGCCGCAAGATGCTTAGGACTTAGGGAAAGCCCTCAGGCCCAGGACTCTTCCGGCCTTAGTCCCAGACTTCAATCACCTGGTTGCTGGGACCTAATTCTTGTGATAACACAAAACAGGCTGTGATAACCAACACAGAGAGTTACAAAGAGGCTTACTTCCTCCACCACTGGGCCTCTACACAATAACTGAGGTCCCCTAGTCACTGGGCCCAAGAAAGTAGAATTGGAAAAAGCTTTAGAAAAAAACCTAGGAAATTGTTGGCATGTAAGAGACCTCATTATGGCTCACTAGATCCTGCTTTCTGGAAAAGCCTGCTTGTTGAGCAGCCACAGCCTTTGGTAGCTAAGGATCTGTGGCTTGAGGATGCACCTTCACCCTTTCACATGCCTGACTCCTGCAGAACTCAGCATAGACCCCCTCCTTGGAAATCCCCCGAATCCCTGAAGGTGAGCTAAGCTGCTGTGCAGTTCTCCTCGTCCACCTTTCTTCTACTTCTCTCTCTCCCATTTCTCCTTTTTCTCCTTCTCTTTCTTCTTCTTTGATTATGTTCTTAAAATTTTGTAGAGTATAGCTGATTTACAGTGTTGTGTTAGTTTCTGCTGTGCAGCGAAGTGAATCAGTTACACATATATCCACTCTTTTTAGATTCTTTTCCCATAAGGGTCATTACAGATTATCAATTGAGTTCTCTGTGCTATAGAGTAGGTCTCTGTAGTCAGTTCAGTTCAGTTCCGTCACTCAGTTATGTCTGACTGTTTGTGACCCAATGGGCTGCAGTACAGCAGGTTTCCCTGTCTATTACCAACTCCCAGAGTTTGCTTAAACTCATGTCCATCATAGTCAGTGATGCATTCCAACAATCTCATCCTCTGTTGTCCCCTTCTCCTGCTGCCTTTAATCTTTCCCAGCATCAAAGTCTTTTGCAAAGAGTTACTTCTGTGTATCAAGTGGCCAAAGTATTAGGGCTTCAACTTTAGCATCAGTCCTTCCAATGAATGTTCAGGACTGATTTCCTTTAGGATTGACTGGTTTGATCTCCTCGCAATCCAAGGAACTCTCAAGTATCTCCTCCAACACCACATTTCAAAATCATCAATTCTTCAGCACCCAGCTTGCTTTATGATCCAACTCTCACATCCATACATGACTACTGGAAAAACCATAGCTTTGACTAGTTGGACCTTTGCCAGCAAAGTAATGTCTCTGCTTACTAATAGGCTGTCTAGGTTTGTCATAGCTTTTCTTCAAGAAGCAAGTGTCTTTTAATTTCATGGCTGTAGTCACCATCTGCAGTGATTTTGGAGCCCAAGAAAATAAGGTCTGTCACTGTTTCCTTTGTTTCCCCATCTATTTGCCATGAAGTGATAGGACCAGTAGTCATGTATGGATGTAAGAGTTAGACTATAAAGAAGGCTGAGCCCTGAAGAATTGATGCTTTTGAGCTATGGTGTTGGAGAAGACTCTTGAGATTCCCTTGGATGTCAAGGAAATCAAACCAGTCTATCCTAAAGGAAATCAACCCTGAGTATTTATTGGAAGGACTGATGCTGAAACTGAAGCTCTGATAGTTTGACCACCAGATACAAGGAACTGACTCATTGGAAAATAATCTGATGCTGGGAAAGATAGAAGGTAGGAGAAGAAAAGGATGGCAGAGGATGAGATGATTGAATGGCATCACTGACTCAATGTACATGAGTTTGAGCAAGCTCCCGGAGATGGTAAAGACTGGGAAGGCTGGTGTGCTGCAGTTCATGGTGTCACAAAGAGTCTGACATGACTGAGTGACTGAATAACATATCAATCCCATTCTCCCAGTTTGTCCTCCTCCATCCCTGCTTTCCCCTTGGTAATCATGTGCTTGTTTTCTACATCTGTGATTTTACTTCTGTTTTGTAAATAAGTTGAATATGTGTGTCTTTTAGATTCCACACATAAGTGAGATTATATGTTATTTGTCTTTCTCTGATTTATATCTAGGTCCATCCATGTTGCTGCAAATGGCATTATTTCCTTCTTTTTGTGACTGAGGAGTATTCCATTATATACACAAACACACCACATCTTCCTTATCCATTCATTCTTGATGGACATTTAGGTGACTTCCATGTCTTGGCTGTTGTAAACAGTGCTGCAATGAACATCAGAGGCCTTGTATCCATTCAGATTGTACTTCTCTAGGGATATATGCCCTGGAGTGGGATTTGTTGGATCATATTATAGTTGTATTTTTAGTTTTTTAAGACACCTCCATATTGTTCTCCACTGGGTTATAGGCCCTGCAGTTCTTCTTGTCCCATCTGATCCCTGCATTTAAATGCTCCATCTAGACTTCTCCTTCCCTCCCTCTCACAGGACTGTGAGCAGCCCTAGGACAAGAGCTGTCATCTTATCATCACATCCCCAGCATAGGTACTTCCACTTCCTACTTTGTACTAGCCACTGTGGTCAGTGCTGGGAGTCTAAGCATGTTTGCAAGGCAATGCTAGCTTCCAGCAGCTTTTATGACTGCAAGAGAGACAGATCAGTCAGTTCAGTTCAGTTCAGTCTCTCAGTCATGTCCGATTCTTTGCAACCCCATGAATCGCAGCACACCAGGCCTCCCTGTCCATTACCAACTCCCGGAGTTCACTCAGACTCGCGTCCATCGAGTCAGTGATGCCATCCAGCCATCTCATCCTCTGTCGTCCCCTTCTTCTCCTGCCCCCAATCCCTCCCAACATCGAAGTCTAGGGTGCAGTAATTCTGTAAATTACCAGTGTCTTGTGTGTTAGGGAAGTCCAAGAAGGTGTGAAAACCTTGACCAGGGAGCTGCATCTTTCCTGGAGGAGCAGAGAAGCCTTCTGAGGAAATAACATTTGAATTAGGAAGGAATTGGAGTTCACCTGGCAGAGAGGTTGGGGAATGGCATTTCAGGCAGAGGGCAGAGTGGATGCAGAGGTCTAGAAGTGGGAAGGAGCAATGAGGATTAGAGATGGAGAGTGGGACAGCATGGTCTGGAGTCCATCAGGCAGGAAGGAGCTGTCCTCTCCTGCACCCCAGCCGCTGTGCTCTGCCCTGACACTCTCCCCCTCCTGCCTATCTCCTCACTGGGAATGTTTCCGTGTTTGCATCTCCCACGTATAAAACCCAGTATGTTGTATTATGTGTTGAAGGTGCTCATTGAATGAATGATAGATGACTCAAGGCTCTAAACAGTCTAACTGCCCCCTTGCATTTGTAACTTCACCTGCCCAGTATCAAGGAACACAGTCCATGTGGAGGAGCGGCCTGAGCTTATACCATTTATGGGAACTCTCTGCCACCTGCCGTTCTTTCAACAGAAACCTACTGTCAGTCACTCTACCCTTTACACTGAGAGTTCTGGAAAGCGTAGTACTAAGAGTAATAAGAATGGTGACCCAGATGCTGAGAAGATCTCATCATCAAATGATTCTACTGCCTTCTGTGAGACTGAATTGTGATTGGTTAAACTAGGTTCCCTTCAACCCTGTTTCTTACTAGCAATGTGATCTTGGACAGGTCACTTCACCCATACGTAGGCCTTCCCTCTTTCACTAATGTGTGGTGTTAATAGAATCAACTTGACCGGCTTCATATAAAATGAGACTATACTTGTAACTATTCAGCACAATGCCTGGTAGTTTGGGAGCAAAACTCACTGGTGACCGGTGCTTCTATTATTCTAGTTAGAGTCACTATTATTATTCCAGTGTTCGAGACCATACACTGTGTGTGCTAGGTGTGAGCTAAGTTGCTTCATTCCAGGTCCGACTCTTTGCAACCCTGTGGATTGTAGCCCTCCAGGCTCCGCTGTCCATGGGATTCTTCAGACAAGAATACTGGAGTGGTTTGCCATGCCCTCCTCCAGGGGATCTCCCCAACCCAGATCTGTTACATCTCCTGCTTTGACAGGCAGGTTCTTTACCACTAGCGCCACCTGGAAGCCATACACTGGCCAGAGAAAGGCAAAAATAGATAAGGCCCCTTAGTTCCCCTGGCAGGCTGATATGCTCTTTCGGTGTCTAGTCGAGACTGGCCTACACGTGGAATGCCTTCTCAGTGTTGTTTGGTGTTAATAAATAAATAAATAAAAGAGTGTCTTGGGTGTGTTCTAGCTTTCTTTCTTTCGTTTTTAAGAGGATTCCATTTTGTTTTCTCACAGGAGTGATTGGAGCAGATGTGAAGGGGCACGGCCTCGCCTGTGAGGGACAGCCGGTGACGTCACGGCTGGCTGTCATCTGTGGAACATCTTCTTGTCACATGGGTGTGAGTCTGCTGAGTGGGTGAGGGCGGGGCCACCACACTCTGGGTGGACAGCCCAGCCGGGGAGGAGATCTGAGCTGCTGGCCCCTGGGCACCCTCAGCAACTTCCCTTTCTGTCCCCTGTGCCGTGTCGAGCGGAAAGCACAGCGCTCCTTCTAATAGCTTTGGTTTGATTTGCCAGATCTTTTTACAGGGATCAGATTTGTAAAAAGTATAAAAAGGCATGAACCCACCTTTGACATCACCCAGGCCAGAGAGCTGAGGAGCAAGGAGTGAAATCAGATCCAGAGATGGCAATGCCTCACTCCCAGACAATCTGTCCCTAATGGGTAGCCAAGTCTTGTCTGCACAGAGGTGTCTGTTTTCCTTGGCGGCCAGTCTTTCCCTCAGTCAATATAAATCCATCTCCCTGGGAGTGGTCTGATGATGTATAGAATTAGGCTGCATATCATGACTTCAAAAGCACACTGATAAGCAATTTTCACTCTGTTAATTTTTCTCCATGAATTAGTGGAAAGGCTTTCTCCAAGATTACAGTTAAAATTTAGTGCCTGCCCTAAAATTTATATCTTCTTTAAATGGCTGAGTCTGAAAGCATTCCATTTCGATAAGTACCCATTTCTACCATATTTTTATTTAAAAGTCATTACTCTGTTAAAGTTAGATGGACGATCCTTGGATTTTTCCTAGATGAGTAAAATAGAGGGGAGCATGGGGGAGGAGGAGGAAGGCCTGGGGACAGGAGTAAGGGTTAGGGTTAGAGGGGGATCTGGGATACAGTCCAAGGCAGACACCCTACTACAGTAGAGGGACTCATGGGCCTTGAGAAACTGTGTTTAGTTACTGTTGGGACCAACGAGCCTGTTATATCATGTAATACTTTGGTTGAGTAAATATCGATACATTTACTTATCCACTGATCCTTTGCTCTTGTGCTAAACCCTGGGGACATAGGCATATGAGTCTTCCCACTGGTGAGATAGAATGATAACAGGTACTATGGTACAAGGCCCCTCAGTATAGATTCAGAATGAACTTGAGATGCTGAACATCTAGTATGCACCAGACCGGTGTCAGGGGTTCTCACACATTTCATAGAGATGGTGGGGCCACCTGACTGGTTTCCAATCCCAGTTCCTCCACTTCCGAATGATGAGCCCTTAGACAGCATTTAACCTCTCTGGACCCCGGATTCCTCATCTGTGAGGTGTGAGTTCTAGTACCTGTCTCATAGTGCAGTGAAGAGGAATCGAGGTGTGCTTCACAGAGAGTAAGCACTTTGCCGGGGCTAGCTCCCTATCGCTAGCACTGGTGTGTTGGGCAGAAAGGATACAGTGCCTGCCTAGGGAGGGTCCAGGCTTAGAGACAACTTCCTAAGGGGACAGTACACTGGACTTCTTAAACCTCCTCAAAAAAAATTTCCTTCTGCTTGTTTCTGTGGACACACTTTTGAATGGGACTTCTCGAAAAGTCCTGGCCTCTGCAGCCCTATTGTAAGGCTGCCGTGAGCAGGAGGGCAGGAGGTGCCCACCAGGACACTCAGCCCTCATCTCCCGCTCTGTGAGTCTACACTCTCTAGCTTGTCATCCCTGAACACTGTTTTAAGCCTGTTTAAATCATCTCCTATTTTCACAGGGACACATCTAACTTGGTTTCTCCTATAAAGTCTAAGTGTTGAATACTTTTACCCAACTCAGTTTGGATTTGTGAGCAACAGCAAATCTGTTTGATCATGAGTCTGTGACATCCCCATGTCTTAATTTCCTGGTGTCTTCATGAAAACGGTGCGGGCTTGTTGTATACCATCTATTTTACAAATTAAGCAACTAAAGCCTAAGAAAAACCAGACATTTTCCCAAGGTCACAAAACTGTTAAGCTGGAGCTGAGAATGCAGGTCCAACATCCCAAGTGCATCCCCTTGGTACCTTCCTGTGCTCTGTACAATTTTAAAGGGCCAGTACTAGAGTGGAGCGAGCTTAGGCTTCAGAGTCAGACAGGTGTAGGTTTGGACATCTGCTCATGCACGTTTTGACCCCATGACCTGAGGTGAGCTACTAAAGTTCTCTGAGCCTCAGATTCTTGATCCTTCCACTGGGGGTGAGGATGCCCATCTTAAAGGGTTGCTGGATAACGTGAGTTGTGTACATACATCCCCCATGCATAATAGACACTCAGAAATGGTGGGGATTCTTATTACACTTCCCTAGTGATATAAAAGGCTCACATGAAGCATCTGTTGGGACTTTAACAAGTTTGATGGGCAGCTGCAGCTGGTTGCAATGAATGAGGGCCATAAAATGCCGCTTTATTATGGTCGTGTTGTGCTGGAAATAAAGTCCCCACCCCCACCCCGCTTTGTACTTGGGAGTGGGAAGGGACCTCCTGGGCCAAGGGGATTAATCATCAGCTTTAATGTTATGTGGTGAGGGCGAGACTGTGGTCATGCTGGCATCGGAAAATGCCTTTGATCTGGCTCAGGTGCTGGGCGCCCAGTGAGCCAGCAACAATGACACCTTTGTGAGGTCTCAGAGAGGTGCAGGTCTGAGGAAACACTCTCCAGGAAGCTCAAGGACCCTCTTTGTTGTGGTTCTGGCAAATAAAACCACCAACTGTCAGGAAAAATTCTGCAAACAGAACACAGGGACTAGAGAGGTCTGTGGGCTTTTCAAAAAGTGGTTTCCAACTTGGTCTGAAGGATTCTCTTCTTGTCTGCTCACTGCTGATGTTTCTAATTCTAATTTTGATTGGGGCAAAACTCCCAGGAATATTTTGTGTTTGATCCAGGTTGCTTCTTTCCAGCTCACCCAGAGTGAGTGAATGAAGGGGTGTCCAAGTAACAAGTCCTTTAGAGTTGCCTTTCTTCACATCCTTGTTACTTCCAGGAATCTAGAGAAAAAGCCTGAGGTTGAACATAAGCCTTACTAATCAGGCCTTTGATATTTTAGAAGATACAAGTGTGGGCTGCACATTTATCTTCCTTGTAGATGATTTAATTAACAAGGAAAAAGAATACTGTTCTTTTTTTAACTGCATGAAAGCAGAGCTGCTTGTTCAGAGTTAATTACTACCAAGTCACCAAAACCCAAGATCATACGCAGCAGGGGTGAGCCAAGGTTGAAAAGTCATGGGGTCAGATGGAGCTGATCCCTGCCATCGCTCCCAGCACCCCTTTTCTCGAGCTGTCAGGTCAGGTCGTAACTTGGCAACTTGTCTTCAGTCAGCATGTCAGATGGGGAGAGGACCCTGGGGCAGGGGGTGGGGAAGCATCGAAGAGGTAAGGTTTGAGCAGAACAATAGTTGGTGAGACCTAGGAATTACATCTGCATCTTAAATCACTCAGAACTGAAGTTTTTTCATTTTAGGTGAATGTAGACCTGGTGATTAGCTATCACACAGTGGGTGTAATTGCAAAGCAAGTTCTTACACAGACTTTACCACTCACTTAGGAAAGATACTTCATCTTTTAGTACCTCTGTGACTTCCTCTGTTTTATGTGGGCAATAGTATTTATATAACATTGTTTTGAGGATTAAGTAAGGTAATGTTTGTAAGCAGTATGGCACTCTTCCTAGCACCATATACCAAATATGGCATTATTGTTAAAAGTGATTCAAGAGCCGACTCATTGGAAAATACCCTGATTCGGGGAAAGATTGAAGGCAGGAGGAGAAGAGGGTAACAGAGTATGAGATGGTTGGCTGGCATCACTGACTCAATGGACATGAGTTTGAACAAACTCCAAGAGTTAGTTGAGGACAGGGAAGCCTGGCATGCTGCAGTTCATGGGTTGCAGGGTCAGACACAACTTAGTGACTGAACAGCAACAACAACAATGCTAGAATGATCCATGTGACAATGGATTCAAATTAAAAACGTCTAGATAAACTCATGTTGAGTTTATTGTAGATCTCAGGTGGATATATATATAGAAATATTTATAGCCACATGTAGGTATTCAGTTTAGTAAACCTACATGTATTTCCTAGCTGTGATAGTGGAGGGGGCCTTGAAACAAGGACACTCTAGCAGCTAGTTGCTAAAGCACTCCTGGTGCCTATATCTTATTTCTAATACCGATCTCCAATAAAAAGTATCAGAGCTTCTTGGAGAAATGGTTGATTCTAGGACCTCAGTATGCAGATGACACCACTCTTATGGCAGAAAGTGAAGAAGAACTAAAGAGCCTCTTGATGAAAGTGAAAGAAGAGAGTGAAAAAGTTGGCTTAAAGCTCAGCATTCAGAAAACTAAGATCATGGCATCCAGTCGATCACTTCATGGAAAATAGATGAGGAAACACTGGAAACAGTGGCTGGCTTTATTTTGGGGGGCTCCAAAATCATTGCAAATGGTGACTGCAGCCATGAAATAAAAAATGCTTACTCCTTGAAAGGAAAGTTATGACCAACCTAATTCAATTCAGTTCAGTTGCTCAGTCGTGTCCAACTGTTTGCAACCCCATGAACCGCAGCACGCCAGGCCTCCCTGTCCATCACCAACTCCCAGAGTCCACCCAAACCCATGTCCATTGAGTCGGTGATACCATCCAACCATCTCATCCTCTGTTGTCCCCTTCTCCTCCTGCCCTCAATATTTCCCAGCATCAGGGTCTTTTCAAATGAGTCAGCTCTTCGCATCAGGTGGCCAAAGTATTGGAGTTTCAGCTTCAGCTTCATCCTGAGGGACTGATTCCTTCAGGATGGACTGGTTGGATCTCCTTGCAGTCCAAGGAACTCTCAAGAGTCTTCTCCAACACCACAGTTCAAAAGCATCAATTCTTCTGCACTGAGCTTTCCCAACTCAACCCTCACATCCATACATGACCACTGGAAAAACCATAGCCTTAACTAGACGGACCTTTGTTGACAAAGTAATGTCTCTGCTTTTCAATATGCTGTCTAGGTTGGTCATAACTTTCCTTCCAAGGAGTAGGCGTCTTTTAATTTCATGGTTGCAATGACCATCTACAGTGATTTTGGAGCCCAGAAAAATAAAGTCAGCCACTGTTTCCCCATCTATTTTCCATGAAGTGATGGGACCGGTTGCCATGATCTTCGTTTTCTGAATGTTGAGCTTTAAGCCAACTTTTTCACTCTCCTCTTTCACTTTCATCAAGAGGCTTTTTAGTTCTTCTTCACTTTCTGCTGTAAGGTGGTGCATCTGCATATCTGAGGTTATCGATATTTCTCCCGAACAACCTAGACAGCATATTGAAAAGCAGAGACATTATTTTGCCAGCAAAGGTCCATCTAGTGAAGGCTATGGTTTCTCCAAAGTCATGTATGGATGTGAGAGTTGGGCTATAAAGAAAGCTGAACACCAAAGAATTGATGCTTTTGAATTGTGATGTTGGAGAAGACTCTTGAGAGTCCCTTGGACTGCAAGGAGATCCAACCAGTCCCTCCTGAAGAAATAAGTCCTAAATATTCATTGGAAAGACTGATGCTGAAGCTGAAAGTCCAATACTTTGGCCCCTTGATGCGAAGAGCTGACTCGTTTGAAAAGACCCCGATGCTGGGAAAGATTGAGGGCAGGAGGAGAAGGGGACAAAAGAGGATGAGATGGTTGGATGGCAGCACTGACTCAATGGTCATAAGTTTGGGTGGACTCTGGGAGTTAGTGATGGACAAGGAGGCCTGGCGTGCTGCGGTTCATGGGGTTGCGAAGAGTCAGACACGACTGAGCAACTGAACAGAACTGAACTGGGGACTGATGCAGGAAATAGATAAGATGATCCTAGAGTATCTTGTAGTAGCACCAGAAAATAAAGAAGTATTTAAAAAAAGCAAACACTATAACAATTTGAGGGGGCCTCCCTGGTTGCTCAGATGGTAAAGAATCTGCCTGCAATGCAGGAAACCATGGTTCAATTGTTTAGATCCCTGCATCAGGAATATCCCCTGGAAAATGAAATTGCAACCCACTCCAGTATTCTTGCCTGGAGATGTAAATAAAGTGTATTGGATTATAACCCAAAGTGTCACATAAATATTATAAATATAGGAAAAGGAGTAGGTCAAGGCTGTATATTGTCACCCTGCTTATTTAACTTATATGCAGAGTACATCATGAGAAATGCTAGACTGGAAGAAACACAAGCTGGAATCAAGATTGCCGGGAGAAATATCAATAATCTCAGATATGCAGATGACACCACCCTTATGGCAGAAAGTGAAGAGGAGCTAAAAAGCCTCTTGATGAACGTGAAAGAGGAAAGCGAAAAAGTTGGCTTAAAGCTCAACATTCTGAAAACAAAGATCATGGCATCTGGTCCCATCATTTCATGGGAAATAGATGGGGAAACAGTAGAAACAGTGTCAGACTTTTTTGGGGGGGTCCAAAATCACTGCAGATGGTGACTGCAGCCATGAAATTAAAAGACGCTTACTCCTTGGAAGAAAAGTTATGACCAACCTAGATAGTATATTCAAAAGCAGAGACATTACTTTGCTGACTAAGGTCCATCTAGTCAAGGCTATGGTTTTTCATGTGGTCATGTATGGATGTGAGAGTTGGACTGTGAAGAAGGCTGAGCGCTGAAGAATTGATGCTTTTGAACTGTGGTGTTGGAGAAGACTCTTGAGAGTCCCTTGGACTGCAAGGAGATCCAACCAGTCCATTCTGAAGGAGATCTGGGATTTCTCTGGAAGGAATGATGCTAAAGCTGAAGCTCCAGTACTTTGGCCACCTCATGCGAAGAGTTGACTCATTGGAAAAGATTCTGATGCTGGGAGGGATTGGGGGCGTGAGGAGAAGGTGACGACAGAGGATGAGATGGCTGGATGGCATCACAGACTCGATGGACGTGAGTCTGAGTGAATTCCGGGAGGTGGTGATGGACAGGGAGGCTTGGTGTGCTGCGATTCATGGGGTCGCAAAGAGTCAGACACGACTGATCGACTGAACTGAACTGAACTGAACTGAGCCCGTACTGATGTAAATAAGTAAATAGAAAAGACAAATATCTCAGGCAGGAGAATTCCAAATAATTTATGTAGATCTATCCCCTCCCCCCCAAGGAGGTGGAGCATAACTTCCTACTCTTAAAGCATGATCTACACATGGTAACTTTCTTTCAAAGAGTAAGGACAGTACAAAAAGAGGGAAAAGAGTAATTTTGCAATGGAGAAATCTGACCACTAACTTTAGCCAGGTGATCAAGGTCAGCACCAACAGTGCTAAGTAATGTTGATAGTTTGTACTATTGCCATGATGTGATGAGGATGGCACTTTATCTTTTTTATTTTCCTCTCCAAAACCCATAACCACAGTCTAATTAATCATAAGAAAAACATCAACAGATTCCATTTGAGAGACATGCTACAAAATACCTGACCAGCACCGTCCAGGTCATCAAGAAACAAGGAAAGTCTGAGAAATTATCACAGTCAGGAGGAGTCTAAAGAGATGCAACAACTGTGTGGCATCCTGGATGGGATCCTAAAACAGAAGAAAGATGTTAGATAAAAACTAAGGAAATCTGAATCAAGTAAGGTCTTTGCTATTGCTACTGCTAAGTCACTTCAGTCGTGTCCGACTCTGTGCGACCCCAGAGACGGCAGCCCACCAGGCTCCCCTGTCCCTGGGATTCTCCAGGCAAGAACACTGGAGTGGGTTGCCATTTCCTTCTCCAATGCATGAAAGTGAAAGGTGAAAGTGAAGTCGCTCAGTCAGGTCCGACTTAGTGACCCCATGGACTGAAGCCTACCAGGCTCCTCCATCCATGGGATTTTCCAGGCAAGAGTACTGGAGTGGGGTGCCATTGCCTTCTCCGAGTAAGGTCTTTAGTTACTGATAATATATCATCATTTTTTAATTTGACATATTAGCTTAATGTAAGATATTAATGATAGACAAAACTAGATGTCAAATCTATGAAACTCTGTAGTATCTTCCCAACTCTTCTGTAATCTGAGCTGTTTTAAAATTAAAAGTTCATTTAAAAATATTTATTAAATCATTCACTCATTACCAAAATGTTTTCTTGTATTTGTCTGGCTAAGTACTAAGGGTATTAAGATAAATAAGATAAAGTATCATGCCTGCCTTCATGGACAAAGACAGATAAGGAGGAGATGACCACAGCTCAGAGTGGTAATTCTGATGGTAAATTTAAGACTGGAATGTGGAGGAGCGGGGGCTTCCCTGATGGCTCAGACAGTAAAGAATCTGCCTGCAGTGCAGGAGACTAGGGTTCAGTCCCTGGGTCAGTAAGATCTCCAGGAGAATTAAATGGCTACCCACTCCAGTATTCTTGCCTAGGAAATCCCATGAACAGAGGAGCCTGGAGGACAATGGTCCATGGGATTGCAAAGAGTTGAACATGACTGAGCGACTAACAGTTTCACTTTCACATGGAGAATGGGACCAGTCAAGTCTTCAGTAGACAGGGAAGCTTTCCTATAGTATGTGGTACTTAAAGGATTGTAGTTTTTTTCCCCGCTGCATGGGGATGCTATTCCTACTCAGTTTCAGGCACCAGATACCCCCCCTAGTGTCACCCTCCTACTCTTTGTCTTTTGTGTCTACAGCACCCACCACTGAGTTCCACTGCTCCTGGATGGTTTGTAGGTATTACAGACCCACTGGGATAGCACTGTAGGAAAGGAGAATGTCACAGCTAAGAGACAGTGGGCAGGTTTCTCTGCCTTAGTCTTTTTAGCAAGTGGCATCTGCAGAGGTCACGAGAGAGGTGGAGAGGGAAGGGAGTCCATAGGCGCAGAGAGGTCCACAGTCCCAACTTCCAGGGAAGGAGCCGTGTTCCTGTGCATGATTCACTAGGACCTGCAGTTGTCAGCCTTTAGGACCAGTGCTCTCAGGAGCGGGTCTCTGTACTGAGGTCACCCTGGGCCACTCAACAACATGTTCAGAAAACAAACTGTGTGCTAGGCATTGATTGGCAAGGAGGGGTTTGGCATGGTTCTGTGAGCAGTAAGGCAGCTCATGCAATCAGAGAACTCAGCATAGTGCTTCTCCTGGCATTTGAGGCAGGATATTTCTACACTGCCCTGAATGGATAAAGTTCAGCATCCCTGGTCCGGCCTCAGTCATTATGAGAAGACAGGCAATAGCAATAGCTGCTGCCATCTATTGAGCACCTACAGTGTACCAGGCACTGGGCTACATCCTTTATGTCTTGTCATCAGCTCAGCAGTCTTGTGAGCTGGGCACCATTACTCTCCCCATTTCACAAGTGAGGATATGGAGGTAAAGAGCAATTAAGTGGGTCACACCATGTGCAGGAAGTAGGGACTGACCCCTCTCTAAGGGACTAAGCGCAGAGTCCTTGCTCTTCCCTTTCAGGACTATAGCGTCTCTCAATTCCCCAGGGGAGAGGGAGAGCAGACTCAAGTGAAATAAGGGCCAGTGTTGTTGCAGACATCTCATCAAAGAAAAGATTTGAATGACAAATACCTGGGAAGATGCTCATGTCCTTAGTCACTAGGGAAATGCCAACTCAAACCACCGTGAGATCCACTACATACTTGTGAGAATGGCTGGCATTGTGATGAAGATGCGGGACACCAGAGCCTAACACACTGCTGACTTTGGAAGATAGTTTAGCACTTTCTTACAAGGTCAGCGTACACCTACTGTGTGACCCCACTGTTCCACTCATAAAAGCATTATGTCTATACAGAAACTCATGCAGGAATAGTAGAAGTAATTCACAGTAGTTCAAGTTCGTAGCAGTTTCATTTGTAATAGCCCCAAACTGGAAACAACCCAAATGCCTGTCAACAGTGATTAGATAAACTATTGGTCCATTGTTAGAATGGAATACTAGTAAGCAATAAAAGGGAATGAGCTATTAATATAAGATACAACATCGATTCATCTCAAAGTATTAATTATGCTAAGTAGAGAAGCCAAACAAAAAGATTATAAACTATATGTAACTCATTTATTAAAAATTATTAAATGCATTATATATATTTATGTCTAATATATAATGACAGAGAACAGATCAGTGATTGCCTACAGTGGGGCAGTGGGCAGAATGAGGACCAGGAGGATAGGATTATAGATGGGCACAAGGAAACTTTTGGAGGGTGATGGATATACTTAGCTTGATTATAATATTATCTTCATTGGTGGTTGTCTGCTATGTCAAAATTTATCAAACCAGATGTTTTAAATATGTGCAACTTAATGAATACCAATTATAGTTCAGTAAAGCTTTAAAATAAATAATACCAGAAAATAAGAACAATAATACTACTGCCTACAGTAACTTATATAGTGCTTACTATATTCCACACACAATATCTCTAAAAATGGTTTAGTTTTAATTTAAAAAATAGTACATAGTAGATGCTCAATAAATACTAGTTGTCACTTCTTTTCTTCTAACCCAAGTAAATTCTCTAGGTAGTCTGACATATTTTACTGTTCTGTTCTTTTGGTCCCTAGCACAGACTGATAGGTATGGTTATTTGTATTTTTTTTAACTTTTTATCTTAGAATATAGTTGATTAACAACATTGTGATAATTTCAGGTATACAGCAGAGCAACTCAGCCATACATATACATGCATCCATTCTCCCCCAAACTCCCCTCCCATCTGGGCTGTCACATAACATTGAGCAGAGTTTCGTGTGCTACACAGTAGGTCCTTGTTGGTTATCCATGTTAAATGTAACAGTGTATACATGTTGATCCCAAACTCCCTGTATCCTCCTCCTATTCTCCCTCCCCACTCATGATTACGTTATTTGTGTTTTGATGGTGAGGCTTCCCTGGTGGCTCAGCCTGTAAAGAATCTGCCTACAATGCAGAAGACATGGGTTCAATCTCTGGGTCAGGAAGATCCCTGGGGAAGGGAATGGCAACCCACTCCAGTATTTTTGCCTGGAGAATTCCATGGACAGAGGAGCCTGGTGGCTACAGTCCATGGGGTCACAAAGAGTTGGACAGTTCAGTTCAGTTACTCAGTCATGTCCGACTCTGCGACCCCATGAATCGCAGCACGCCAGGCCTCCCTGTCCATCACCAACTCCCAGAGTTCACTCAGACTCACTTCCATCGAGTCCGTGATGCCATCCAGCCATCTCATCCTCTGTGGTCCCCCTCTCCTCCTGCCCCCAATCCTTCCCAGCATCAGAGTCTTTTCCAATGAGTCAACTCTTCGCATGAGATGGCCAAAGTACTGGAGTTTCAGCTTTAGCATCATTCCTTCCAAAGAAATCCCAGGGCTGATCTCCTTCAGAATGGACTGGTTGGATCTCCTTGCAGTTGGACAAGACTCTCTTTAATGGTACCAGCTCATATCTCAGAGGAAGCTGACTTGCTTATCAGGTCCACACTGGTGGGTGCATGTCTCTGTTGCCCCACTCATCCCATCCTGTCCAGTTTAGAGCTGGTGTATAATATTCATAGATGCCTAGTGACTACATGGCTGGATTGCCCCCCCCACCCCACCACCGCTTCCCTTGCTGACGAGCATGCAAGTGCTTGAATTTTCCTGTCTCCTTTCACACCTTCCCACTGCAGTAGGGCCGTCTTTCATCATCTGTTTCTGCTGAGTGGGAGGCTGACTAGCTGGTAGAAGGCCCCCTATCCAGGGCGTTGTCAGTCTGTCTCCCACCCCACCGTGCTGGTGATGCCTGGGAGCTCACTCGGCCTCTCTAGGAAGTGAGAGCCTCACTAGACAGCTTTACTTCAGCAGGACCTGCTCTCTCTTCCTTCCTCCACCTCACAGTCCTGCAGAGCTCTCCATTCCCATCCATCATGGGTCCCTGGAAGAGAACAGGGTCTCTTCCCAGCAGCTCTTCAGGATACACTTTGGCCCAGAGTGGATCTGCAGCCTGATCTCTGTTCTATTGGGAAACGAGGGCTCAAGAGTCTTAGAGTCCTGAGCTCTAACCAGATAAAACCCCCCTCAGACGAGGCCACGTCATTGGAACTGTGCTCTTTGGGTGATGATTATAGCAGTGGAGTGCTCTACCCAGGTCCAAACTGTGGGACAGAGGGTGCCATACATGGTTCCTTACAAGGGAAATGCAAATTCAAACCACAGTGAGACCCACGACATGCTTGTTAGAAGGACTGAAGTTTGATGAGCATGTGGAACTGGAACCCTCACAGGCTCCTGCTGGGTACGTGAAATGGCACAACCACTTTGGAAAATAGTTGAGCAGTTTCTTATAAGAGACTCTCACATCTACTGTGTGATCCAGCCATTCCGCTCCCATAAAAGCTGGGCAGGGCCGTCTGGTTGGGAAACGAGGGCTCAAGAGTCTTAGAGTCCTGAGCTCTAACCAGATAAAACCCCCCTCAGACGAGGCCACGTCGTTGGAACTGTGCTCTTTGGGTGATGATTATAGCAGTGGAGTGCTCTACCCAGGTCCAAACTGTGGGACAGAGGGTGCCATACATGATTCCTTACAAGGGAAATGCAAATTCAAACCACAGTGAGACCCATGACATGCTTGTTAGAAGGACTGAAGTTTGATGAGCATGTGGAACTGGAACCCTCACAGGCTCCTGCTGGGTACGTGAAATGGCACAACCACTTTGGAAAGTAGTTGAGCAGTTTCTTATAAGAGACTCTCACATCTACTGTGTGATCCAGCCATTCCGCTCCCATAAAAGCTGGGCAGGGCCGTCTGGTCCCGTGTTTCTGGAAGCCCACCAGGAACACAGCAAAGCCAGGTAACACAAGACCTTTCATGAGGTCAGAACAAATGAGAGTGTGTCAGCTGGCGTGAGCCCAGTTTTCCACAAAACACAGCAGCTCGCCTGGAAGAATGGTTGAAGCAGAGGGAAGAATTGAAATTAGCAGCAGTTGTAACAACAGCAGCTAATATTTACTGCATGCTTATCATGGGGTAAGAAATGTGCATCTATTATTTATCTAAATCTCATAATAAGCTTATGCAGTTACCAACGTTATCCTCCCGTTTTATAGGGACTGAAGCTCGGTCTCAGAGAGGCAAAGTACTTATCCAAGTCCATAGCTAGAAAGTCCTGGAGAAGTTTCTAACCCAGGCTGTTTGATTCCAGAGCTCACATTGTCAGCTTTTTGCAGAACAATGAGACAGGGGCCATGGGATGGTTGGTTGTGCACATGGGTGTTTTGTGGGAATGGGGTGAAGTGACTACAAGGCAGATCTTTTTTAAAGTCTGGTGATAACTGCAGTGAGGCCTGGGTGCATTTCAACCACAATGTTCTCATTTTCCCTCCTTCCCTTCTCTCCACTGCCCTGCAAGGGGCCCCCAGACTAATGATAACAATAAAAGTAAACAGCATCACTTGTCAACCATTGTCCCCTGGGCATGTATTTATGAGACTTCTTATTTATCATCTCCCTGTTTCCCCACTGCTCTGTGGTCAAGTACTGAATTAGGCAATCTGAAGACATGTGACTAACTTCTCAAATCACGGAGATGTTTTTGTATTCATTTGGAAGAGCATGAAATGAAAACCACATTGATTTTTATTCCGCCTTTTTCTATTTCCCACTCATCTGCTGTAAGGGTGACTCTGATCCTGTGGTTGCTGAGGGTGACCTAGCAGTGATGGCAGTGTTAGTGCTCTTCCAGTGAATGAGTGAGGATGTAAAGGAGTCTGAGACAGGCAGGGCAGAGCCCTCACTAAGCATCAGCTTTTGTACTGTGGTTCTCAATACACATCGACTCCTCCACTTCTACATACATTCTGGGGTTTCAGAACTTCTGCCTTGTTGCTTCTGCCTTATTGTTTTCTGGGTTTTTTTTTTAACATTTTTTCATCTTTATTTATTTATTTGGCTATGCCATTTCTTAGCTACAGCTGGTGGGCTGTAGTTCCCTGACTGGGGATTGAACCCAGGCCCCCTGCATTGGGAGCATCAAGTCTTAGCCACTGGACCACCAAGGAAGTCCCACTTCCCCTTATTTTTCATCCTCATCTCCCACTTTCCTTGTGTGTGTGCTCCAAGGATGTCTTTTTACACCTTAATTAAATTTTCCTATTTTTTTGACCTTCAGAGCCATCAGAAGTTTGGTGTAGTTTCTGTTCTTCCATTTTACCAGCGTGAGAACACCAGGAGAAGTGACATGTAAGAGAACAAAGGTCCCAGAAAAACCCATGAGAAATTTTTTGAGCAATCAGTGCTGAAGGATTGAGGTTGAAAGTCCCTCCCTAATGAACATCAGTGGCTCCCTACTGCCAATAGAAAGAAAAAAAAAAAGAGGTTCAGTGTGAAAACCCAGCAGAGAATTTGGCCATGTTATAGATTTGGGATATATTCCATTTAAAAAGAATGAAAGTCTTAAATCTCAAGGAGGTGAAAATTACTGCAGTGCTATGATGTATTATTTTTTAACTTTTTGCTGAAAGATAATTCACATACCATAAAACTCACCCTTGTTGTGTATTTTTCAGAACTCTAGAGAACTGAGTTTAGTGATGTTTGAGAAAGAGAAAGATTTAGTGCCCATATTTCAGGTTGTACTATGGAACGATACCAGCATGTGGTCTTTATTACTTACAGAGGTAACAGAAAGATAACACAGAACAGTAAATTTCCATTTCTGTTTGCACTTAGGATAGCACCTGACATATGCTGTGGGTCTAGTAAATATTGGATTGATAGGTAGAAGGACAAACAGAAATATGCTGGGTAGCAAACCATCCAGGTTTTCTGAAGAACAAATCAGGCCATACCAGTTTGGCATCCTTTTCTTTGATGGGTTGACAGGCTACTTGGTGAAAGAAGGAAGATCCAGCATGTCAGCTCTCTGGTCCTCAAGAAGACAACAGGTTCTTTCCTTGATGACCTGATCCTTCCCACTTATTACAGCAGCGTTGCTACATTCTGTCACAAAATTCCATCCATGTGAGAAGTGATTTGTTTCACTGAATTATACCTTGAAGCAGGCCGTAAGCAGAAGCATAAAACTGATTGAAAAGTTCCATATCATCCAATTGCCAGATTTGTGTTTGGGCCTTGTGTCGCTGATTTCAGCCTTATGTCGAGCCAGGCAGAGACAGCCTTGATTCTGTTGATTGAGGGGCTGTTTAAGTGGACGGTGTTTGTGAGTAATTGGTCAGCCATCCAGGAGCTGCTTGATGTAGATGAGGCCATCTTGGCTTACCTACCTGCCATTTGCCTACCTGTTAAAATCTACTGAAGGTTCCCCAGGTTTTCATGTAACTCTTCATTGAAAGACTAGCTATGATCTTGAAAGTCAGGACTGGTGTTTTCTGGAACTGGGGAAATGATCCATGAAAAAGAGGGAGCCCATGGAGAGAATGGCCAGTTATATTAATACATGTACTCATTCTTCTGTGTTATGCAAGGCCCTAATTTGCATGGACCTCCTTTGATAGACTCACAGTGGAGATGGTCCTGAATATCAAGTCTGATGGCTTCACTCTCCCAATTAAAATCTCTTCAGTGAGTCTCCTGAATCCTAGCATGTCATAGAGGATCATGTGTGACCTGAGCCCTGCCCATCCCTAGCCTCATCCCCTGCTATTCCTGACTTTTCATCCTATATTCTAATAATAGGTACATCCCATATCCTTTTGTGAATTCCATGGGCCAAAGATTTGTAGAATAGAGAATATCCAGATTTTTTTAAATTTATACTGTATGTATACAGTATATTACATACCAATGTTAGATCTAGGATAGTACCCATAATCAATCACATTTGTATTTCTACCATAAAGCTTATGAGTATTCACACCAGGGATGTTAAATAGGTTCTAAATAGTAAGCTATTTATTCATTTTGCCATGCCATGAAACATGAAAAAAGCGTTTGGTATTTGGAATGCTTTAGATTGAAGAAGTATAGACTTCTTGCAAAGAGACTATACTTTCTCATTTGGCCTTTAGGCATATTTTTTTTTTTTTAACTCTGGCTGGAATGGCCACAACTCTCTTCTACCTAGTGAGTCTCATCACCACCAGAATCATCATCATTATACAGTTCACATTTATTGAACATTTACTATGTTATTTGATACTTCCAGTAAACTCTAGGATGACTCTCATTGTATTATGATCCCAAGTGTTCAGATGAGGAAACTGAGGCTTGGGGAGCTCACAATGGGAGGAGGAGGCAGAGCAGAGGTTGAACCAAAGCCGAGGGACCCCAGAACCTGTGTTCTTAGTCACTACAGTATCCTTCAGTTCAGTTCAGTCGCTCAGTCGTGTCCGACTCTTTGCGACCCCATGAATCGCAGCACGCCAGGCCTCCCTGTCCATCACCAACTCCCAGAGTTTACTCAAACTCACGTCCATCGAGTCGGTGATACCATCCAGCCATCTCATCCTCTGTCGTCCCCTTCTCCTCCTGCACCCAACCCCTCCCAGCATCAGAGTCCTTTCCAATGAGTCACCTCTTCACATGAGGTGGCCAAAGTACTAGAGTTTTAGCTTTAGCATCATTCCTTCCAAAGAACACCCAGGGCTGATCTCCTTTAGAATGGACTGGTTGGATCTCCTTGCAGTCCAAGGAACTCTCAAGAGTCTTCTCCAACTCCACAGTTCAAAAGCATCAGTTCTTCTGCGCTCAGCCTTCTTCACAGTATCCTTCGTGCATGTCTTACATAATGTTCCCCTACATACCTGAGCTCTTTGAGCAGTCAAGCAGAAGCCGCCTTCATGCTCTATCCCTAGGGCACACAGGAGGAATTCAGCATACCTCGTGTTATCAAGTCCATCCAAAGAGGTTTGCTAACAGGCAGTAAATGATCTGTAATCCTGGTGAAGTTAGATAGTAAACACCACCACAATTTGAGGTTAAAAATTCAAATTGTAAAAAGAGAAGGAAATATTCACCAAACAAAAGACTACTCAAATTTATGTGTCGTATGTAAAGAAGAGGAATTTTCTGGGGACATCTTAGGGATGAACAAGCAATGTGTTTATATTTAGGAAGAAAAATAGCTGGGATTTATTACATAATTACTTTATGCTAGTTCCTCTGGCAGCCTGTATATAGATATCTAATCTTCATAACAAATATGGGTGATCAACTTATGAAAGAGAAAGGTGTAGTAGGCATGTTTTAAGTCAGAATAAAGGGTAGTACTAATACAGTCACATTAAACAAAAGCAAATGTCCTTAAAGGGTAGCAACCTAAAATGACCCAATAGAGCATATTTCTCCTTCTAAGTGAAAGTGAGTGAAGTCGCTCAGTCGTGTCTGACTCTTTGCGACCCCATGGACTATAGCCTACCAGGCTCCTCTATCCATGGGATTTTCCAGGCAATGGTACTGGAGTGGATTGCCATTTCCTTCTCCAGGGGATCTTCCTGACCCAGGGATTGAACCCTGGTCTCCCACATTGTAGACAGACGCTTTACCATCTGAGCTACCAGGGAAGTCCTGCTACTTCTAAGTAATGATAGAATTGAGGTCAGAGAGATTACAGAGCTGGGATGATGCAGAGGAAGCCAAGTCTGACTGGTCTCCTGTCTTTTATATTCATTCCTTGAAAAGTCCATGTTAACATGGTACCAAGAGTATATCCCACTGTCCTACCCAGAACTGGGTCCACTTTCAAGTTCTGTTTCCGGAAAAAGCTGCTGGAACTTGGAAGGAAGCACATTCCTACAATATTTAGGAGAAAGTGGGAGCAAAGTTCAGGATGGATCAGAGATGGGCTAGTTCTTTCTGCTTAAGAGAAACCTTATGGGTTGGCTTAATTTTCTTGTTTATTAAAGTTCTTCTGATCATAAAATGACTAACTCATTCTTGGTGCTTTAGAGTTTGTAAAATGCCTTGTGGAATGTGATACTCAGAATAACTAAGTGAGGTAGACAGAGCAGGTGTTGTTTTCTTTTTTTAAATGAGGTTCAAAGAAACTGAGTGATCTGTCCAAAGTCCCCTGGCTATTAATAGTAAGGGTTAGGTCTGAGAGTCAGATACATATGTGAGCAAACTGAAAGCCATTTCTGCTGCATGCTCAGTTGGTTCACCTTCATTTACTCAAATTGAAGAGTCCTGCAGTTCGGGGAAGTCGATATATCATAGGAAAGGCCCCTGAATCTGTCACTGCCTGCTTACCGCTGAGACTGTAAATTCTCCACTGAGCTGCCAAACAGTGGTTCTCAGTTGCTGTGCATAAAATGTCCCTGAAGACTCCTGACAAATGCAGTTCTTCAGGAGCCACTCCCACAGGGAGTGAGTCAGTGAGTCTTGCTGGGAAGGAGTATACTGTCATTTTAACAGGTGGCCCAGTGACTCTAATCAGGGTCTTTCAGAAAAATGGCTTTAAGCTCCTTCAGAGTAGCAATTATACCTTCTCATCATGGTTTCCTCAGTGTGCAGCAGAGCACTTTGTACATAGAAGGGACTCTATACTTGATGAATGTTAGGAGTGAAGTAAATCAATGTAAAAGTAGTGTAAAATGTAGTAAATTAAGTTGGATGGTCAGTCTGTCCCTGCTGGCTTGGGTCACATTTGGAGGTTCCATGAGTCTCCATCCTTTCAAAGAAAAACATCTCTTGGTAGGCTTAGGTCCAGACAGATTGAGAAGTCAGGACTTGGAGAGAGTACCTCATAGAATCTGCTAGCAATTAGATACTGTAGAATTCTTATTTTCTTATGAAAAGCAAGATGAAGTGAAACCATGAAGGATCCCATTTGCTGCTCTGTGCAGACAACTCAGAAACCAAAGCACAGACACATCAGAATGCAACAGGAAACCGCAGGGGCCTAAGATCTTTCAGTGTAAATAGGAAGTCAGAGTTTACTTTTTGAACCCACAGTGCCAAGCTGAAGTGCAGTGTGTAATACAGCTCTCTGCCCAGCCTTTCACTGAGCCCAGGCACAGATGAAAAGTGATGCCATCTGGGTAAAAGCATTTTGAAATGTTTGTTCTGATAGGGGCTTGGAGCAAGCTTCTTTTGTTTGTGCTGGTGAATAATTTGGGACACAGGTGCAGTTTGGACTTGAAAGCAATAATTACGCTCCCTGGTTTTCCCTGTAGTGATATCTGAAACCCCTGTATTTGTATACAAAGTAATCTTAATCCACATACTTCATCAACCTTTTGCTGTTGACAGTCACCTTTCATATACCCCATCTGCAGACCTTTGAGTCCAGGTGCATAGTAGTGGAACATTGGTGGACACTTAACGGGTACTCTATGCTTATTGGAGTGACGTCTGTAATCACATTTGATTGCTACCATTGCATTGGACTTCCCTTGTGGCTCAACTGGTAAAGAATCTGCCTGCAACGTGAGAGACCTGGGTTCGATCCCTGGGTCGGAAGATCCCCTGGAGAAGAGAAAGGCTACCACTACAGTATTCTTAGGCTCTCCTTGTGGCTCATCTGGTAAAGAATCCACCTGCAATGAGGGAGACCTAGGTTCAATCCCTGGATGGGAAGGTCCCCTGGAGAAGGGAAAGGCTACCCACTCCATTATTCTGGCCTGGAGAATTCCATGGACTATAGAGTCCATGGGGTAGCAAAGAGTCGGACACGACTGAGCAACTTTCACTTTCAGGGCTTCCCTGCTAACTCGATAAAGAATCCACCTGCAATGTAGGAGGCCCTGGTTCGATTCCTGGATCAGAAAGATCCTCTGGAGAGGGGATAGGCTGCCCACTTCTGTATTCTTGGGCTTCCCTTGTGGCTCAGCTGCTAAAGACTCCACCTGCAACGTGGGAGACCTGGGTTTGATCCCTGGCTTGGGAAGATCCCTTGGAGAAGGGAAAGGCTGCCCACTCCATTATTCTGGCCTGGAGAATTCCATGACCTATAGTCCATGGGGTCACAAAGAGTCAGACACGACTGGGCGACTTTCACTTCATTGGATTGGAAACTAGTAAGTAGGATACAAATGATCATCACCATTTTCAGAGAAGGAAAATGTAGATGATAGAAAAGACATGGGTTGTGAAGTTGGATAGATTTATGTTCACATCCAAAATGCTTAAACTTTCTTATCCAGAGTGCCTTCTCTTATTCAGCCAGTTTTTCTTGAGCTCCTGCTCTGTGCCAGGCACTGGAGTGAAATGGTAAGCACGAGTAGACACAGGCCTTACAATCTAATGGGAAGATGGATACTAAGCAAACAATCACAAAAATATGTAGCTACAGATCTTGATAGGTGCTTTACATTCATACCCTGCTGTTGTTGTTCAGCTGCTCAGTCGTGTCCAACTCTTTGCGACCCCATAGCATGCCAGGCTTCCTTGTTCTTCACTATCTCCCTGAGTTTGATCAAAATCATGTCCATTGAGTCGGTGATGCCATCCAACCATCTCGTCCTATGTTGTCCCCTTCTCCTCCTGACCTTAATCTTCTCTAGCATCAGGGTCTTTTCCAGTGAGTCAGCTCTTCACATCAGATGGCCAAAATACTAGAGCTTCAGCTTCAGTGTCAGTCCTTCCAATGATATTCAGGGTTGATTTCCTTTAGGACTGACTGATTTGATACCCTGCTGATGGGAGTACAAATGGGTGTAATCAGTTGGGAAAACAGTGAAGCATTATATGAATATGCACATATCTTGCACTCTACCTGTTTCATTCCTAGGTAAAAACCTGGAGAAACTATCATACCCTTGTACCAGTATGGACCCAGAGATTAGTACAAAGAGTGTTCATAGCATTCTTTTCATAACTCCAAATTTGATCAACCAAGTTTCTCCTAATAACAGAATGAATATGCTAAATTGTATTGTAATCTTACAGTGGCATACATACTTCGATTGAAGGAATTACAGCTACCTATACATGTCAAACAATTTTAAGTGAAAGAAACAAGGCATGAAAGAAAATACAGAATTATTTTACTCAAATAAAATTCAAAGAGACAAGAGAGACAACACATTTTAGGAAGGTATGTATAGGTGATGAACCTTGAAAGATAAGCAAGAAATTTTGGGGCTATAAGTACAGAACACTTGGTTAATTACATGGCTGCAGCTGCTGGTTATTGAGGTTAAAAAAAATAATAATAAAAGATGCCTTCCAGGAGGGACTTGTGACAAGTAGCATTCTGGGTGAAGGTTGGATGAGTCTTTATATTTTAATTAGTCTTTGAATTATACATATATGTGTCTGGTGTGGAAATGCTGTGAGTACAATTTTAAGTGAAAGAAACAAGGCATGAAAGAAAATACAGAATTATTTTACTCAAATAAAATTCAAAGAGACAAGAGAGACAACACATTTTAGGAAGGTATGTATAGGTGATGAACCTTGAAAGATAAGCAAGAAATTTTGGGGCTATAAGTACAGAACACTTGGTTAATTACATGGCTGCAGCTGCTGGTTATTGAGGTTAAAAAAAATAATAATAAAAGATGCCTTCCAGGAGGGACTTGTGACAAGTAGCATTCTGGGTGAAGGTTGGATGAGTCTTTATATTTTAATCAGTCTTTGAATATACATATATGTGTCTGGTGTGGAAATGCTGTGAGAAGAAGTAACAGGATGAGATGGTTGGATGGCATCACCAATTCAATGGACATGAGTTTGAGCAAACTCTGGGAGATGGTGCAAGATAGCAAAGCCTGGCGTACTTCAGTCCATGGGGTCGCAAAGAGTCTGACACAAGTTAGTAACTGAACTACAATAACAAAGTGCTGTGAAGTGGAGGAAGAACCATGAGAGTGTAAAGCCAAGTGACTGATGACGTTTGGTGATTGGCTTTTATAAGGCAGGGATGTTTGAGATGAAATACTTTGATTAGGTAACTAAGCAGAGTCTAGTAGGAAGCAGGGAGGGTTGAACATAGCAGTGGATGGGTGGTAAGTGATCCAGAAAGAGAACAGCAGGATGATAGGAAGGAAACTAGCAGATTGGGTTTGTTACAGGCATGACACCAGTTGAGCCTGCGGAAGCAAAAAGGGACAGGACATGCTAGGTTTATAATCCTCGTGAAAGATGTTGGTCTTTTAAGAGAAACGAAGGTTTTAAGCACAGTGGGTAACATAAGTAGATTTACAGAGGATCAAAATAATTGCAATTTGAAGGACAGGTTGGAGAGAGACCACGGCGGATGTGAAAAGACTAGATAGAAGGACCTTAGGAATCAGGTGAGATGGAATTGCAACAGCTTGTCTCAGAGTATGGCAGGGGAGATGGAGAGGAGTGGATATATTTGAAAGACAGTTCGAAGATGGAATGGATGGTACTTTTGGCAGTGGAAATGCCAAGGTTGCAGGGTGGATGCAATCAAGGCTTCCCAGGAGAGGAGAAACCTTTCCGATTAACACGGACGTTAAGGAGACCAACATCTAAAGGCAGTGTATGATCCCAAATTGAGTCCTAAACTAGAGAATTCTTTCTTCCTTTTACTGTAAAAGATGTTTTGTAGCAATTGGTGAAATTTGAATAAGGCCTATAGATAAAATAATAGAATTTTGTCCATTTGTATTTCCTGATACTATGATTGTATTAGGGCATATAAAAGAATAGCCTTTTAAAAATAAAATGTGCTTAAGTATTTAGGGGTAAATGGGCATTATATCTGCAACTTACACTGGTTCAGGAAAATTTTTTTCACATACACGCAATGTGTTTCGTGAGGGGAATGGATGGATAAGTGGATAGAAAGAATGTCTATACAACATATTAAGAGACTGAATCTAATGAAGGGTATACAGAATTCTTTGTACTATTTTTGCAACTTTTCTCTAAGTCTGAAATTATTTTTAATAAAAAATGTTAAATTCAAAAATTAAAGAGTAATAGCCATATGAAAGTCATACCTCTGTTACTTTAACTGTGCTGATAAGTTAATATGTTACTCACTGTACCCTATATAAAGTTCCACTGGAGAATTTGTGTTAGAAGTAACTGGTTAAAAATGTTAATTAATCTGAACTTATACATCCTTCTTTCCAGTAATGCAGTCTATACAACCAATCCCATTTTTCTTCTATCCCTATAAACGAGGAAGCTTAGAGTTGAAATCTAACACTCAAGCTAAAATGGTTTATTATATTTGGTTTATCATATTTCCATTCTTCTTTTTATTAGTTTTATATATGAGTTACTATAACATCTGTGTGTGTGTGTGTGTTGAAGGGGGCTATATAAAACCTTTTGAATTAGTTTTCAATGGATGCTGTAACAAACTGTGACACACTTGGTGGCTTAAAACAATACACATTCATATTCTTAAAGTTCTGGAGACCAGACGTCCAAAATCAGGTTCAGTACACTGAGATCAAGTATGAATGGGGTCTTCCTTTCTCTGGAGGCACCAGGGGAGAAGCTGTTCCTTGCTTCTTGCAACTTCCGGTGGCTGCGAGCATACCTTGGCTTGAGGATACACGACTTCAGTGCTCTGTAGTCACTTCAGGGCTCTCATCTGTGGTCGAATCTCCCTCTTCTCTCTCAGAAGGACACTTATGACTGCATTTAGAGCCCACCTAGATAATCCAGGATTATATCCCCATCACCCCACACTTTTTTTTTTTTTTTTGCCACATACAGTAGCATTCACAAGTTGCAGGGATTTGGACATGGCTGTCGTTGAAAGGATCATTATTCAGTGTACCACACCCTTTGTGAAAAAAAGCAACACCAAAATACATTTTTTTAAAGTAAATAAAGTTAAGATATAATCGTTTCTCGGGAAGTGTTAAGTACTTTTACATTTGTGTGTAGCAAAAGAGCACAGATAAAGCAGAGTCAACTTCCTGTACAGTGACTTTTAATTACTTTAATGAATTTCATCTAGTTCTGTCTTATACTTTCTATTTAGTTACTGCTGAAATAGAGAAATATATTTGATTTTTAAAAATTGGTCTTAGATCCACTAACCTCACTGAATGCACTGTATTAATTTTTTAATTGAAGTATAGTTGATTTACAGTGTTGTTTTTCTGGTGTATAGAAAAACAGTACAGATATAGATAGGTGGGAAAGTAGCTAGACAGATTTTTTTCATATTCTTTCCCATTATAGGTTCTTATATGATATCTAATATAGTCCCCTATGCCATATAGTAGGACCTTGTTGTTTAATTTATATGTATTAGTTTGTATCTGCTAATCCCAAACTCCTAATTTATTTCCACCTGCTCCTTTGGTAACTAACCATAAATTTGTTTTCTATGTCTGTGAGTTTGCTTCTATTTTGTAAGTAAGTTCATTTGTATCATATTTTAGATTCCACATGTAAGTAATAGCATATGCTATTTAGGTTTCTATGTCTGACTTATTTCACTCAGTATGATCATCTCTAGGTCCATCCATATTGCTGCAAATGGCATTATTTCATTCTTTTTTATAGTCGAGTTGTATTCCATTACACACACACACACACACACACACACACACACATCTTCTTTATCCATTCATCTGTCAATTAACATTTAGGTTGCTTCCATGTGTTAGCTATTGTAAACATGTATTTTACTAAATTTTAAAATGCTGGGCTAGAGGAAGCACAAGCTGGAATCAAGATTGCCAGGAGAAATATCAATAACTTCAGATATGTGATATCTAATATAGTCCCCTATGCCATATAGTAGGACCTTGTTGTTTAATTTATATGTATTAGTTTGTATCTGCTAATCCCAAACTCCTAATTTATTTCCACCTGCTCCTTTGGTAACTAACCATAAATTTGTTTTCTATGTCTGTGAGTTTGCTTCTATTTTGTAAGTAAGTTCATTTGTATCATATTTTAGATTCCACATGTAAGTAATAGCATATGCTATTTAGGTTTCTATGTCTGACTTATTTCACTCAATATGATCATCTCTAGGTCCATCCATATTGCTGCAAATGGCATTATTTCATTCTTTTTTATAGCCGAGTTGTATTCCATTACACACACACACACACACACACACACACATCTTCTTTATCCATTCATCTGTCAATTAACATTTAGGTTGCTTCCATGTGTTAGCTATTGTAAACATGTATTTTACTAAATTTTAAAATGCTGGGCTAGAGGAAGCACAAGCTGGAATCAAGATTGCCAGGAGAAATATCAATAACTTCAGATATGCAGAGGACACCACCCTTATGGCAGAAAGTGAAGAAGAACTGAAGAGCCTCTTGATGAAAGTGAAAGAGGAGAGTGAAAAAGTTGGCTTAAAGCTCAACATTCAGAAAACGAAGATCATGGCACCTGGTCCCATCACTTCATAGCAAATAGATGGGGAAACAGTGGAAACAGTAGCTGACTACTTTTCTTGGCTCAAAAATCACTGCAGATGGTGATTGCAACCATGAAATTAAAAGACACTTACTCCTTGGAAGGAAAGTTATGACCAACCTAGATAGCATATTCAAAAGCAGAGACATTACTTTGTCAACAAAGATCCATCTAGTCAAGGCTATGGTTTTTCCAGTAGTCATGTATGGATATGAGAATTGGACTATAAATAAAGCTGAGTGCCGAAGAATTGATGCTTTTGAACTGTGGTGTTGGAGAAGACTCTTGAGAGTCCCTTGGACTGCAAGGAGGTCCAACAGTCCATCCTAAAGGAAATCAGTCCTGGGTGTTCTTTGGAAGGACTGATGTTGAAGCTGAAACTCCAATATTTTGGCCACCTGATGCGAAGAGCTGACTCATTTGAAAAGACCCTGATGATGGAAAAGATTGAAGGCAGGAGGAGGAGGGGATGACAGAGAATGAGATGATTAAATGGTATCACCGATTCAATGGACATGAATTTGGGTAAACTCCAGGAGTTGGTTATGGACAGGGAGGCCTGGCGTGCTCTGGTTCATAGGGTCGCAAAGAGTCGGACTCAAGTAAGCGACTAAACTGAACAGAACTGAAATTTTAAAATGTGCATGTGTTAAACAATCTCTACATGCCTGATAGCTCTCACAGTAAGTTTTAAACCATAGAACCAGGTGATCTTATATGGTTTGGGTGGTCACGGAAGGCTTCTGTAAGGCCGTGATGTGGGAAGAGGTCTTAGCAGGATAAGTATGAACTTTATCTGGAAGATCATTATCACCTACAAAATTTCTTCTCTCTCTTCCCTTCTTCATACCTTTTGTTGTTGTTGTCAATTTTTGTATAATTGTGTTTATCAGGACCTCCAGTATTCTGTTAAACAGTTATGATTAAAAAGCAATCTCATCTTGTTCCTGACATTAGAGGGGCTGTGTCTGAAATTTCTCTAGTGAATGTGGTATTTACTGGAGATTTTTGAGATGTATAGATATATAAATATAGATATTCTTTTTGTGAAATTGAGAAAATGATCTCCCATAGCATTCAGGACAGTTGATCAGTAGCCTGTACTTGAATAACCACTAAAGGTGATTTTATTTGACAGTTCCATTCCAGGGCCAGGGAACTCCATCACTCTGAATTTCACAAAGGTAGGGACCATCAGCTCTTCATTGTATCCTCTGTGTCTGTTCTAGTACGGGGGACTCAGCTAGACATTCAATATTTACTGAATGAAAAGTGGAAGATATTTAATAAGTATTTTTTGAATGAATGATTTAGAGTTAGCAAATTGCTTTCTTAAGGGGACCAGAAGCCATGCCACATTCCCCACCCCTCACACCAGGACCTGAGTGTGTGGTGCTGCCATTGTTCTGTCCTCCCAGCATGTGGCTCAGTCAGATGAGCACTGGCCACAGAAAGGCAGAAATGAATGAATCAGTCAGAGAGTATTCTGTTGCTAGCTATTAGATTTTGTCCCTAATGATTCACTTTTATTGGAACTGGAGCCAGGTGGTTAAGATGATTTAATCAGGACAAACATAAAATACTTTCTTTAATGGAATAATTGCTAATTTCATTTTCTCCTTAAAGTTGGCCATTCATCTCATGCCTGTGTCTTTCAATCTGTATACGTCACCAGGAGTATTGAAAGTGATTATTCTGAATTAAGACAAAAATACTCACAAAGGACTATCTTAGTATGTTAGTAGAGGGTTCAGAATTTCAGTATGAAATTGGAAAGGGGTTGGTAGAGTCACAGACTTAAATCCAAAAAGATAGATTTGAATACCCTGGTAAGATTATATACAGATTTATTGGTAAATCACTGAGGGAGGTTGGTTATCATAAAATAGGAAATTAGGTAAGAATATCTTAGTAGTTTTGAATTCTTTACACTTCTTTATAATCCTATATGTACTTCTCATTTCAAGGGGAATTTCATTTAATAAGTGAGTTAAAGTAACACCCAGTATTAGAATGTCTGGTGTTCAGGAATTGATGACATTTTCCTGATTTGGGTCTCTACTCGGTCTTTGATGACTCCTGTCCCCAGAAAGTAAGTCGACTTATTGAGCCCTGGGCAGCTCTGCACACCTCCTTTCCCGCCATGTGCACTCTGCCCCAGTGCCTCTAAGGAGATCTTACAGTAGGGGTCTTCCTCCTCAGGCTTTTAGAAGAGGCCCCAAGGGAGTAGACTGCCTGCGCAGGGCTTCCTAAAAGTTTGTTAAACTAGTGTTAAAAACCACACTGAGGATATAAAACAGAAGTAGAAGTCTGAGGTAAGAGGCCAGGGTTGACTGTTGTGTATGAGATACTAAGGCCAAAATGAGGGCTGCTCTGGGTATGGGCTCTGAGTCTGCTGAAGACAAGGCAGAGCTGTGTGCGTGGATCTGGCACAAGCAACCCAGCAGGGTATATCTTACAGGGGACCTTGTGCAGAAGGAATGAGTGAGGAGTACTGGGGTTTACCACTGAAGGCCAGCAATGAAAGGGACTCCTGAGCAGAGCAGTGGAGCGGGAGGGAGAGAGAGCGAGAAAGCATGCTCCAAGCATACTATACTGGGGCCATGGGGAGTCCCCAGTGGGCATGTCGTGAATCAACAGAACCACATTGTGAGTCTGTTTGGGACATGCATCCTACCCTGAGGACATATTGGAGCCAGATCATGATCCTTTCAGTCCAGTAAGACCTCCCCGAGGTGCCTGCCTAGGCTGTGGAGTAGCCTGAGCAGCAGGTGGCTAGCCAGCAGAGGAAAGGGTGGAAGACAAAAGACAGAAACAGCCTGAACCCCCACCCCTGCCCCCACGTATGCTTCTAAGTCAGTTGTAGCCTTGGGAGAGAGATGTTTTCAATTAGATGAGATGGGAGCTTTTTTTTTTTCCTTAAATTTAATTTTTATTTTATCTTGGACTATAGTTGATTTTCAGTATTGTGTTAGTTTCAGGTATACAGCAAAGTGTTCTAGTTATACACACACACACACACACACATTCTTTTTCTGACTCTTTTCTCATATAGGTAATTACAGAGTATTGAGTACAGTTCCTAAGCTATACAGTAAGTCCTTATTGATTATATATACTAGTGTGTGTATGTTAATCCAAAACTCCTGATTTATCCCCCCCCATGTGTCCCCTTTGGTAACCATAAAATTGTTTTCAAAGTTTGTGAGTCTGTTTCGATTTTGCATGTCAGTTCATTTGTATCACTTTTGAAGATTTCATGTACAAGTGTTACAGTATGATATTTATCTTTCTCTAACTTACTTCACTTAGTATGTGGCTGCACATGTCAGTATTTCATTCTTTCTTATGGCTGAGTAATATTCTAGCACGTGTGTGTGTTTATGATATTATAGTATGTGTGTATACAGACACACACTGTGCTGTCCTTATCTGTTCTGCTGATGGACATTTAGCTTGCTTCTATATCTTGGCTGTTGTCTAGTGCTACAGTGATCTTTTTGTTGTTGTTGGAGTATAGCTGCTCTACACTGCTGTATCAGTTTCTGCTGTACTGCCAAGTGAATCAAGATGGGAGTTTTAAACATTACAATGGAGTGTTCACATTAAATGTTGAAAGTCGACCAAACACTTTTTATTATTTCAGGGTGTATGAATACTATGGCCCACCCTGAAATTTCATTCCAGGATGAGGAAGAAGAGTTCACAGAACAAATTTTGTAAGGAGTAGAAAAGCAAATAAGGCTGCTTCCCTCCTGTACACTGCTATAACTATGCAGGTCCTTCAGTAAATCAGAACGTACTCTAGGCTCTAGCAGTTCTCTCCTCCCTCTCTTGCATTGACAAATCTTGTTCTCTTTAACCATATAAGATGACAACAGGCTGTAAGGAGTCTGGCTGTAAGGATGACAACAGTCTGTAGGTTGTAAGGCCTACAGTCCATGGGGTTGCAAAGAGTCAGACAACTTAGCGACTCAGCAAGAAAAGCTGAAGAGAAGGGGGAAAACTTCTCTTAACCACGTATGGAACTCCCATACCTCCATGTATCTCCTGTCTTTGCTTTTCTGCCCTCATTTATGACTTTCCTCTTTGTTCACATCCCTCCAGCTGCACTGATGTAAGATAGTTATTCATGTCAGGTAGCAAGCACCCCCCTGCCAGGGGGCCTTTGCAATTGCGCTTACCTATCGGTCTGTATCATTCCTGACTCCATGCTTCCCTCCCTCATTCCCTTACAGTCTCAGCTTAAAGTAACCTCATCATAAAGGTCCAACCAGATCACCCTGTATTAGAATAACATTTGCCCTCACCACACTACTTACTTTCTCCTTTCTGCTTTATTTTTCTAAAAAGCCTTATCACTGCTGACTTATTATATATTTGAATACATATATTATATACAATCTTATTATATGTATAGATATTATAAATTATATATTTACATTCCATCAGACCATAAGTTCCATGAAGGCAGGACTTTGTTTTTTCCCAGCTGTATCCATAGCCCATTGAACAATGCCTTGAAAGCTAGTGGAGGTGATAGAATTCCAGTTGAGCTATTGCAAATCCTCAAAGATGATGCTGTGAAAGTGCTGCACTCAATATGCCAGCAAATTTGAAAAACTCAGCAGTGGCCATAGGACTAGAAAAGGTCAGTTTTCATTCCAATCTCAAAGAAAGGCAATGCCAAAGAACGGTCCAACTATCACACAATTGCACTTATCTCACATGCTAGCAAAGTAATGCTCAAAATTCTCCAAGCCAGGCTTCAACAGCACGTGAACCATGAACTTTCAGATGTTCAATCTGGATTTAGAACAGGCAGAGGAACCAGACATCAAATTGCCAACATCCCTTGGATCATCAAAAAAGCAGGAGAGTTCTAGAAAAACATCTGCTTTATTAACTATGCCAAAGCCTTTAACTGTGTGGATCACATAAACCGTGGAAAATTCTGAAAGAGATAGGAATACCAGACCACCTGAGCTGCCTCCTAAGAAATCTGTTTGCAGGAAAGGAAGAAACAGTTAGAACTGGACAAGGTGGTTCCAAATCGGAAAAGGAGTACATCAAGGCTGCGTGTTGTCACCCTGCTTATTTAACTTACATGCAGAGTACATCATGTGAAATGCTGGATGGATAATGCACAAGCTGGACTAAAGCTTGCTGGGAGAAATATCAATAACCTCAGATGGAGCCTGGTGGGCTGCCATCTATGGGGTCACACAGAGTCGGACATGACTGAAGCGACTTAGCAGCAGCAGCAGCATGCAGATGACACCACCCTCATGGCAAAAAGATGAGGAAGAACTGAAGAGCCTCTTGATGAAAGTGAAAGAGGAGAGTGAAAAAGTTGGCTTAAAACTCAACATTCAGAAAACTAAAATCATGGCATCTGGTCCAATCACTTCATGGCAAACAGGTGGGGAACAATGGAAACAGTGATATACTTTATTTTGGGGGGGCTCCAGAGTCACTGTGGATAGTGACTGCAACCATGAAATTACAAGATGCTTGCTCCTTGGAAGAAAAGCAATGACCAATCTAGACAGCATATTAAAAAGCTGAGATATTGCTTTGTGAACAAAGGCCCATCTAGTCAAAACTATGGTTTTTCCAGTAGTCATCTATGGATGTGAGATTTGGACTATAAAGAAAGTTGAGCATCAAAGAATTGATGCTTTTGTACTATGGTGTTGGAGAAGACTTTTAAGAGTCCCTTGGACTGCAAGGAGATCCAACCAGTCCATCCTAAAGGAAATCAGTTCTGAATATTCATTGGAAGGACTGATGCTGAAGCTGAAACTCTAATACTTTGGCCACCTGATGCCAAAAACTAACACACAGAAAAGACCCTGATGCTGGGAAGGATTGAAGGTGGGAGGAGAAGGAGCCGACAGAGGATGAGATGGTTGGATGGCATCACTGCCTTAATAAACATGAGTTTGAGTAAGTTCTGGGAGTTGGTGATGGACACGGAAGCCTGGTGTGCTGCAGTCCATGGGATCACAAAGAGTCAGACACAGCTGAACGACTGAACTGAACTGAGTTGCTTTACAATGTTGTATAAGTTTTTACTTTATAGCAAAGTGAATCAGCCGTATATGTATCTCCTCTTTTTTTGGATTTCCTTCCCATTTAGTTCACCACAGAGCACTGAGTAAAGTTCGCTGAGCTATATAGTCACTATCAAGAGAAGTCACTGAGTCATGTCTGACTCTTTGAGACCCAATGGACTGTAGCCTACCAGGCTCCTCCATCCATGGGATTTTCTAGGCAAGAGTACTGGAGTGGTTTGCCATTTCCTTCTCCAGGGGGATCTTCCCGACTCAGGGATTGAACCCAGGTCTCCTGCATTGCAGGCAGACTCTTTAACCTCTGAGCCACCAGGGAACCCGAGAGCGATATAGTAGGTTCTCATTAATTATCCATTTTATATAAAGTATCAATGTGTGTATATGTCAGTCCCAATCTCTCAATTCATCCCACCTCTCCTTTCCCATCTTGTTGTCCACAGGTTTGTTCTCTATTTTTGTGTGTCTATTTCTGCTTTGTAATAAATCATCTTATTATTTTTCTAGAGTCCAGTCTCAGAAACAATTTTTGTTTGTTTGTTTGTTTGTTTGTTTTTAAAGGAATGTTTCCTGACTTTCTTTGGCCTTTCCATATTCTGTTTCTTCAAGTGAAAAAACTTCTCTTTCCCTTCCTTTCTTTCTTCCTTTCTCCCACCCCAAATGAACCTGCTAAAATCTCGTGCATCCTTTGAGACCCTATGTCCATACCACCCTCTCTGTGCTGGTGCCCTAGTCAGATGTTATCACACTCTGCAGAACTCTGACCTCTCAGTTATATTTCACTTTAATCAAGTTCAGGCTGTTTACCACTAGAAGAGCTCGTGTTCTTTCTCAGTGTTTAGATTTTAGAGATGACTCATTCAACCACAGGTCCTTCTCATGTTGTAGAATTGTAGATAGCTGTCTTTGAATTCCATACAGCAGGATAAATCCTAAATCTAGACTTTCTAATCCCTCAGCTTTCTGCTTTCTCTTTCTCTTTTTCCTCTTTCCACTCTTCCTCCTTATTTGTTCTCTTCTCTTCTTCATCATAAGAAAGTCCCAAGCACACATTTTATGTCCATCATTTTTTTCAAGCTTCTTTCATTTACTAGTCAAGGAGAAAGCCCATCTCTTCCATTGACTGGCCTGCCCTGTGACCATGCTAAGTAAGGAATTTTTCTCTCACTTGGCCTGTGGAACAGCTGAAATGCCCCCAACTGTTAGCCTCCAACCATTAATGTTATAAAGCAAAACGGGGTCTTATCAATAATGACTTTGGTAAGCTTGTCATCTGTTATTTTCTTCAAGTAGACAGTTTTATTTAGAAACCCTATAACAATGGAAGTTTAGAAACTTTAGTTTTTGTTAACTACTTTAATAATTTTAATTCACTGAGTAATTTTAAGACATATTAATTGTGCATGGGGGAAATGACATTGGGTCATTGAGCACATGAAATCATTTTCTGTCTTCCCTGAAATGATTTGGGAGATGAGGCTGGTCAATCACTTTAGCTCAGTGCCTCCCTAGTAAGATCCCATTAAGTTTTTGACCAAGAAGATGGTAATATTTCATGATGAAACTGGAAGTTAAAAATTTACAGATGACTTATGCTTTTTCTCAGGTTTGTTTTTTTTAACTTCCTCCCTGTTTTTATTCCCTGAGATCATTTGCATGCGAAGGAATTTCATTAGAATCCCTTGCTGAGAGCCTCTATAATAGACAACATTAGACTTGGAGATAAATTCTCTCACAACCTCTGTGGAATGAGACATGTTAAATAGTAGATTAAACAGCTTGTTTATCTACTGTTGGTCACCAGCTCAACTAGCGCCTCATCTCTAATACCTGGGCCTCCTCCCATGATCCCAGGCAAAAGTCACTGCAAGTTTGTTTGTGTTGCCATAGCACTTTATTCTTATGACTGTCATTGCATTCATTTTATTTTATGAAATAGCAAATGGCAACAGAGGAATGGATTAGGAAGATGTGGTACATATATACAATGAAATATTAGCCATTAAAAAGCATGAAGTGTTGCCATTTGCAGCAACAGGGATGGAGCTAGAGATTGTCATACTGAGTGAAGTTAAGTCAGACAGAGGAGGAGAAGTATTGTATAACATCCCTTATAAGTGGAATCTAAAAAGAAATGATACAAATGAACTTACTTACAAAACAGAAACAAATTCACAAACTTAGAAAATGAACTTGTGGTTGCCAGGGGGAAAGAATGGTAGAGCGAGAGAGTTAGGGAGTTGGGGATGGACATGTACTCACTGCTTTATTCAAAATGGAAGACCAACAAGGACCTACTGTATAACACAGGGAATTCTGCTCAATGTTATGTGGCAGCCTAAATGAGAGAGGAGTTTGGGGGAGAATGGATACATGTATATATGGCTGAGTCCCTTTGCTGTTCACCTGAAACTGTCACATGTTGATCAGCTATATTCCAATACAAAATAAAAAGTGTTGTTTTTTTTTTTAATAAAAATGTAGCAAATGAGTGTCTCTGCCACTAGCCCTTGAGCTCCCAAGCCTAGTCCTTGAGCTCCCAAGGAACATGATGGAGGCTCATTCATCTCTGATGCTCAAGGTCTAGTGTATACTGAGCTCCAGTCTGCCGTGTCCCATTAATAGTGGACATTTCTTGAGTAACTGCTATGTGCGAGGTATTTTGAAGTATTTGGTGTTCTTTATTCCTTGTAGTAACCCTCTAAAGCACTGCTGTCCCTCTTACAGATGAAAGTGATCATCAGTGTGAGTGATGTACCCAGTCATGCAGTCAGTCGGTAGCACAGGTGTCTGAGCTCAGGTCACCAAGAGCCAAATACTGTGTTCTTTCTCCCTTCCTTTGGAGCTTAAAAGATCTTTCAGATTCCCATTAGTAAGATTTAGCTACCATCTCTATAACAGGATGAAAAATATTTCTAGAACTGTGATCAGAATAAGGGACCCAGAAGGAACTTTAAAGACTATCCAGTTGAGTTCTCTCATTTACAGATGGCAAAGTGGAGTCCCAGAGAGGACAGAGCTCTTGGCCGCCATCTCCTTTACCAGCTGGAATTGTATGGTCCTTCCCCTTCTGACCCCCCCAACAGTCAGCACCCGAAGTTCTCGGCAAGTTCCGTGACCCTGTACACGGAGCAGCCCATGTTGACCTCTCTGACCCCACGTTACACAGCGTCTTCTTTCCCTTCTTCTCCTATAACCCTGCGGTGCTGCACTCCCTGTTTCCCCTCCTTCCCCCTTTCAGCGGCCCTTTCCCACTCCTCCTGGTTAATTCCCACTTAGCTGTCATATCTTAGTTCAGACATCCTCTCTTTCTGGAAGCTTTCAGACTCCACTAGGTGGGATATCTGTGTGCCCCCACACTATATACCTTTATCAGAGTGCTTGTTGTGTTGTTTGTTTGTTGTTAGTTGTTAGCTTTGCTCAGTGGTGTAAATTCCTCAAGGCTGGTATTGCAGCCTGTTCATTTCTGTATCATGAGTGCCTGCTAACAACCCTGACCCAAAGTTGGCTTTTGATGAATTTTTAATTAAACAATTGTTCACTTAGGACTCAGGTTGGAAACGGGACAAGCCTTGGAGATGTGGTGGTGTTGAATGCTCATCTTGGTATCTGGAAGGTATTCCTGAGGGCTCTCCCAGTCTTGAGGATCCAAAGAAAGCCACCATTCCATAATGCTACAATGATCTCCTGGTGTCCCCTGTGCCTGGGTGCTGCACTAAGAACTTCTGGCATGGCAGGTGCGGCTTCCTCACCCGGATCTGATGGTCTCATAGTATCTGCTCTTTACTGCCACTAAGGGGAAAACTGCTTTCAGAGCAAGGAGAGCTGGGGAGGCCTTCTCAGCCAACATCGCCAAGAGCAGTCAGGATTTAGACTAAATTCAAAGGCCAGAACCTCAAGACCAGGCATGTCATGAGTGAGAGATGGAGATGAAGGTCTTGGGTGAAATGTTACCTAAATCAGGACAGAAGTAGGTCTGAAGGGCTAACAGCCCCTGTCCGTTTTGAGAGGTCCAAGGCTCGCATTTATGTTTTGGGTTTTCTAGCTTGGGCTGGTCAGGTGGTTTAAAGGTCCATGGTCAAAGTAGCAGTTCTGAAACATTCAAAGAATGGAGTGGCAGAAGGTGGTAAAGAGCACAGTTTGGGAAGAGTAGATGGATTAAATGAGATGAAGGACTTTCTGGGGAAATGTATTTGAGGCAACGCCTCTATTCCCCTGCCTAGAACTCTTGACTTAGCAAAGTAGAAGAAACCACACATCCTTACACACCAGAAGGCCGATCCAGAGCTTGGAGACTCCTGAGACCAGGGAAGGCCAGGCTCTGTGTGGACACTTACGTAGACTGTGACCGCAGGAACTTTCGGACCACGTAACAGACAATTATCATTCATTATGCATTCAGTTGTGAATCAAAACAAACCAAATGGAACCACTGTGCAAGTTTGGCCTCTGGTAATCCCGAATTGTGCTTGAGATTGGGGAGTCAGTGGGTTTGTGGACTTCCAGCTGCAAAGTAACCAAAACAGAAACTGGGAATATATTTCCCCTATTGTCTGCAAGAAAAAAAAACTCTACTCTTCAGCATGTCATGAAAAGGCTTTCATCATCCAACCTCTGTCTGCTGTCCACTCATAGGCCTGACATTTAATATTTTCTTGTCCTCCATGGCAGCCTGATGTTGGGCAAGTTATATCACCCTGCTGAGCCTCAGTTCCTTCATCTGTAAAATGGGAATACAGATAGATATTTTACAGGCCTGTAATAATTATTATGTGAGATAATGCAGATAAAGCCACTAACACAGTCTTTTGCTCACACCTTGTGCCAATTCAACATTTATATGATTTTTGTTATTATTACTATACAGTCCACACTCTAGCCAAACCATAACAGCTTCTTCAAGCCATTATTATGCTAAGAACTTATGCCTTTATTGAAAAGTTTATCAGAGTCTCTTGCCATTGGGGGATTAGCTGTTGGACATCATGACAACACTGAAAACTAGGACAAGGACAGAATTTTTTTCATCTTTATTTCTCCAGGGCCTGACACGTAGTAGGTGCTCAATTAAATGTTTGCTGAAGCAGTGTGTGAAGTGTCTCTGTTCCAAAGAATCTTGATTCCACAGAGGCCCCAGATGTTGCCTGGGCCCTCCTCTATTCCCCCGTCTTAGGGACCTGCTGGGTGTCAGAAACCACGTGAGATGCTTTGCATGCACAGTCACAGCTCATAGCCCCAGCTCTAGAAGGCAGCTGTGGAAGCTCCTCACAGATGAGTGCACAGCCTCAATTAACAGAAATGCCTCAAGTGTAAACATTAGTTGGTTGGGTTTTTTTTTGCCTTTTTTTTTTTTTTTCTTTTTTTTTTTTTTTTTTTTTTTTTACCATCAACCCATTAGGGACACAACTTGAGATCCAAGCCATCCTCATGGTCTGGCTAAAAACAAATGAGACCCACATTCCTTCCACCCAAACCCTACTGTATCTCAGCCATTCACACCCTCTGCCGGCATCTCAGTTATTTGCACCTGAGCAGGATTAACCAGGCTAATCTGCTCTCTTCACTCAGAAAAATGTAGATTAAATATTGCCTGGCTTAACATTTCCTGGTTCAGGAAGTTAAATAATCAGCTATCACTTGTTGATTATTTACTGTGTGCAGGCACTATGTCAGGGTTTTCTCTATGTTGCCTCTAATATTCCTGAACATTCTGGAAGGTAAATAGTCTGTCACTGACATGAGAGAAACCAGGATTCACCAGAGTCTCATAACTTGGTAAAGAACCTGCGTGCAATGAGGAAGACCTGGGTTTGATTCCTGGGTCAGGAAGATCCCCTAGGGGAATGGCTACCTATTCCAGTATTCTTGCCTAGAAAATTCCATGGACAGAGGAGCCTGGTCATCGCAGAGCCAGGGGGTCGCAGAGTCAGACACAACTGAGCTACTGACAGTTTTCACTGTACAAGTTTTAACTCCCTACCTGGCTCAACCGAAATCCTCTTCTTTATGGCACTGTTTGGCCCTGGGGAAGGAGTCTCACCAGCCCCAGACCCCATTAACAAGCGCTCCCCTCTCTGTATCCCGCAGAGGCCAGCGTGGAGGGTCGAGGAGTGTCTCTTCCCACCATGGCTGTGTGCTCAGTCACCACCCTCTGACAGCCTGCCAGTGAAGTGGAAAAATAGCTCTGACTCCTTACCCTGACATCTGTCCCTCAGGTGAGAGCCAGATTCTCAGATTGCTAGGCCAATGGCAAATAAGCCCACACCACGCACAGAGGGTATCAACACACAGAGCGTTCTGCCGGAATTTACACATCCTGGAAGCCAGGCTGGCCCTGGTGGCCAGTTTCATTTAATCTTATCTCTGATTGCTGCATGATGAGTGGAGAGAGGGAAGCAGGACCCTAGGGAAGCACACTGAGCTCCAGAACCCAGGCTTGGTTCGCTCATTAAGGGAACCCTTAGGCTGTGCCCTTACCCTTGCAAGCACCAAGGGCCCCTCTCTGTAACCCACAGCCCAGGCTCATATCCAGAATGGGAAGGGCTGCTTCCACTGACCCTCTTACATCCATTTGACTTGTCTGGTTCCCAGACAGCCAAGAAGCAGCTAGCTGTAATAGGAAGAGCATGGCTTTTGGAGTCAGACAGACTCAGACCAATCCCCTTTCTGCCCCTTGCTACCAGTGTGGCCATGAACAGGGCTTTGAGTTTTGTGAGCTATGGTTTCTCCATCTGTAAATCAAAGTGAAATCACTCAGTCATGTCGTACTCTTTGCAACTCCATGGACTGTAACCTACCAGGTTCCTCCATCTGTGGGCTTTTTCAGGCAAGAGTACTGGAGTGGGTTGCCATTTCCTTCTCCAGGGGACCTTACCTACCCAGGGATCAAACCCTGGTCTCCCGCATTGTAGGCAGACGCTTTTACTGTCTGAGACACCAGGGAGGCCCTCTGTATGTAAATCAAAGAAAATCTATAAATATGTAAAAACCATCAGACATAGTAACTGTTTGGCAAATGTTAGCTATCTTCCCTTCCCTTTTCCCCTGTGTTTATTTGCAGTGCCTTTAAATATATATATATATATATATATATATATATATATACACACCATTGTATTGAGTTGGCCAATAATTTCATTTTTCCATAAGATGTAATGTAAAAACCAGAACAAACTTCTTGGCCAACCCAGTAATTGTCTTTGTTACATTGTGAGCAAAATATGCTTTCCAGGTAAAGATTCCACCTGCCAATCCAGGAGACACTGGTTCTATCCCTAGGTAAGGAAGATCCCCTGAAGAAGGAAATAGCAACCCACTCCAGGATTCTTTGCTTGGAAAATCCATGGACAGAGGAGCCTGGCGGACTACAGTCCATGGGGTCACAAAGAGTCAGACACGATTTATCACAGGCTAAATACATGACTGATCTATAACACAGAAACTTTATTTAAACCACTCTTCCAGAACTGTAACCCTGACCTACATCAGGTCATTTATTTTATATTTTGCAGATACCTGCTTTTGTTCTCTTTTCTACACACTCCCCCATGCTTTTTTCCTAAGGAAATCCAGATGGGCCCTGATCCATTCTCATACACTAGCTAGCCTACAGCCTAGTTGAAATCAAGCCTGCCTCACTCGCAGATGATCTGTGCATAACAAAAGCTGCCTCCTGGCCATGGCCCACAGCTGAACTTTGTTACTCTGCAGCCCTCCTTTCATTTGTTTCTGATTGTTCTGCAGTGTTTACATATTGCCTGTATTAGCGTGGTCTTTTATAAGAGTACAGGCAGAGGGCACACCCCTTCAATCAACTTCCCCTCTGAGCATCCAGTATCTTTTCTTCTTTAGTCCCCTTGCCTCTGTGGTACAAGCCATTTCTCTTTTATAAGATCTCATTTAAATAGGAAAGCAATTTATTAAGTAATTTCTTTTTATCTAAACATGAGACTCCCTTAATATTCTTAAAGAATTGCTATTGAGAATAGATGGGAGGCTTCCCTGGTGGCTCAGTAGTAAAGAGCCCGCCTGCAATGCAGGAGATGCTGGACATGCAGGTTCAGTCCCTGGGTGGGGAAGTTCCCCTGGAGGCGGAAATGGCAACCCACTCCAGCATTCTTGCCTTGAGAATCCCATGGACAAAGGAGCCTGGCCTGCTACAGTCCTTGGGGTCACAAAGAGTCAAACACAACTGAGAACAGAGAGAGGAGGAAAAAAATACTCTGGAATGTATGGGTTCTCTCTCTCTCTCTTTTTTTCTCTTTCTCGCCCCAGTATAGGAAAATCTCATCATGCCTGTTGAATTTGCAAGGTACATATTCCATTCAAGGTCCAGAAGGCACCAGGCTTGCTCCAGACCAAATATGGAAGAGAGGGCTCTCTGTCTCCTGTGTTCTTACAACCTTTTTCCTCTAAAACAATGTCTCAGAAAAGTTAGAGACTCTTACATCCCATCTGAGTCTAAATCCTGATTCTGCCTTTTGGGAGCTGGGAACTTGATTTAGTATCTCTAAAGCACAGCTCCCTTTCCCATCAGAATCACATACAGCACAGCCATCCCAGCATCTTGGGATATATGTGAAAGTGCCTCCACCCCCATCAGATGACAGAGACGTTTCAGGGCACGTCACTGCATTTGAAGACAGTGACTCTTCAGCACCCTGGTTGCCTGCTCCAGAAATGGCAGGACAGAGGGCCATGATCACTTGTCTGCTCTGGACGTGCTGGTAGCCAGAGAAGGTTGGGTTTCACACCATTTCTCCCCGTCTTCTTTCTCCTCACCTCCGTCCAGCCATCACTATGTTTGATATTCCCAGTCTCTGTTGTTACAGAGAAAATGTAAGGGGTAAACCCCTTCAACCCTGAGTTTTGAATAAACTTCTCTGTTTATAATACTTTTGTAGTTACTCATTGAGGGAAGTATCATATAAATATGGATAGTATTTAGTTTCTCTTCTGGCTTTATCTTCTATGAGGCCAAAAATGGAGAGAAAATTCTGCAGAGGAGGATTCTTCAGGTCTAGACTTGCATGGACATGGCTCAAGTTCCTGAGTATCCCCTGATTAGCAGCAGTGGGATGTCTGGGGAGCACTTCCAAAAGGCAATAACTGATGCATATGCACAGAAATTCTTTTATCAAAAGAGGCTCCAATATAAATCAGCCAAGGCTCTCTTTGCCTTTATATTATATGCTTTTATCAGGGTAAAGCCTCAATTGTGTTTAATCCCAGTCACAGATCTTGCCAATAGAACAACTCATCCGAGTGAGAGTTTGCTTCTTATCTTGGGTTCTCTTCTCTAGAGCCAGGGCAACTTCTGTACCCTACTCTAGCCTTCTAGTCAAGAGCATGTCAGATCATACATTTTAAAATTAAACACCCATGTGCACGCCAATCCATAAATAAGAAGTACACTTTGGCTGGTATGGAGGTGATGATATTAATACAGGCTTCATTTCCCTGGGTCACTGAATGTACCAGGCACAGCACCAATGCCTATAATAGACTGTGGCACATTTAATCTTTACAAATCTGTAAAAAGAAGTCCTCTGCACCCCAGTTTTCAGATGACCACCGCAAGGGGCTAGGTCACACAACAAGTTAAGACAGAACATTGAGTATTAAACCAGAAAAGCAGAGTCCATGGTCAGATTTGTGAGGTAGCTGAGGCCAGACCACGGTCTTAATAAGGGACATGCAGAAAGAGATCAGGAGCAGGGTTGGGAGAGAAATGTCCACAGCTTAGCAGGCAGAGTCAGAGCACGTCTGATGGAGGCGCTGTGTCACAGGTGCCAAGGGTCTGTCGAAAGGGAAAAGGCTGTGTCATCCCCCTCTGGACCTGCTGATTTGCTCAGCCTCAGTTATGAAATTACTCACTGGCATCATTTTTCCCCCCTTGCTATAACTTTTTTTTTTTCCTTTAAGCTTTTTATTTTATATTGGAGTATAGCCAAGTAACAATGTTGTGATAGTTTCAGGTGGGTAGCCAAGGAGCTCAGCCATACATATACATGTATCCATTCTCCCCCAAACTCCCTTCCCATCCAGACTGCCACATAAGATTGGGCAGAGTTCCTTGTGCTATACAGGAGGACCTAACTGGTTATCCATTTTAAATATAGCAGTGTGTACATGTCCATCCCAAATTCCCTAATTATCCTTTCCCCCTACCCTTCCCCCTGCAACCATAAGTTCATTCTCTAAGTCTGTGAGTCTGTCCGTTTTGTGAGTAGGTTCATTTATATAATTTCTTTTTAAATTCTGCATATAAGGGATATCATATATTTCTGCTTCTCTGTTCTAGGCACCATTTTAAAGGGCACCTAAATTCTATACTTTGGCCACCTCATGTGAAGAGTTGACTCATTGGAAAAGACTCTGATGCCGGGAGGGATTGTGGGCAGGAGGAGAAGTGGACAGCAGAGGATGAGATGGCTGGATGGCTTCACTGACTCGATGGACATGAGTCTGAGTGAACTCCGGGAGTTGGTGATGGACAGGGAGGCCTGGTGTGCTTCAGTTCATGGGGTCACAAATAGTCAGACACGACTGAGTGACTGAACTGAACTGAACTGAACTGAAATTCTGAAAGGGGGACTGCTTTATATAGCAGCTAATTTGGAATCAAAAGAGCATTGGTTAAACCGTATTTGAGAACTGCTTAATAGCACTGTGCTCATTCATGGGGGGTATGACAAAAATAGAAAATACAGTTCTGATTCTGAGGGTCCAATTCACTATGTAACATCAGAGCAACAGAGCTAAGAATCTGTCTGATGAATAAATACTGTGCACACAGAGCACCCCTCCTCCTCTTTAGCTCCCTCCCCTACTCCCCAGTGGCCCCTCCTCCATTACAGAAGAAACTGTGGTTCACCCACCACAGACTGTTTGGGCTGTGAAAAAGAGGCCAGATATGATTTTACATCTTTGGGGTCACACATCTCTCAAAGCTTCCAAAGCTGAAGCCAGTCTGAGCTCCCTGGAGCACATCAGGCATTTATACAGAGAAGGTTAAGTGTGGCTTCTGGTCTGCAGGGGAAAGGAAGCTGGGGAACTTCAGGAGGACCCCCAAAGTTCCTTGGCTATTCAATCTCTCTTGCAGTCAACTTTGGAACTTCAGGAGGATCCCAAAGTCTTCTTGGCTATTCAGTCTCTCTTGCAGTCAACTTTGGGTGTATTCAATGTGAGTGGATAAGAAACAGATGAATGACATTGCTGTTGTGATCACATACCAGTTTCAAGATGATGAAGAAGGAGGTTTAAAGGGTCCAGAATCCTTTGCAAATAATTTAGGACATTCCAGGCCATATCTGGCAGCCTCCCTCCATCCCTAGATTGGGGACCATCTGGTTGGGTGACACACCTGCCCAGTGGCCTTCCCACCTGCCCACTCAGACTACTAACCCCGGAAGACATCTATGAACGGATTTTATGTGTTCTTGTTTTGCTCCAACTGAAATAAAGAGATTGAGTTTCTAGGAAAGGCAGACTTTATTGGAGGACTCTGAACCTTTCCAAAACCTCCAAATAGAGGAGAGGAAAACTTGGCAGGCCTGAGCTTTATTAGCCACAGGTCACTTACAGTAATTGGATATGTTTTTTATTCTATGGTTGTTTTAATGCAGGTGAGATAATTAATATTAATTATTAGTAAATTTATTAAAACTATGAATAAATTAATAGTAATTTTAGCCATTTCTTGCACATGTGTGATGATTTCATATACAAAGCATGCTCTGTAGATATAAGTACATATTATGTGTGTATTTATAGACCTCAGTATATACATTTACACATGTAATGTTAGAACTGCCTACATCATGGAAGTACTGAGAGCTAAGGGAAGATGCAAAGAGGCACACCCACCTGGGAACTAGGAGAAAAGTCAGAGTTCAGAGAAGGTTTCCTGGAGCAGGTAAAGGTAATATGGAGCAGAGTCTTACAAAAGGACATTTTAGAGTTAGTCAAGGGAAGGTGAGAGGGACTGCCCTTTTTTCTTTTTTAATTTGTATTTCAAATAAGCAGCAAGGTTTTCTTTTTTTTTTTGCCGTGCCCCACAGCATGTGGGATCTTAGTTCCCCAACCAGGGATTGAACCAGCACCTTCTGCATTGGAAGCACAATCTCAAACACTGGACTACCTGGGAAGTTCTAGGGCTGCCTTTTAGAAAGAGAGAGGACAATTGATGAAGATTCAGAGATGAGAAAGAAAATGGCTCACTTGTGGAATTTCTATGCTGTGATGAGCTTACTGCAGTAAAAAATAAAAATGATAGGGCAAAGAGTAGGGGAAATGACCACATGTGCCAAAGGTCTATTTGGCCAGATCATACATAGATCAGGTCAGAGAGGTGGGAATGTCCGATCAATGTCTAAAGGATGTAAATAAAGGAAGTGATAGAATTATATTTGTCTATTAGAAAGACCACTGGGCTGCAGGTATGGAAGTTAGTCTCTGATGGGGCTTGCAGATTGCAGGGAGAAGGACAATATTTGAGGCAAATAAACCAGCTTAATTGCTGTTTCAAGAACCCAAGCAAGAATAGGTAAAGGACTGACTAATGTAATGGCAGTGGGGAGAAACATAAAGATTTCTGTTTGAAAATAGAGTTGACCGTACACGTGACCTAACGTGGAGCATGAGTGAGATGAAGAAGTCAAGAATGATGTTCTGCTGGTTGAGTAAACAGGGTACCATGTAGTAAGACAGGGACCCCAGAACAGGAGGAGCCCTGGGAGGAAGAATGACAAAGTCTGTCTATATTGGACATGTTGATTAGACATTTGAATTAAATGTCCTATATGGAACTCAGGAGTGAGGTCTGCATTTGGAATAAAAATTTGAAACTCAGCAGCATAAAAATTTTCATAACTACATGAGAGTGAGCTGACCCTGAGAGATGTGGTAAGTGAGACAAATCCAGGAGGAAGGAGGAAGAAGAGCCCACCAGAGAGATGGAGCTGATGAGGGATAGAATCTGGAATTATCCCCATCAGACACGACTGAGCGACTGAACTGAACTGAGCTGAACTGATAATTGAGGAAAGGGACTCAAAGAGATTCAAAGGTTCACGGCTAGGAAGCAACCCAACCATAATGGACAGCCAGCTTTTGGTAAAGAATCTACCAGCAATGCAGGAGACCTGGGTTCGATCCCTGGGTCAGAAAGATCCCCTGTAGGAAATGACAGCCCACTCCAATATGCTTGCCTGAAGAATTTGGTGGACAGAGAAGCCTGGCAGGCTACAGTCCATGGGGTCACAAAGAGTCAGACACAACTGAGCATCTAACATCACTTTTCCTGACTCCAAGGTCTATGCTCATATTCCCAAACCATGTTTATTTACTACCTTTAAGATAACACATGGTTCCTCACCATTTTGTAGGAGAGGCTCGTTGCAATTCAACCTGAGAAGTGCAAAAATAGAGGTGAATGCTAAGAGCCCTCATTCATAAACAGAATTCTCTGTGCTCTTTTTTTGTACTGTGTAGTGAGCTGGGAGCTGGCTGGAATGTGTATAAATGGTTTTTTCTAGTAAGACGATAGCACAGTCCATTTGGAGGGAGAGATGAGCCACCACGGAAATACCCAGTCCCACACATGCCTGCGGCTACCCTCTTACATTCCCAACCTGGCTGGAGGCACTCAAAACAAAACCTCTGTTCCCTCCCAGGACCACTGGCGCCTGCAGCCTGCCCCCTGCCCCTGCCAGAGGCTTAGGCCAAGCTTGGGATGATGGGATGGGGGAAGGCAGAGCGGACGTTGCTGGAGCTGCTCCCTGCCCTGAACTCAGTCACTGCCCCCAGAAAGGTATGAGCAGGCGCCTGGGTTTTATCACCTCAGGGTAACTCAGCTGACTGTAGCATAACCATAGATGAAAAGTCAGCCAGTGGCAATCCACTCCTGGAGCCAGCTCGGATACAGACATGAAAAGAGGCAGGAACACATGGAGAGAGACTTCTAATCCCAACTCCACCATTTCTGGTCCTTGTGATCCTGGGCAGTTAGATTACTGTCCCCATTCTTGTGTCTTCACCTGTGAAACGGACTGTGTGTTTGACTCCATGTATTAGTAGGATTATTTTAAGTCTGAATGCAAATGTACATTCAGAAGTCACTTGATGCGTGAGTAACTGCCCAGCTCATCCTGCTCTCCCGTGCCTACTAGGTTGTAAACAGGGATTATGTCATTTACATGGCTCTCAACACCCATCTTTCTTTTTATATTTAAAACAGCAGTTTGAAGTCAGTGTGTATCCAGTAATTGTAATCCAGTTGCTGAATATTTACCCAGCTAATGTAAGTTATTATAGATAGTAGCCATTGACTATAATCCATGAAGTTGGCAATCTGGAGAAGCCCCCAATAATGTTGGCCGTAGGTCAGAGAGTTGGTAGAGCAAAGTTGGGTACTTAGAGATCCCCCAAGAAGCAACCCCAGACAACCCCATGAGCCCCAGGCCATGTGAGGGCAGAGTCTGTGTTGAAATATTAATAGTGTTCTGGAGAGTTCCGATTGCCCAGCTAAGAGAGAATGACTCACCTTTCAGGAATCAGAGAATCTCAAAGACAAAAGAGATATTAAACATCTCAAGTCCAGGCTATTTTATGGGTAAGGAAAATATAATCTGGAGAGAAAAATAAGTTGGTAGATCATAGCTTAGATCCTGCCTGGACCTTGCATTACTCCTTTTGTATTTACGAGTTATTTGACCTCCTTCAGCTTAGATTTCCTCATTTGTGGAGTAAGTATAATAATAGTATCTATCTCATTGGGTTGTCATGAGTATTAAATGTGATAATGCCTGTAAAGTGCCTTGAAGAGTCTGGCATGAAATAAACCCACAATAACTGTTAGCAATTGCTATTTTATTACTTACTATTATTATTTCTATATTATTATCTCTTCTTTCTGACTTTGAGGGTGGTTTCACTGAGGCTTTTTTCCCATCACCGGGTTTTTAAAATGGAATCTTTGACAAGCACTAGGATATGTTGTTGCAAAAATATACCCATCCTTCAGAATGTTGTGAACGTTTATGTAAAGTGGAGAAATTTAAGTCCTCGTAAAAATTGAGATGCTTGCACAGCTTCATGCCTCTGAGGCTTGTTACCTGGGATACCCTCACTATCCGCCTAAGGAAGCACTTATTCATCCCTTAAGGCCTGGCTCCCATGTGGCCACCTCTGTGAAGTACTCGCTCTTCTCCCAGGCAGTTTGGGCTCCTACCACACTCCTCACCCAACTCACTGAGGCACTTGGCATGTTCTGTTGTAATTTGTTAATTTCCACCTCCGTCTACCCAGTCTGACCAGAGCACCTAGTGGAAAAGGGCTGTGCCTTATTGTTAATTCTCCTCCTTCTCCTCTCTCCTCCCTTCTCTCTCCTCACTGTTCTTCTCCTTCTTCTATTGTTATTATTATTCTTCCTTATTATTTTATTAACCTTGTTGCTGATCTTAATGCCTGGCATAGAGTGTGCAACCAAATATTTTGTTTTATTGTAGGTTTTTATAACTTTATTTCTATCACACAGAATTAAACAATATGTCAAAGGTTTCCATACAATTCATACTAAATTGAATGCTCATGTGACATCACCCATTAAAAAGGAATATTCCAGAAGGGAATATTACCAGTACCTTTTAAATGTAAAATTTTGACTTTACGGTTTAATAAATGTTAACTATTTTCTTGTTGTATTTGCTTAATGTTCTAGTTCTTAAAGTAAGTTTAAATCATGATTTGGACATGGCTCTAGATAAGTAATCCTCCCAAGTTTATGCCACCTGAAAATATGATAAACTTTGCTTCTGTATCAGCTTCTGTGTCCTCTGCTGAGTCACTCAAACTCATGTCCAGCTGTTTGTGACTCCATGGACTGTGGTCTGCCGGGCTCCTCTGTCCATGGGATTCTCCAGGCAAGACCACCACAGCAGGCTGCCATTTCCTTCTCCAGGGGATCTTCCTGACCCAGGGATCGAACCAGCATCCCCTGCGTCTCCTGCCTCGGTAGGCAAATTCTTTACCCCTGAGCCACCTGGGAAGCCCGTGTCATCTTCTACTTCATTCTTAAGAATGTTGACTGAATGAAACCAAGAATGCATCTAGAGACTTCCTTAATGGTGGTGGTGGTGGTTTAGTTGCTAAGTCATGTCCTACTCTTGGGACCCCGTGGACTATGGCCTGCCAAGCTCCTCTGTCTGTAGGATTTTCCAGGCAAGAATACTGGAGTGGGTTGCCATTTCCTTTTCCAGGGGATTTCCTGACCCACGGATTGAACCCAGGTCTCCTGCACTGCAGGCAGATTCTTTACCAACTGAGTTACCAGGATGTGTGCTTAATGGTAGCAGTTACTTTTGGCTATGGCCATATGTCCCAGTCACCTGACTATCCCGTCATACCTTCCTCATTTCAAGAACTAACGTTTACATGATATTTAACATATAATAAGCTGTTTATAGGTGACAGCTTATTTTATTTTCATGAAGGTCCTACCACATTTATATCATTCTTCCCATTTTGGAACTGAGGAAACTGAGGCTCAGAAATCAGATTCCCTTTCATAAGGTCACCTGGCTAAGAAAATGGTAGTCATGATAGAGTGAAGACAGGCCTTTGACTCAATCCTTTCTTTCTCCTCTGCTCTTCACAAGTCTATAGGGGGAAACTTATCAAAAGCCTTTTGCACATGAAGATTCCCTATCCTACGTGTCATCAAGGCCAGAGGTTGGTTCAGCCTAAGTGAGTTTCTTCTGGCTCCAATGACCCTTGCTTTGTGCCCTTGAAAGGTAAATGAAGGACTCAAAGAAGCAATGGTAGCCTACAATCAGGAAGAAATACAGAACAGGAACAAATACAGAACCTGTGGAGTCTGACTGCTTTGTGTTTTTATAACCTTGTGTGCCTTGTGTATACCTTTTAATGGGCTCAGTGGTAATCCACCTGCCAGTGCAGGAGACACAGATGTGGGGTCAATCCCTGGGTCAGGAAGATCCTCTAAAGGAGAAAATGGCAACGCTCTCCAGTGTTCTTGTCTAGAAAACTCCCATGGACAGAGGAACCTGGTGTGCCATAGTCCACGGGATTGCAAAGAGTTGGACATGACTGAGCAATTGAGCATGAGCATGTATGCTGTTTAACAGTCTCTGCCTCGGTTTGCATATCTGAACAATAGGAGTAATGATAGACTCGTCCCCTTAGGGTTACCGTGGGGATCAAGTGATTTAATTCTTGCAGTGTGCTTAGAATATGGTCTTTAATAAGTACCCAATCAGTTGTAGTGGTTGCTGTTGCCAATAGCACATTATTGCTGGAAAGTCAGTATCCTGTATGGACACCCGCTATTAGTGGAGTAAAATGTGCTCCTTCCCTTTGAGTCCCAGAGCAGCCTTCAGGCCAAGATAGCCCCAGCATGGAAAGGGCTTTCACAAAATTTTTCTAAAGTATTTAGGTTTACTGCAGAGGATTAAAGTATACATAAACACATGAATGTGCACTCAGTCTAAACAAACTCTTACTTGTTTTCTCCCAGAGCTTGGGAGTAATTGGAGGTGCTCTGGGGAACATGTATCTGTTTCCTTGCCATAGTCAGGATGTCCAATGAGAAGTGTGTGCCATTCCAAATGAGTGAACACAAGCAGGAATCAACTCAGAGTATTCTAGACAGTCAGACAGAGCCTTTACCTGCCATTTCTGAGCAGCAGAGTCCAGTCTGCCAGTGGAGTTCGGCAAAAACTGATACAGAACATCTTTAAATCATGGGGTTTGAGGTGCAGGGACAGTTGGGGGGGGGGTGGCAGGAGTGATGCAAAACCCTCCTAAGCAATTTATACAAATTTTGTTTGTTTTTAAAAAGAATATCCTAGAGTTTGAGGCCAGTATGTACCTGGGCTCAACTCCCACCTCAGCCTTTTACAACCCTTGTGACTGCGGACAACATGCCACCTCTCTGAAACTAATCTCTCGAATAGTGCTGGAAGAATTCTGGGTGGGAAGGGGTGCAGGGCATGAAAACAGATGGCTTGACTTTAGTGGATGTCCATCCACCCATCTAAACCCTGGGGTTTACATGCTTATGGGCATGGGCTGTCTTATTCACCCCACAGTGGCTCAGGCATTGCAGAGTAGGGCTGTATTTTCTAGAGCTGGCATGTGATAAAATTTCCACTGACAAAGACAAAGTGATAAAAACGAATACCGTTTAGTGTGTGCTGCTTCTGTCTGGAACACTCTCTATATCATGTACATATACAAACACATATATATATACAAAATACAGATATATATATGCTCACACCTAAATAATTTCTGTGTATGTTTTCACCTTAATTCAAATATCACTTCTTCAGAAAAGTCTGACCCCTAGGTTACATTAAGTACCTTTTATGAGCCCTTATAATACCTTTTGATAATCTTTCATTCATTTATCATAGTTAGTATTTATACATCTGTGTGATACCCTTCTTAGGGTGACCAGCTGTCCCTTTTGCCTAGTACTGAGAGTTTTCTAGGACATAGGAATTTTAATGCTAAAACTGTGAGAGAATCCTGGCCAAACCTGAATCTCAGCCCCCGTCGTCTGCATTCCTTTTAAGAGAGCAGTTCCATGAAGGTGGAGACTGCAGTCTTTTCTGTACGTTTACTTTCAGTGCCTGGATCACAACAGGAACTCAGGAAACATCTGCTGAACCCGTCAAGAAATGAGTGAATATATCAAAGTTAAATGCTCTTTCCTTGCAGGGAAGAAAAACCAAAAAAGCTCTTTTACCCTGAGATTATGTTAGGTGTTAAATTTACCCTTTTTATAAACTGTCTTTATTTGACAAAATTTAAAGTTCATAATATTGTATAGTCTCCTGCCTTCCCTCACCCCCTTTTTGGGGATTGGAACTCCTATTGATTTGACTGATTTCACTCATTTAATGAAAGGTTAAAAGGTTTATCCATATGCTGAAGTTCTGTACTATAAAATCCATGAGGGCAGAAATTAAAGATATATTCAGTTCACTTCTGTATCCCTAGGGCCTGGCATAGTAAGAGCTGAATAAATATTTGTAGAATAAATGAATGCATACATTCTCTGCCCAGCTTCAGGACACTCAGGAGTAGACCCAACGTACCTAACTCCCTTTTCATCCTTACCTTCTCATACACCCTCCTACAATGATAATATCACTTCAGCATTCATCCCCACTGGGTGGATGAGAAGCTTATGCCTTTCCAGATCAGTAAACATGTGGTCCATCCCTGCCTGTCCTGTCTCATCCCTTAATGTGCTTTCCTAACACCTAATGGACTTCCATGGTCTGCTACAAAAAGCCATTGTTATATCTTGAATACCAAGAGCATCTGTCTCACCTACTTGGCTTTGTTCAAGCCATCCCCTTGACTGGAATGCCTGTTCTGCTCCATCTTCCTAAATCTGACTAGCCTCAGTGTGTGTCCCATTCTCTAAGAAGCCACAGTCTGGACCACTTCATTCCTTACCCAGTGTGCCCCTCCAGAGCATTCCATGCTTTGTCTTTACTCTCCCATGGACCACACTTTTCTATTTGACTGTTTACTTATCTAGCTCCCCCGAAACGAGGAGTTTCTTGCAGACTAGAGCTCTTTCTCATTCATCTCTGTGTCCCTAGTCAAGAGAGAGAGAGTATGTTATTGCTGCTGCTAAGTCACTTCAGTCGTGTCCGACTCTGTGCGACCCCATAGATGGCAGCCCACCAGGCTCCCCCATCCCTGGGACTCTCCAGGCAAGAACACTGGAGTGGGTTGCCATTTCCTTCTCCAGTGATGAAAGTGAAGTTGCTCAGTCGTGTCCGACTCTTCGCGACCCCTTGGACTGTAGCCCACCAGGCTCCTCCGTCCATGGGATTTTCTAGGAAAGAGTACTGGAGTGGGGTGCCATTGCCTGCTCCGAGTATGCTATTAGGTGTCCAATAAATGTTTGGAGAAGTAAGGGGATGTATCAGTTACCTCTTGCCTTAAATATGTTAGGTGGGAAACAAACAAGATCCTCATGACACACAACAGGACGTGTATTTTTGTTCACAAGTCTTATCAGTTGGCTGAGTGATTCTGGTGATCCAGGCTTGCCAGCTGCTGGTTGACTAAAAGGATTTGCTGATCCGATTTTGGCTGTCTCATGTATCTGAATCATCACGTGTGACAACTGGACTGACTCAGCTTTCTACATATCTGTCCAGAAGGCTCACTGGGGCATGTACTCATGGCAGAGGGAGAGGAGGAAGAACAGGGGCACACAGTTCTTGAGGTTTTGGCCTGAAAACTGGTACACAGTGTCACTTCTGCTCCATTCTGTTAGCCAGACCAAGTGACAAAGTTGATCCATACTCAAAGGATGGGGATCCCACCTCTCAGTGACAGGGGCTACGAAGTCACATTGCAGAGCAGGTGGATGCAGAGAGGGCTAGAAAATGGGGACCACGACTGCAGTCACTTCACTACAGAGAGGGAGCCAGCCGAAGACTGTCACACCAGTTTCTTTCCAAAATGATCTCTTTTGCTACCTTGACACCTGGATGAGTTTATCAGAAAGGTTCTTAAAGAAGAAGCCAGGCCCATCCTTTGGCAGGAGTGACTTACCCACCATCAAAGGTATTTAGGGAAAAGCTGAATTCCATGGTCAGAGGGACCTCACATGGGAGGAAGATAAGACTGCTTCTAGCCTTGAGGGTCAATATTTTCACATACTTTGCCCCTTTCTTTCCAGATCAGCAAAAACCCAATCTTTGTACCAGGTGTCTGGGGCCCTTATTTCTCAGCCATGGTCCCTGGGTTCTGGCTGAATGAAGTGGTCAGAGCGTTACTGGAAAACTGGTAAGTTGACACTTTCTTCCTATGGTCTTTAATGTTTTTCCACCTTTGACTAGTCCATTTTGTCATATTCTTTATACCCAGTATCTGAAAGATTTGCAGACTCTTAAATCAGAATTAACTTTTCCTTAGCATACAACCTCACATATGGAGCATATGTAGCCTGTGTTTGCCAAAGGAATAAATGTTGGTCCAGGCATTGATGACTAACCGATCTTCTCACCTAGCTTTCTTTTCACATAACAACCCATTTTTCTCATGGCAACAAGAGTGATATTCTACTGTGTGAAAAGGACTGTGTTAATCACTAGCCAGCATCCTTCACTGGTTCCTCATAGCCCTGGGGGCATAGTTCAGATAGTTTTCTTGGCACATCATTCCCTTTGTGGTCTATCCCTTCCAGTCTGGCATGTGTACTTGTCACTACGGCTGGATTGCCCTACTCACAGCTTCCCCATGGCTCATGTTATTCGACTCCTCTGTGTCTTAGTATATGCTCTGCTTGGAAAGTTCTTTGTCACTTGCTAGTTTTACTTGATCTTTAAGACATAACTTCAGTTCTTAGCACATTCAAAGATAATCTGTCTTTTCCAGAAATCTAGGAGCTCTTTAAAGGTATGGACCATATCATACATCTCTTTGTATCTGGCCCCGTGCAATCCCTGGGTTAGGAAGATCCCCTGGAGAAGGGGCATAGCAACCCACTCCAGTATCATGAGGTTGTATGCCTGGAAAATCCCATGGACAGAGGAGCCTAGTGGGCTACAGTCCATAGAGTTGCAAAGAGTCAGATATGACTGAAGTGACTTACATGCAGGAACTCTTTAAAAGTATGGGCCATATTGTACTTTTTGTATCCAGCCCAGTACCTGATTCATAAAAGGTACTTAGAGAAAATATGTTGAATTCTTGGAGTCATATCATAGGGAAGACAGAAGATCAATAAAAATGAGATGTGTACTATACCTGAGGTATACACAGAGCTGGAACAAAGCTAGATAAGAAATTCTTAGCAGTGGAGACAGTATTTGTGCTGAGCTTTAATAATAAATAGGGACCAACGAGACGAAAGGCAGGGATATTTTCTACGTAGGAGAACTGGCATAGACACAGTTATCTGAGTGAAAAAATAACAAGGCATATTTGAGGATAATTGCAAACTTTCAGTGGCACAAACTTTCAGTGGCATAAACTGTTCTTAGAAAAATGGCTTGCAATAAAATTGGGAGAGCTGGTTAGGAACCCCACAGAAGAAGTCCCTGCAAAACATTCTAAGGAGTTGAACTTTAGGTAGTAGACCAAGAGGAGCAGGTAAAAGATTGGAAGAGTGGCAGATGTTGTCAGATCTCTGTTATAAAAACTGGCTAGTAGCCATCAGGAAGGCTTAGGCGTACATAGCCCAACGAAAAGAGACTAGCTTCAATAGATTGAGCCACTGACAAAAAGCCATGAAAGCTTGAATGAGGACAGTGGCAATAATGACTGAGAATTGAGGTCGAGAGATCAGCAGACCTTTGAGTGATGAAATGTGGAAAAGCAAGAGAAAATGAGACCCAGCCTCGGTTACCCAACCTCACATTTACTATGCTGTATTGAAATCATCTGTTTATGGTCTGCTCCTCTCCAGCTCTTCTGAATGTTCAGCCAAATCAAAAGTGGTCTGATCCTAAGCTGAATGTGGGTACAAATGACCATTAATTTCCATTTCTCAATGTGTCTGTATTTTATTCTTATGCCTTGCGTTCTCTCTCAAAGTTGATGGATGAATAGGTGAACGGCTAGATTCAAAGAGCCAGTTGTGTGCCTCCACTCTTGTGCCGGGCTATGAAGATATATGAATTAGTCCCCTAACAGTCCCAGGTTTAAGGAGCTCATTGTCTAGTAGGGAAGTATAAATTAAGTAACATTTCATTGTTCTCAATAGAAAAGTTGAGAAGAAGACATCACTCTATGCCAAAGGTGCAATGGGATTGGAACTTGACGATTTCCTATTTAAACGTAGTGTCATGTATTTACACAACTTTCAACTTAAATATCCACTTCCTTTCTGTGACACAAAAAAACCCCATTACTGAAACAAACACCTTTACAAGCCCATATTATGGTATAATTACCTTGGAAGACTCAGAATTCATAGCAGACACAACCTAGAGTCTTTTATAACAAAAATAGTGATTCATTAAACTAACTCTTTTTGCAGGATGCATTGTCCATGAAGCTGTCCATCAACAGGTTTTCAGAGATTTAGTATGACAGTTGAACATCTGTGTCAGTCAAGAAATGCTTTTCCTAGTATTTGGCTTAGAGTTTGTTCTGTTGCTATGGATATAAGCCATCTTTGCCCAAACATTATGACATATTTTGGTGGACAAGAATTGGTTACACCTACTTCCTGAGCCTGAAATTAAATTTTAAAGAGTGACTCTTTTCTGACCATTAACAAAATCTTCATAAGAGTCCACTATGGTTTTTGAAAAGAATCATGGGAACTGTTGGCCTTTATCTAGTTAGTTGATTTTGCATCATCAATAAAGCTGCATGTAGAGTTCTACTTTGGATAATTCTATGTATATAGTTTCACTGGACCTTGGGGTGGAGCATGATTGACCCATGTGTTACAGAAAGCAAAATCTAAGGAAGTCCAGAAGCTAGCAAAATGGAGCAAAATCTGAATCAAGAAAAAAACAGACCATCTAATAAAGCATCAGTTGAAAGAGGCCAAGCAAAGAGACATAAACCACCTAGAAAATAGAGATATAAAAAGAATAGCAGTGATGATGATAATAGTAATAGCAACAATAATTGTACCTTATTGGGTGCATTTTCCCATGGGAAAGATTTATATATAAATAATCTTGCTAATCCTTGAGTGATAGTCATAATAATCACAATGCCTAATATTTATTTTGAAGACTTATTTAGTCTCTATTCCAAGAGCCTTTCATGTACTATTTTATTTAATCCTCTTGGAACCCCTACAGGTTAGGTACAGTTATCCATATTTTACAGATGAGGAACTGAAACTCAGGGTCTCAAGCACAGCCGGAGAGTTTCCTGATGCACTGTCAATGGCCTTTTTACATGATTCCTTTGCCACTTACCTTTCCTTTCTATTTACTTATTCTGGTTCATGTTTTGTGAATTCTGATCACTGGTTTTTCAGCATATTGTCATTTTACAGAACACTCTAAGAGGAAGTTACACCTCTTTTGTGTTTCATATGTACACCTTCTCTCGTATACTTTGTCTAAAAGAGTCTGCTCTATTATTATACTGTCCAGAATGCATTACAAACATGCAGTCATAAATATACATCTAAAGTGGAAGAGAAGAGACAGAAGAAGAAAAGGGAAGTAAAGGAGAGAGGGGAAAAAAAATAAAATTTATCTCAACTCTAGATTTGGAAATAAAAAAGATATTTGGTCTTATTTTTGCAATTAAATACAGATCTTCCATCACAAAGCAAAATCTTTCATTCCAAGTATATGAATAGATTGGTACTTTAAAAAAAAAAAATCTCCATCTGGTTAACTTCAGGATGAAGAAAAAAAAATAGGATAGGATCTTTTCTGGCTCTGGAGTCCTTGCAGTTTCATCTGCCTGAGATTTGGGCTTGTTTTCCACTCATTTCAAACTTGTGCAGCCGATATTTATTTCCTCTTAGAAGGGCACATACCCCGTTCCCATGGATGATTTATTTCAGCTCACCAAACACCCATCAAAGACTGTCTCGTGCTTGTCGATACTCTTTCCAGAATAGCTGTGCAAAAACCATCGTTTTTTGCCCAGATTTTTTCCACAGAATACCAACTCATGCAGTCACTGCGTCCAGATGCTGAAGTTTATTTCCAACTGGACCTCAGCCATCCTTCTCTCCAAGCTGTCTTCTCTATCTTACTTAAAGTCATTTTTATTGGGGCAGGCACTGGGTAAAAGAGACTAGGACAGATTCCTGCTCTGCCCCTGTGGTGCACTGGCTTTCTGGGACACTAGGGCTTGATGGGAGTTAACTCTGAATTGCTTGAAGTCAGAATTTAACTTTATAAACTTGAGCCACAGGGTTATGGAGCTGCTGCTTGCTCTTGGAGTTTAGGATTTGTGTATCATGAGTACTTATCTGCTTCCTCCTTTATCACCAATGCCCTTCAGCCTGGGGCTAGCCTCAGGGGCTCAGCCAGTACTCCATAACTGGGTGTATACAGAGTACATCATGCAAAATATCAGGCTGGATGAATCACAAGCTGGAATCAAGATTGCCCAGAGAAATATCAACAACCTCAGATATGCAGATGATACTTCTCTAATGGCAGAAAGTGAAGAGGAACATCATCAAGAGATTTTGAGCTCCTGATTGCCAAATTCAGACTTAAATTGAAGAAAGTGGGCAACACCACTAGACCATTCAGGTAATGACCTAAATCAAATCCCTTATGATTATACAGTGGAAGTGAGAAATAGATTTAAGGGTCTAGATCTGATAGATAGAGTACCTGATGAACTATGGAATGAGGTTCGTGACATTGTACAGGAGACAGGGATCAAGACCATCCCCATGGCAAAGAAATGCAAAAAAGCAAAATGGCTGTCTGGGGAGGCCTTACAAATAGCTGTGAAAAGAAGAGAGGCGAAAAGCAAAGGAGAAAAGGAAAGATATAAGCATCTGAATGCAGAGTTCCAAAGAATAGCAAGAAAAGATAAGAAAGCCTTCTTCAGCGATCAATGCAAAGAAATAGAGGAAAAGAACAGAAGGGGAAAGACTAGAGATCTCTTCAAGAAAATTAGAGATACCAAGGGAACATTTCATGCAAAGATGGGATTGATAAAGGACAGAAATGGTCTGGACCTAACAGAAGCAGAAGATATTAAGAAGAGGTGGCAAGAATACACGGAAGAACTGTACAAAAAAGATCTTCATGACCCAGATAATCATGATGATGTGATGACTAATCTAGAGCCAGACATCTTGGAATGTGAAGTCAAGTGGGCCTTAGAAAGCATCACTACGAACAAAGCTAGTGGAGGTGATGGAATTCCAGTTGAGCTGTTTCAAATCCTGAAAGATGATGCTGTGAAAGTGCTGCACTCAATTTTAGTAACAATATGAGATTTAAATGCATTTCAGAATATAGCAGAAGAGTTTTCAGGGTTGGTATAAAACTGTCAAAGAAGCAATATGTACAGTGAAACTTCCAGGAGATCATAGGGAAGAGAAACCAGTTAATGTGAGATGAGCTGTATTTGCTAATCACTGATCTTACCATATGTATAGGAAACCTAGAAAAGTCTTTGTCTTAACATTAGTCAAAAGTCTCTGATCAATATCAGAATTTTTGAAGTTCTGTTTAGTGTTTTATAATATTTGGTCATTATATCCCTTCATTTCTAGATTACTGTTCTTTCATTTTATTATTTCTACTTTAAGACTCACTTCTAACAAACTAGGTTGTGACAGATTAACTAAATTCATTCCTGCAATGAGTGGTAAACTACTGTGCATTTCATCTAGGACTGTCATCTGGGCTTTGTTTTCTTTGGTATGGACTTACCTCTAGTGTATCTCTTGTAAATATATGGGTTCCCTGGTGGCTCAAACAGTAAAGAATCTGTGTAATGTGGGAGACAAAGGTTGAACCATGGGTCAGGAAGATCCCCTGAAGAAGGGAATGGCTTCAAACTTCAGTATTCTGGCCTGGAGAATCCTATGGACAGAGGATGCTGGCAGGAGATAGTCCACAGGATCCCAAAGCGTCAGACACAACTGAGTGACTAACATTTCATTTCACTTTCATTATAATGTAGTAGCAAGTCAACTGGTGTTACGCTTCATTGTCTAATATCTGTTACATAGAAAAATTATTTTTCTTGGTTGGGAGGATATTATTCATGCTAAATGAATACAGGTTTCAACACTAGCAGTCCAGTTTAACCAATGCTACAAATGAATTTCCACCTTATTACTTTGAAGAAATCTATTCATCTTTTTTCAAAGTCTAAAGTTTATATCCAACCAGTCCATTCTGAAGGAGATCAACCGTGGGATTTCTTTGGACGGAATGATGCTAAAACTGAAGCTCCAGTACTTTGGCCACCTTATGGGAAGAGTTGACTCATTGGAAAAGACCCTGATGCTGGGAGGGATTGGGGGCAGGAGGAGAAGGGGACGACCGAGGATGAGATGGCTGGATGGCATCATGGACTCAATGGACATGAGTCTGAGTGAACTCCGGGAGTTGCTGATGGACAGGGAGGCCTGGCGTACTGCGATTCATGGGGTCGCAAAGAGTCGGACAGGACTGAGTGACTGAACTGAACTGAACTGAAAGAGGAGAGTGAAAAGGCTAACTTGTAATTCAGCATTAAAAAAGCTAAGATTTGGCATCTGGTCCCATCACTTCATGGCAAATAGAAGGGGAAAAAGTGGAAGCACTGACAGATTTAGTTTTCTTAGGTTCTGAAATCACTGTGGATGGTGACTGCAACCATAAGATTTAAAGAACCTTGCCTCTTAGAAAGAAAGCTAGAGCAAACCTAGATAGCGTATTAAAAAGCAGAGACATCATTTTGCCAACAAAGGTTCATAAGTCAAAGCTATGGTTTTCCAGTCATCATGTACAGAAGTGAGAGTTGAGCCATAAAGAAGGCTCAGTGCCAAAGAACTGATGCTTTCAAATTATGGTGCTGGAGAAGATTCTTGAGAGTCCCTTGGACAGCAAGGAGATCAAATCAGTCAATCCTAAAGGAAATCAACCATGAATATTCACTGGAAGTGTTAGGGGAGTGTGTAATTTCCTTAGTTCTGTCTCGTCCCAACAAAAATTTGAAGCAATGGACCAGCATTACAGCCCTCGGACAGACCAGTGTTACAGCTGTCAGATGGACCAGTGTTACAGCTCTGTGTTACAGCTCAGCTTTCTTTAGAAAATAAAGGCGAATACATCCTCGAGGCGTGAGGGCATGCCGACCCGAAAGACGTGAAGAGAAGAGAAAGAGAAAGACCTCCGGCCCTTTGGCTCCTCTTTTTATCTGTTTTTTCTCCTCCACTTGGGCCTGCCCTTTGTAAATTGGGCTAGCCAGGAGTGCTGTTCGTTCTACTTGAGGTCCTCACTCCCGTCCTCAGACCTTCCTTTGTTCTATTTTCACGGGCTTCTCCCTTCCTTGTCTTTTAGCCACTGCCATTCTGGACTCCCTTTTCCTATTCTAACTACCTAACAGAAGGATTTATACTGAAGCTGAAGCTCCAATACTTTGGCTACCTGATGTGAAGAGCTGACACAATGGGAAAAGACCCTGATGCTGGGAAATAGTGAAGGCAAAAGGAGAAGGAGCAGCGGAGGATGAGGTGGTTAAGTAGCATTGTTGACTCAATGGACGTGAGTTTGAATAAACTGCAAGAGTAGTGGAGGACAGAGGAGCCTGGTACACTGCAGTCCATGGGGTCACAAAGAGTCAGACAGGACTTAGCACTGAACAACAACAACCTTAAGAGCTTAGGGTGTACACAGCTTACAGAGATAAGCTTACAGAGTTAGTGATGTCACTACCTGTGACTTCATTTAGTCACTGTTTCCTTCTTGTTACAGAGATTTCTGGAGGGATTACTCTGGGCCAGACAAGGACATGGTCACATGATTCCTGTCCTCCAGTAGCTTATCATCTAATGGGAAAGCTGGATACAGAACTAGTAATTGCAATTTATTGTAGCACATAAAAGTAAATTGCACTACCCCTACAGCCGACTGGAAGAATCTGTTCTATGCTAAGCACATTTAGGCCCTCGTGAAGATTCAGGATTTTATCTGATCTTCACAGCATGTCTGTGTGGTCAGTTTTATAAGTTTTACTAGTGACTAAATAGGCTCAGAACAATGAGGTAATTTGAACAAGGTCTAACAGCTGTCTGTGAGGACAGCCTTGATTCAAACCCAAGTCAGCTACTGGAAGCCCCAGTAGTCCACATCTTTCCAGAAGTGGACCTGGCTTTTGTAGAGTTGCCTTTCTGAATTTTTTTCTTACTGTTCTCTTGTGTACTTGAGAAGCAATTATTTTATCAGCTAGTGTGACTTTTCTTTTCAAGTGTATTAAAACACATACAGTTAGTAGACTTTGTGAGGTCATGAAAGAGAAGTGTGTGAATCAGTGTTGGCAGGATCTAGGTATATAGAGATAGGTGTGTTTCATGCCAAGCATCTCACATTAGCTAATTGGAACGACTTCATGGATACAAAGACCAGCTCTGCACAAACCGATGCTTCTCTGTTCCCTCCTCCTGCCCAGGCCTTTACTTTTTTTTTTTTTGTACATCCCCTGGATCCTGCTCAGCTTCCTAATTACCTTCTCAGTTCTAATCTTTCCCCCTTTAACCCTTGTGTATTAGTTTGGGCTGCTATTTAAAAAAAAAGTTCCACAGACCCAAGTTCTTATAAACAAAAGAAATTTATTTCTCATAGTTCTGAACACTGGAAGCCTAAGACCAAGGTAGCAGCATGGTTGGGGTCTGGTAAGGGCCCTCTTCTGGGTTGCAGAAGGCTGTCTTTTCCTTGCATCTTCACCTGGTAGAAAAGGAGAACTCTGGTTTCTTCAGATCTTTATAAGGGCACTAATCCCTTTCATTAGGCCTCTACCCTCATGACCTGACCACCTCCTCCCAATACCATGACATTGGTGGTTAAGATTGAAAGTATGAATTGGGGGGCAAGGGTAGGGGGACACATTTAGTCACATCACCCTCTCTAAAGATTGCAGCCGAAACAATCTTTCTAAAGCATAGAGATGACCCTGTCTCTCGTGTTAGCTCTCCAGTTATCTGTAAAGTCTAAACTTGAGTGATGTTTATTTATACAGTCAGTATTTATTGAGTGCCTACTGTTTTCAAGGCACTGTTCTGAGTGAGAAAAAGGCAATAAGTAAAACAACCCCTTCTGCCCCTCCTCTGAAAATCTGTCCCCTTGTCAAGCTTACATTCTAACAATAGGAGACAGATAATACATAATAAAATGATAAGTAAGTTTTATTTTATGATATAAGTTGTAAAACTAATAGAGGAAGACAACTTGTGAGTTGACTTTGCAGTTTTAAATAGGGTGGTCAGGATAGGCCTCATTTGAAGTGACATCTAACAAATATGGTTTGGAAGGGAATTAGCCATTTGGTGGGTTCAATCCCAGGGTTGGGAAGATACCCTGGAGAAGGGAAAGGCTAGTCACTCCAGTATTCTGGCCTAGAGAATTCCATGGACTGTATAGTCCATGGGGTCGCAATGAGTCGGACACAACTAAGCAACTTTCACTTTCACTTAGCCATTTGGAAACCTGGGAGAAGAACATATCAGGCCAAGGGAAAACCAGTGCAAAGATCCTGAGGGAGCTGCTTACCTGGAATAATATAGGAATAGCAAGAAGGCCACAGGAATGAGGCAGAGTGAACCGGAATGAGAATTGTGGGAATACAGTCAGAGATGTAATGGAGGCTGTATTTTGGCCACTGTAAGGATTTTGGCTTTTACTTTGTAAAATGGAAGTCATTGAAGAATGATGAACACGAGATATGCTGACTTAGGTCTTTAAAGTATCATTCTGGCTGCTGCCTGCTACGTTGGGAATAAACTGTGGATGGGAGTAGGGGAAGTAGAAGCAGGAAGACCAGAAACGAGCTCTTGGAGTAGGCCAAATGAGAGGTGAGAATGATGTCCGCGGGCTTAGTGAAAAGCGCCCAGATTTGGGACATGTTTTGAAGGTAGAAGCAAAAGGATTTCCTGCTGGATTGAATGTGAAGTGTGCAGAAAAGAGAAAGGAGAGGGGTTTTGAAGGATAATTTTTCTAATAATGGAGACAGTGGATTAAATATCAAGGAGGTAGAGGGCAGAAGGAGTCAAGGATTACTCCGTTTTCTGACTGTAGTAACTGATAAACTCACTCTGATCCTCCACTGTTTGTCTTCATCTTGGTAAAGTACACCGACATTTATATACTTATTAAAGCCAGAAAATTAGGATTTGTACTTACCTCCCTCTTTTCCCTCTCTGCCCACGTCCAATTCATCAGAAAACCTTCTTGTTTCTAGCTCCAAAATTTATATCACCAATCTAGCTGTTTTTCTTTACCTTCACTCCCAGCACCACTGGCCAAACCACCATTGTCTGAGTTCTAGACCAAGTAGGGTACATCTTTTGTACACAGCATGTAATTAAGTCTTGCTTTCCTGTTTTGTTTTATAACCTCTGATTTTTCTTGGAGTGTTTAAGCTATCAACATTTAATGTAAAGATAAATATACTCAGATTTAGCCTTCCGTTTTACTCTTTGTTTTCTGTGGTCAATTTTGTTTTTTGCTTTCTCCATCTCTCATTTTTGTCCTTTATTAGATTGAATATTTTCCAGTTTTGAAGATTTCATTTTTCTACTGGTTTGTAGGCATTTTTCCATTCTTTTTAAATGCCTTTTTTAGGAATTATAGTAAACATTCAAACTTTTCAGTCTACTTAGACTGTATACTGTATAACTTCGTGTAAAATTCAAAAAGCATTCGGCTCTATATTGCCATTTACTAGTTGCCCCAGCTCTTTATATTGTAGTTGTGTGGTATCTACAAAGCTGTACACTCAACAGAACAGTAGTTGTTGTACTGTTCGCTTTAACCCAGTCTGCTCAGAATGCCATAACAAAATGCACAGACTCGATGGCTTAAACAGTAGACATTTACTTTCTTACACTTCTGTATCAAGGTGCTCTTTATGCTGGCAAGTTTGGCTTCTGGTGAGAACTCTCTTACTGGCCTGCACATGGCTGTATTTTCACTGTATCCCCACATGGCCTTTGCTAGGGGTATGACATAGAAAGTGAGCTCTGGTGTCCCTTCCTCTTCTTATAAGGACAACAATCCTATCAGATTAGGGCCCCACCCTTATGACCTCATTTAACTTTAATTACCTCCATAATGTCTCCATCTCCAAATGCAGTCTTATTAGGGGTTGGACTTCAACATCTGAATTTTTAAAGGATACCATTTAGTCCATAACACTCAGATGTATTTCAAAGAAGTTCTGAGAAACAAAACATAATCTTTTGTGTTTACCTACATTGTTAGAATTTCCATCATTTTTAAAAAATTCTTTATCAAAAAATTAAGCTTCCATCTGTATTTCCCTTCACTCTGAAGAACTCTCTTTAGCATTCCTTTGGTTCTTACAGGTCTACTGCTGAAACAACAACAAAAATACCTTCTTAGTTTTCTTCTTTTTTCTTCCTTTCAGCAGTTAAATATGTCAATATATTGCATTCTGGCACCATTGTTTCTTATGAGAAGTCAACCATCATGTATTTTGTTCCTCCCCTTCATACAGTATATTCTTTCTCTCTAGCTACTTTTAAGATTTCTCTCCTGATCTTAGTTTTTATGATGGTGTGCACATATGTGGAGTTCCAGGAATTTATCCTTCTCCAAGATTTGCTATACTTCTTGAATGTGTAAATCGCTGTCTTTTACCAGGGCTGGAAGAAGCACAAGTTGGAATCAAGATTTCCAGGAGAAATATCAATAACCTCAGATATGCAGATGACACCACCCTTATGGCAAAAAGTGAAGAGGAACTAAAGAGCCTCTTGATCAAAGTGAAAGAGGAGAGTGAAAAAGTTGCCTTAAAGCTCAACATTCAGAAAACGAAGATCATGGCATCTGGTCCCATCACTTCATGGGAAATAGATGGGGAAACAGTGGAAACAGTATCAGACTTTATTTTTTTGGGCTCCAAAATCACTGCAGATGGTGACTGCAGCCATGAAATTAAAAGACGCTTACTCTTTGGAAGAAGTTATGACCAACCTAGACGGCATATTCAAAAGCATAGACATTACTTTGCCAACAAAGGTCCGTCTAGTCAAGGCTATGGTTTTTCCAGTGGTCATGTATGGATGTGAGAGTTGGACTGTGAGGAAAGATGCTGCTGCTCCTGCTGCTAAGGCGCTTCTGTCGTGCTCGACTCTGTGCGACCCCATAGACGGCAGTCCACCAGGCTCCCCCATCCCTGGGATTCTCCAGGCAAGAACACTGGAGTGGGTTGCCATTTCCTTCTCCAAAGCATGAAAGTGAAAAGTGAAAGTGAAGTCGCTCAGTTGTGTCCGATTCCTAGCGACCCCATGGACTTCAGCCTACCAGGCTCCTCTGTCTGTGGGATTTTCCAGGCAAGTGTACTGGAGTGGGTTGCCATTGCCTTCTCCGGTGAAGAAAGCTGAGCACTGAAGAATTGATGCTTTTGAACTGTGGTGTTGGAGAAGACTCTTGAGAGTCCCTTGGACTGCAAGGAGATCCAACCAGTCCATTCTAAAGGAGATCAGTCCTGGGTGTTCTTTGGAAGAAATGTTGCTAACGCTGAAGCTCCAGTACTTCGGCCACCTCATGCGAAGAGTTGACTCATTGGAAAAGACTCTGATGCTGGGAGGGATTGGGGGCAGGAGGAGAAGGGGACGACAGAGGATAAGATGGCTCGATGGCATCACCGACTTGATGGACAGAGTTTGAGTGAACTCCAGGAGTTGTTGATGGACAGGGAGGCCTGGCGTGCTGCAATTCATGGGGTCTCAAAGAGTCGGACACGACTGAGTGACTAAACTGAACCAAGTTTGAGAAATCTTTAGCATTTACATATTTAAATATCTTTTCTACCTATCTGCTCTTATTCCTCATACTGTAACTCTATTATACATATTGAAGACCTTTGGCTATTGTCTCATAGTCCTACCTGAGGGATTCTGTGGTTTTTCCCTCCCCCCAGTTTTTCTCTCTGTCTTTCTCTTCTCTCTCAATTAGACACTCTCTATTGGTCTTTTATCAAGTTCATTGTCTCTTCTGTCTGCAATTTCCAATCAGCTATCAGGCCCATCCGCTAAATATTTATTTCAGGTATTATATTTATCAGTATTAGAATTTCTACTTTTTGTTATAATTGTTTCCATTTCTTTGCCATTTCCTATCTGCTTATTAGATATGAGAATGTTATCCTTTTATATCCTTGAGCATTGTTAAACTCCTGGCTTTAAAATTCTTGCCTTTTAATTTTAACATCTGTGTTATCTCAGGGCTATTGTCCATTAAATGGCCTTTCTCTTAAGTAAGGATTACATTTTCCTGTTTCTTCATGTGTCTAGTAATTTTGACTCATATCTTGAATTTTGTAATTGATGTAATATAGTGACACTGACTTATACTTGTTTCTCTGAAGAGTACTGTTTTTTAAGCAAGTAATTTAATGATTGAATGCAAACTCCAAGTTTTTTCTCTCCTGTAATGGACACCTACTGAAATCTTTGTTGAGTTCTTTAAACCTTAGCTAGGCTACATATTATGTAATTCATAGATCATCCAGAGATCAAGGTAACATTTATAGTCATAGTGTTGAACTCCCTTTTAATGTCTGTCTCCTTTCTGATATCTCCCTTATCTCTTACTTTCTAGTTGTTATGGTTGCCTTGAGTTCTAACCTCTTATTTCTTAGCTAGGAAGACTGTGTATTTCTGTCTGATTATTAGCTTTCCTAATGGCACTGATTGAGGTCTGCTCTATGGCAAAAATCTGTAAAATCAAGAAACACATATAATGCTGTTTTTTCCTCCCATGTGTCTATTCCTCTTCAGTTTCTACCTGGTTTGGTAAGTTTCTAATATCTTCAGAGAATTGTTTAATGTAATTTGATAAGCATTTATAATTGTTATATTGTTAGTTATAATTGTTTGCATAATATGAACTATCTAGTCAACTTAAGTAGAATTCCTAAATGATTTCTTTTAAAGCAAACAAGATTACATCTCTTTCCTGATTAAAACCCTTCTGTTGGCCATCTGCATGTCATCTGTATGGTCTTCTTTGGAAAAATGCCTATTTAGGTCTTCTGCCCATTTTTTGATTGAGTTTATTTATATTGGGTTGTATGGGCTGTTTGTATAATTTAGATACAATCCCTTGTTGGTCTCATCATTTGCAAATATTTTTTCCCATCCTATAAGTTGTTTCTTGATTTTGTTGATGGTTTCCTTTGCTGTGCAGAAGCTTTTCAGTTTGATTAGGTCCTATTATTTAGTTTTGCTTTAATTTATTATACCTTGAGAGACTGATTTATAAATATATTGCTATAATTTATATCAAAGAATACCTATGTTCTCTTCAAGAATTTTTATGGTGTCATGTCTTACATTTAGGTTTTTAGACCATTTCAAGTTTATTTTTGTTTATGGTGTTGGAGAGTGGTCTAATTTCATTGTGGTCAGAATGGCTATCATAAAAAAAATCTACAAATAATGATAGAAGGGGTATGGAGAAAAGGGAAGTCTCCTACAATGTTGGTGGGAGTGTAACTTGGTGCAGCCACTATGGAAAACAGTATGGAAGTTTCTTTAAAAGCTAAAGGTAGAGCTACCATGTGAAAAGAAAAAGAAAATTCTAATTTGGAAAGATACATGCACCCCAGTGCTCGTAACCACTATTTATAATAGCTAAGACATGAAAGTGAAAGCAAAAGTGAAGTCGCTCAGTCATGTCCGATTCTTTTCGACCCCATGGACGTAGCCCACCAGGCCCCTCCATCCATGGGATTGTCTAGGCAGGAATCCTGGAGTGGATTGCCATTTCCTTCTCCAGGAGATCTTCCCAAGCCAGGGATTGAACCTGGGTCTTCCCCGTTGTAGGCAGATGCTTTACCATCAGAAACTACCCAAATGCCCATCAGCAGATGATTGGATTAAGAAGATATGGTATGTATTTACAATGGAATATTACTCAGCTATAAATATAATGAAATACCACCATTTGCAGCAATATGGAGGAACCTAGAAAATATTATACTAAGTGAAGTAAGTCAGAAGAGAAAAACAAATACTATATCATGTCACTTCTATGTAGAATCTAAGAAAATAACACAGATGAATCTATATACAAAATAGAAACAGACTCACAGATATAGAAGACAAATTTATTGCTAGCAAGGTAGGGAGAGGATAACTTAGCCTATGGGATTAACAGATAAAAACTACTGTATAAAATAGACAAGCAGCAAAGACAGACTGTACAGTCCAGGATACTGTGTCCAATGTCATAGAATAAATTTACAGTAACAGTGTTGGCTGCTCAGTCCTGTCTGACTCTTAGACCCCCATGGACTGTAGCCCACTGGGCTCCTCTGTCCATGGGATTCTCCAGACAACAATACTGAAGTGGGTTGCCATTCCCTTCTCCAGAGGAGCTTCCCAACTCAGGGATCAAACCCAGGTCTCCTACACTGCAGGCAGATTCTTTACTATCTAAGCTACAGGGAAGTCCTGTATATATAATAACCTATGATGGGATATAATTAGAAAAAATAACTGAATCACTTTGCTTTATACCTGACACTAACATAATACTGTAAGTCAGTTATACTTCAATTAAAAAAAAAAAAAAGCCTTCTATGTCCTCTGATTGTACTTAGAGTAAAATCTAAAGCCTTTGAGATAGCCTGCTTGATCTGCCCCACTTCCTACCTCTTTATCTTCATTTCATACAACTTTTCTGCTTCTTTGCTCTTTTGGATGCCTATCAATTCCTAGGAACATGAAGCTCTTTCCTACAATAGAATCTTTGTATTTGTCATTCTCTTTACTGGGAATTATTGGTTCTTAGTTTTTGTTCATATCTTTGCTCAAATTTCACCTTCAGATCTCTCCATCTTTACTGAATCCTCTATCTGAAATCAGTGTTCCTTCTCTCTCTCTCTCTCTCTCTCTCTCTCTCTCTCTCTCTCTCTCTCTAATTTTTGACCTGTCTGCACAGCTTGCAGGATCTTAGTTCCCCAACCAGGAATTGAACCTGGGGCCACAGCAGTGAAAGCACCGAGTCCTAACCCTGAACCACCAGGGAATTCCCAAACCAGTGTTTTTATTACAGTGATTTATCTATTTCCTTCAAAGAACTAATCACAATCTTTAATTATTATATATATTTGTTGACTCTATATCTCAATAGAATATAATCTCCATATGAAAAAGAAAATCTACATGTGAACAGAAAGAATCCCCTGTGCTTATTGACTATGACCAAAACAGAGTGAGTGTGTGTATGTTTGGGTGTGTGTGGGTGTGTGTGTTAGTCACTCAGTCATGCCCAACTCTTTGCGAGCCCATGGGGTGTAGCCCATCAAGGTCCTCCATCCATGGGATTTTCCACGCAAGAATCCTGGAGTAGGTTGCCATTTCCTTCTCCAGAGAATCTTCCTGACCCCAGGATCAAACCTGAGTTTCTTGCATTGCAGGCAGACCCTTTACCATGTGAGCCACGAGGGAAACCCTAGTATTCATTGCATCTATAAAAAACCTTCTTATCAGTTCAGTTCAGTTCAATCCTCAGTCATGTCTGACTCTTTGCAACCCCATGAACCGCAGCACACCAGGCCTCCCTGTCCATCACCAACTCCCAGAGTCCACCCAAACCCATGTCCATTGTGTCAGTGATGCCATCCAACCATCTCATCCTCTGTTGTCCCCTTCTCCTCCTGCCCTCAATCTTTCTCAGCATCAGGGTCTTTTCAAACGAGTTAGCTCTTCACATGAGGTGGCCAAAGTATTGGAGTTTCAGTTCAGCATCAGTCCTTCCAATGAACACCCAGGACTGATCTCCTTTAGGATGGACTGGTTGGATCTCCTTGTAGTCCAAGGGACTCTCAAGAGTCTTCTCCAACACCACAGTTCAAAAGCATCTATTCTTTGGTGCTCAACTTTCTTTATATTCCAACTCTCACATCCATACATGACCACTGGAAAAACCATAGCCTTGACTAGATGGACCTTTGTTGGCAAAATGTCTCTGCTTTTCAATATGCTATCTAGGTGGGTCATAACTTTTCTTCCAAGGAGTAAGCGTCTTTTAATTTCATGGCTGCAATCACCATCTGCAGTGATTTTGGAGCCCAGAAAAATTGTTTCCCCATCTGTTTGCCATGAAATGATTGGACCTGATGCTATGATCTTCGTTTTCTGAATGTTGAGCTTTAAGCTCAACATTTTTCACTCTCCTCTTTCACTTTCATCAAGAGGCTCTTTAGTTCTACTTCATTTATGCCATAAGGGTGGTGTCATCTGCATATCTGAGGTTATTGATATTTCTCCCAGCAATCTTGATTCCAGCTTGTGCTTCCTCCAGCCCAGCGTTTCTCATGATGTACTCTGCATATAAGTTAAATAATCAGGGTGACAATATACAGCCTTGACATACTCCTTTTCCTATTTGGAACCAGTCTGTTGTTACATGTCCAGGCTAGACTATATTCAAATGTTGGGATGCCCATTTTCCCTTCATTGGGAGAACTTTGTGAGAGCAGTGACTTCTATTTATCTTTGTATCCTGAGTTACTAGAATGATGCCTCACACAAAGTAGATATATATCACATTAGTTTCATGAATAAGGAAACTAACAAACTATAAAAATGAACAAAGCTACCAATTTTGATGATGCATGAAACTGACTGACCTAGCCCTATGTTAAATCAGAATTGATCTACTTGAAAGAGAAATTATCCTCTGAAGAGCTAATATTAAAGTTGTAAACACACACATACACACATAGTTTATATTTTCTTTCAGGAATGTTTGTTGTTCCCGGAATGGTTCACTGTTGAAACTCACAATCAATTTTTTTCTTTAAGTGGGCTTTCTTCTTTCATTAGATTTTCATGATAATTTCAAAGCTGGGAAAAATCAGGCAAAACGTTTTTGCTTTGAGCTAATATTAGTTAAATAAAGAATTGAAATAGTGAACTTTCTTGATGACTCAGTGGAAAAGAGTCCATTTGTGAATGCAGAAAACATGGGTCCCAGATCAGACATCCCTGATCTGGGAAGATCTCACAGGCCACAGAGCAACTAAGCCTGTGTGCCACAGCTATTGACTGACCCTAGGCAGGAGCCTCAACTACTGAAGTCTGCAAGCCCTAGAGCCCACTCTCCACAACAAGAAAAGGCTCCGTAGTGAGAAGCCCTCCCACTGCGACTAGCGAGTAGCCTCTGCTCACCACAGATGGACAAAGTTCCACACAGCAATGAAGACTTAGCACAGTCAAAACTGAATAAGTAAATAAAGAAATAAATAACCTTTTTCAAAAGGGTTGAAATAGCTTAGATGAAAAAGTGACATTACAGGTAAATACAAATGGAAAAAAAACAGTTGTGCCAAGTGATGAACCTGAGCCTAACTGATTCCTATCTGTAAAGAAGGAAAAAGACAGTTTCAAGATTAATACATAAAGCTGCTTTTAATAGAGAAAAGCCCATCATGCAATAAGACAGCTTTGACTTAGCAAAAACAATTATGGAACCTAAAATTCTTACATTTTACATTTTTCTTTTGCTTGCCTATAAACTCTTTGCCAACAGTTTTGATATCTCAAATGGTGCAGTTCTCTGTAATTTTACAAGCTCTTGCCTACTTGTCATATTAACTTATTAAATGTTTTAGAGAGAAAATTAGAAATGGTCTTGTCCAAGGTCATGCCCTGAGCCAGAGCAGAGCTCAGAACTCGAGAGTCCTTGACTGTGCTCACTCTGCCATATCAAGGGTCAAAAACTCCAATGCTTAAAGAAGTCAGATAGATAGCATAAATGAACAAACAGACCAGGCAAAGAGTATTTTTTACTTCTCCAGAGCAGTTTCTCTTTTCAGCTTATAGTACTCTTGGGCTGAATTCCATTTTCCCTCCTTTGATTGAGAGATGGGCATAGAGAAATAAATCTCTATTCCGAGTAAAGCATTAGTGCCATCATGATGATAAACTGAGTGGTGGCACCTCTCACAAAGTGGAGGGTGCAGGCCTGTCTGAGGGGATCAGTCCCCACTCAGCTCCAGCTGACTCTTACCAGGGGGAGTCTGGGTGATCCAGTGTTTTCATATTCACCACTTCTTCAAGAGAAACCAAAATCTGGACTGAAAGCGACATCTCTCGATTTTAAAACATTGGCTCATTTTTAAAAACATTATATATCCCAAATAAAGTACATCTGTGGGCCAGATGCCACCTCATACTACACATGTATGATCTCTGTTTTCTATTGTATTGCATTTCTGTTTTTCCTATATCCCACCTTTTTAAGGAAACACAAAAAAGAAACAAAAATTCTACTTGTGTATTGTAAGATGGCCTTTTTCCTCTTGATCCTGACCTGAAAGCCATCCTGAAGATGTGACTCCACCCAGCCGGTGTAAGCTTCCTACCTCTCCAAATAGTTCGTAGTCTTTTCTGCCTACTCCTACAGCTGCCAGCTCTCAGAGCTGAAATCTGAGAAGATGGAAGAAACAAGAAAAGACTCATAGAGTTAGGGTAGTTCTGTCTATATATCTCTATGGCAACCACTTGGCAAATATAGTTATTGTGGTAAAACCGGTTATTTCATTGGGAAACAAATAACCACTAATGGGACTCTGTGATCTTCTCTACTGTTGCTAAATGCTAGAGAATAGAACATATGTCAAAAGATCAACACTTGGAACAGGCATTCCAGACTTTTGAAATGAGTGCTCAGTTATTTGACAAACTGGCTCCTCTTTTATTAATCAGGGTGGACCTTTACCATCAGATGCTGTGGAAAAACGAACCACAGCTGACCTTTTAAATCCTATTCTTCCAGCCATTTTTACTGTTTGAGTGGAACTCCTTCTTTTTAATAATAGGTGTTATGATCTGAAAACCATCTCTATATCACTCACCACAACCTTCCCCACAAATCTAATTCTACTATCCACATTCTAGAGGTCCAAGAGAAGAGGCTCTATGAGGTCAGGTAACTTAGATAGCAGAGAATATAAGTATAGACCATGAGTTTGAACCCTAAGCCATTTCCCAAGGCCCATGTTTCAGCTGCTGTTTTAAAATATAGATTTCATTATTATTCAGGTATGATGAAGCCCACACTGCGTGCATGCGCATGCTCAATCGCTTCAGTTGGTCTTTGCAACTATGTTGTAGCTAGCCAGTTTCCTCTGCTCATGGGATTCTCCATGCAAGAATCCTGGAGTGGGTTGCCATGCCCTCCTCCAGGAGATCTTCCCATCCCAGGGACGGAACCCACGTCTCTTATGTCTCCTGCAGGTGAGTTCTTTACCACTAGTACCACCTGGAAAGCCCCGGAAGCCAACAGATCAGGAGACAATTACCATTAAAAGGATAACTTGTTATTCCCGGTTCTCAGAAAGACGGGGCTGACCACACCATGCAGGGCCATACAGGAAATGCTAGGGTTGTCCTGAGTTGTCTGTTTCCTGACTCTGGGGTGATTACAGCAGGAAAATAGTGGCCCATAGAGGGGTTGGTGAGGAGGTGGGCTCTGGATCAGCTAGCTTGCATATGAAAGACAATGCTCACAGGCCAGTGAGTCCTTCACTATCCCTGGGAATTGGCTCACCATGGAAGGAGCATCTCTCCAGGGTTACCAGGGCCCCAGATCCCAGAGCATCATAAATACAGAAAATAAAAAGACGCGATTACAATGACCACATTTCCTTTACTTAGACCCAAAAGTCTAATTCTTTTCACTCTGATTTTCTTATGTTCTGTAACAATTCAGTCACTAAGTTTGGTGGCTCAGACAGTGAAGCGTCTGCCTGCAATGTGGGAGACCTGGGTTTGATCCCTGGGTTGGGAAGATCGCCTGGAGAAGGAAATGGCAACCCACTCAATACTCTTGCCTAGAAAATCCCATGGACAAAGGAGCCTGATAGGCTACAGTCCATGCGGTTGCAAAGCAACATGACTAAGCAACTTCCCTTTCTTTTGAGTTTATTTCCTTCAAAATGTATCTCATTCATCCATTTAAGATGCCAGGCATTATTGTAGGTACTGAAGAATGGGAAATTACAAGGCTTTTGATTTGAAAGCGCTCAGAGGGTAAGGTAAGAGATAGACATATAAACTAATAATTGAGAAGAACTTGATTAACTTGATAAATGCTGCAATAGAGCAAAGGCAGGGGATATTCATGCCTTGTATTCCCAACGTCAGCCGCTGAATCCTGTCTGTGTTTCCTACCCTGTTGTGCCTACCCTACTAGGTTAATTTTCCTTAACTTGTCATTATTTTGCTTAATGAATCAAAATGATTTCCTACAGCCTATAATTCAGTAAAACTATAGTCACTTATCTGACTTTTAAGAACCACTGGCAGTCCACACCCTCCTCATGTCCCCGTATTTTCACCACTTCATTTATTCTCTAATTTAGTATACCGTTACTCTCAGACCACGTGTACCCCACATAAACAGATACAAATGTAAAAGGTGGTAAGTGTTCCCAAGAAGCACAGGGTATTCTGTGAGCATGTGCTCCTTATGGTTCATACGCCCCACGTTTATTCATTGGATACTTACTGAGCATCTACAATTGCCAGTCTCAAGGCTAGACCAGTCTCCTGCTGTCTGTACCAGATTTGTCTTTCCATCTTCATATCTCTGGTTATCACAGCCTACTTTCTGGCATTCCTTGCCTGCAGCCCTTTATTCCTCCAGACTGCTTGTTCTTTACTTCTTGCCTTTTGCTACTATGCATTATATATGTTTCTTTTTTCCACTCTATCCCAGAACCTAGTCATAGTAACTGGTGAGGTAGGCACTTGGCAAAAATACCAAATAACTGCATTCATGCACGTGGTTCACATGCTAGGTTCTGCGCTTCCTCTGAGAAGCTCATCTAAATCCCCTTTCTTGACCTCCTAAAGCACTTCTCATAGAAATTAGCATCAAATCAAGTAATGGCTTTAATTATCCATTATTGATGCCAGTGGATTCATTGTGATGTTCCTGCTGCTGCTGCTGCTGCTGCTGCGTCACTTCAGTTGTATCTGACTCTGTGTGACCCCATAGACGACAGCCCACCAGGCTCTCCCATCCCTGGGATTCTCCAGGCAAGAACACTGGAGTGGGCCGCCATCTCCTTCTCCAGTGGATGAAAGTGAAAATTGAAAGTGAAGTCGCTCAGTGATGTCCGACTCTTCCAGACCCCATGGACTGCAGCCCACCAGGCTCCTCTGTCCATGGAATTTTCCAGGCAAGGGTACTGGAGTGGGGTGCCATTGAATGTCCCCACTAGATGCAAACTATTTAAGACTCAGATTATGCCTCATTACAGTAACCGAAAATTGAACCTTCAGGAAGTAAACATTCAAAACCTGAATGACTTTCTTTCCATTGAAATGACCAATTGCTTCGGTGTTATTTTAAAACATTTTTGCAGCTCTACACAAATGAAATTTAACATCTTATACCTAGAAGTTCAGGAGACAATGTGACATAGTGCTGAAGACCAGAGACTTTGAATAGAGACCTAGGTTTGAAACCTCGGAGCAGGCGATGGCATTCCACTCCAGTGCTCTTGCCTGGCGAGTCCCATGGGCGGAGGAACCTGGTGGCCTGCAGTCCATGGGGTCGCGAAGAGTCGGACATGACTGGGCAACTTTCACTTTTCACTTTCATGCATTGGAGAAGGAAATGGCAACCCACTCCAGTGTTCTTGCCTGGAGAATCCCAGGGACGAGGAATCCTAGTGGGCTGCCTTCTATGGGGTCACACAGTCGGACATGACTGAAGCGACTTAGCAGCAGCAGCAGCAAGTTTGAAACCTAAATCTGCCACTTATTCCCTATGACTAGGCAAGTGACTTAATCTCTTCTAGTTTTTGCACCTCCATGGTGAATAATAGTATCTTCTTTACACAAGTGTTGTAAGGATAATGAGATAATGTATGTAAAATGCTTAGCTTAGTATTGGTATATAGTAAATGAGTCAATAAATTTTAGGTGATATCATTTATACTGTTGTTGGCATTATGGTAAGCACATCTGTGTCCTAGAAACCCTGTTTTAAAAGGATACTAGGATGGGGAAACGGGGAGAGGAGCTTACTGAGGCTCAGAGCAGTCAAATAACTTGCACAAAGTCGCACAGCTAGTTCCTATCAGAGCCAGAACCCCAAACCCAGCCTAGGCAACTCCAGAATAAAGCTACTTTCTCTTTATACTGTCCTGACTCTCCGGAGGCATGCTCACAGAGACTGTCTCCATGAGGCCACAGTAACTGGTCTGTTCATAGTTTGAATGAAAATAAGTAGGTCAGAATGGTTGTTTTGGAGACTCATGTAAACACAGAAAATACACAGATTAGGTTCAGGAACTCAAGCCGGGTGTTGGGTGTGTTTTAGCAAGGAAAGTCACAGCATGGGGAAACACATCCCTTCCTGATACTTAGTACATATTATTTTGTTTAGAGCCACCAAGGGGATTAAGGAATAAATCCTAGGCATGGAATTTCAAATGAGAAGACTATTGTCCACAGAGCTCAGACATTTCTGTCCTTGGAAAGCTCTGCCCCACTTTCCCACGAGATAACTTCTCAGGCAGGAGAGGTTCTCTTGACAGCTCTGGGGCAACTCTTTGGTGCTTTTTAAAATTCGGACTCCCTCCTCACAGTCTCTTCCACTCAGCTTTTCCATTAGTAAGATGCAGAGAGCAATTCAAGGTCTGGCATTGCCCTGGGGTGATAGCGTGGGGTAACAGGAGGAGGGGGAGATGATGTAACCCAGAGGTCAGTGTTTTTAATGCCCAGCTCCCCCTCCCCAATTCCAAACACTTCCCCTGAGTTACTTGAGTTGTACCTCCTTCTCACACCTCTGTCAAACCTCACTCCTAGATTTGACACTACCTGCTGCTACCAGTTCAGCCGTGGGAGTTTCATTTCTTACTGTTCTTCTCTTTAACTTCTTTGTTTTATAAATCCAGGAAGCCAGCAGTTAGTTAAACAAAGTTAGATTTCTGAAAGAGCTGAGACACTCTTGCTGAGTTAGCTTTTTAGCATTCTTGGCTCCTCTGTAGACAAGGAATTGAAAGAAACAGACATTGTAATATATCTTCTTCTGGCTTAAACATAAGCTAAAGAAGCTATAAAACTGACCCCTCTTTCTTGTTTTTCAGATAGACCACATGGTGCAGGGCCATGCTGCCTTCCCTGAACTACAAGCCAAGGCCACAGCCAGGTAATGGCTCTCTCTGTTCCCTACCACTTTCCACGCCCATCTGCACTGATGGCACTGACTTTAGGCGGCTGCACGATTTTCAGATTCTGTGAGCAATGAAAATGCCTGGCAGTTCTTGATTATAAGACAGTCATCTGGATGATTCAGAACATACATGTATTCATTTTCAAAACAGCCTACGATAACTCACAAAGAATCTAGAGATCCCCATAGAACATTCTAGTGACCATGGTTGAGATGCTCTGATGTAGAAGAGTGTGCATGGATTTTGGAGTCAGAACTTCTTGGATTCAAATACAGTTTTTCTGCTTATTAACTGTGTGACCTTGGGTAAGTTATTTGATTTCTCTAAGCCTGTCTTTTCATCTGTGAAATAGGATAGTAACCAATAGGAGTGGTTTCTAGAATATATTGTTAAGGAAAGAAAACAGAGTATAAAGGAGTTTTGCAGTGTACTCTTTTTTATGTAGAAACAAGGTGATATAAGAAAATATATGTGTATCTAGTCATTTATGCAAAAGAAGTATAGGAAAGTTAAATCAGAAATGAATGAAGTTGGTAACTATAGGGGCGTGTGGGTAGGAATGCAATGGAAGTAGTGGGGGAATGGGAACAGGATGGTGGGAGGGAAGAGCACTCCTCTGAGTGTGCTTCTGATACAACTCTTGGATTCAAATACAGTTTTTCTGCTTATTAACTGTGTGACCTTGGGTAAGTTATTTGATTTCTCTAAGCCTGTCTTTTCATCTGTGAAATAGGATAGTAACCAATAGGAGTGGTTTCTAGAATATATTGTTAAGGAAAGAAAACAGAGTATAAAGGAGTTTTGCAGTGTACTCTTTTTTATGTAGAAACAAGGTGATATAAGAAAATATATGTGTATCTAGTCATTTATGCAAAAGAAGTATAGGAAAGTTAAATCAGAAATGAATGAAGTTGGTAACTATAGGGGCGTGTGGGTAGGAATGCAATGGAAGTAGTGGGGGAATGGGAACAGGATGGTGGGAGGGAAGAGCACTCCTCTGAGTGTGCTTCTGATACAACTCTGACTCTTAGTCATGATGACACTTCATGCCCCTCTGAAAATAAATAATAGAGGGATAGATGGATGGGTACTTGGATAGATATGTGTGATGGGGGTGAAATACAAATACTAAAAAAAAAAAAAAGGAACCTATTAATAATAACATGATCACACTAACAGAGATTTGAGAAAGAAAAAAACAAACCTAAGTAACTCTGAGAAAGAATATTTTGAGAGTATGCTGTATGGCTAAAGATAGAAATAACTACATAAATAATATACTATTAATGAGTTTGTTTGTTTTTTTTATAGCATCAGTCAGCTATTCTGAAAATCCTTTATGTGTATACTATCAGTTCAGTTCAGTTGCTCAGTCGTGTCCGACTCTTTGTGACCCCATGAATCACAGTACGTCTATAGTTGAGCAGAAAAATAGATTTTTTTTTCAGATGATGAGAGCCAGGTTTCCCATAGATAAGAAAAGAGGGTTAGAATGAACAGTATTAGTAATGGATGGAAATCAGAGGTATCAGTATCAACTTGTGGCTTTTTAGTTTATATATTGCTGGAGCTCAGTAGAAATAAATACAGATACATATATTCATGTGTGAGTGGGTGTGACATACTTATTTGTTCTCTATCGATCTCTGCTGAGATGGCTTAGAAGTAATGACACCTTCATAGCAATGTGTACACCTAGCACCCATGGTTGCCAAAAGGAAAGTTGGGGAAGGATTCAATTAGGAGTTTGGGATTAATAGATACAAACTACTATATATATATATAAAGAAGGTCCTACTCATAGCACGAGGAACTGCACTCAATATCCTGTAATAAGCCATAATGGAAAGGAATATGTGTATATGTGTAACTGAATCACTGTGCTGTATGCCGGAAACTAACACAACATTGTAAATCAACTGTATTTCAAGTAAATAAATAAGATTAGTGAGTGAGAGTCTGATACAAAGCAGGGTATTCAAACAGGGGCTCTGTAACAGCCTAGAGGGGTGGAATGGGGAAAGAGATGGGAGGGAGGTTCAAAAGGAAGGAGATATATGTATACCTATGGCTGATTCATGTTGAGGTTTGACAGAAAACAACAAAAGTCAGTAAAGCCTTCAATAAAAAATAAATAAAAATTTTTAAAAAGCAGGATATTTACATAGTCCCATAGTATTTCACTGTAAGATACTTATCAAAATAAAAGAAAAATAGTGAAGAAATCTTAACTTCACAGTGGAGAAATTTGGCAGGCAATACTTTACCCAAGTGATCAAGACTAACAGTACTGGCAATAAGACATAAGCATCATGGACCTTGTTTTATGATGCACTGAGAAGAATACAACATCATTTTTGTAATGTTTAACTGAAAATACATCACCTCAGTGTAAATATGAGGAAACATTATACAAACCCAAATTGAGGGACATTCTACAAAATTATTAGCAAACATGCCTCAAAGATTATGCAATTTAAGGAATTACTAGAGAACTGTCCCAGATTCGAAGAGACTGAGATGCTACTGCATCTGGAAACAATATATGATCATGGGTTGGTTTTGATCTTAGCCAGAAAAAGGCCATTAGTGGGGGAAAACTGTCAACATTCAAATAAGTATAGAGATTAGTAATACTATTGTATTTGTGTTAATTTCTTAGATGATGAGTATAAGGGAAGTCTGCATACTGTTTTTGCAATTTTTCTGTAAATCTAAAATTATTTTGAAAAAAAGCTTAAGAATAATTATCAAATTAATTTCATGATATTAATGCTAGTTGTTGGGCTTTTTAACAAAAGTAAGGTATTTTATAATATTATCAAGAAGTTTCATCAGTGTAGCTAGTATCTGGTGAAAGGGAGAAAGTCTAAGGTGAAAGTTATTATTATAGATTCTGGAGCCAAATTGCCTAACACAGCTTCAGCCTCTAGTAGCTTGTCACCTTCACAACTTATTTAACCTCACTGTGCCTTCATGCTTCACTCTATAGGAAAATAATAGTAAGCACCTCATTAGGTTGTTGAGAAAATGAAATAAATTTGAATAGTGTCTGGGATACAATGGCAGTTGCTGAGCTGTAATAGGTATTCAGTAAATGATAGAGATAGTGATAAAAGGTGTTGCAGTCACTTGTATTAGACATTTCCTTTCCACCAGGGGACATGCAGTCATGGCAAGGCACACCTGCACAGAGCAGAAGGAAGTGAATGCTGACCAGAATATAAACACTGTGTTATCAGGGTATAGAGGGGGTCTGACCCCGACCAAGAGTCTCAGAAAGGCTTCGTATGTTTTTCCCTTCTAGGAGTCTCTAGTACAAGGTCATTACCATTGTACTACAGGGATCACACCACTTAACCAATACTTAGCATTTTAGTTGGCTTAGAGACCACATAACCTACAGGAGGGATGCCTAACCTCAGATCATCAGTAAACCGCTAATTGTGTGCAGAGTTTTGTTGATTACATATTTATGTGTATATTTCTAGAAATATACACATAGTATATATATAAATATATTTATATTTTATAAATATATTATATTATATATTATAATATATTATATTTCCAGAAATATACACATAAATATGTAATCAGCTTCCCTGGTGGCTCAGATGGTAAAGCGTCTACCTACAATGCGGAAGACCCGGGTTTGATCCCTGGGTTGGGAAGATCTCCTGAAGAAGGAAATGGCAACCCACTCCAGTATTCTTGCCTGGAGAATCCCACGGATGGAGGAGCCTGGTGGGCTACAGTCCATGGGGTTGCAAAGAGTCAGACACGACTGAGCGAGCTTCACAATAAATATAAATAAATATATGTGTATATATATATATATATATATATACACACACACATAGCTTTTTATCAGATACTCGAGGAGATCCAGCATTTGTAAACCTTTAACCCACAGAAAAGAACAGACTGGTTCCAAATAGGAAAAGGAGTACGTCAAGGCTGTATATTGTCACCCTGCTTATTTAACTTATATGCAGAGTACATCATGAGAAACGCTGGACTGGAAGAAACACAAGATGGAATCAAGATTGCTGGGAGAAATATCAATAACCTCAGATATGCAGATGATACCACCCTTATGGCAGAAAGTGAAGAGGAGCTAAAAAGCCTCTTGTTGAAAGTGAAAGAGGAGAGTGGAAAAGTTGGCTTAAAGCTCAACATTCAGAAAACGAAGATCATGGCATCTGGCCCCATCACTTCATGGGAAATAGATGGGGAAACAGTAGAAACAGTGTCAGACTTTGTTTTTTTGGGCTCCAAAATCACTGCAGATGGTGACTGCAGCCATGAAATTAAAAGGCGCTTACTCCTTGGAAGAAAAGTTATGACCAACCTAGATAGTATATTCAAAAGCAGAGACATTACTTTGCCGACTAAGGTCCGTCTAGTCAAGGCTATGGTTTTTCCTGTGGTCATGTATGGATGTGAGAGTTGGACTGTGAAGAAGGCTGAGCGCCGAAGAATTGATGCTTTTGAACTGTGGTGTTGGAGAAGACTCTTGAGAGTCCCTTGGACTGCAAGGAGATCCAACCAGTCCATTCTGAAGGAGATCAACCCTGGGATTTCTTTGGAAGGAATGATGCTAAAACTGAAGCTCCAGTACTTTGGGCACCTTATGCGAAGAGTTGACTCATTGGAAAAGACCCTGATGCTGGGAGGGATTGGGGGCAGGAGGAGAAGGGGACGACCGAGGATGAGATGGCTGGATGGCATAACGGACTCAATGGACGTGAGTCTGAGTGAACTCCGGGAGTTGGTGATGGACAGGGAGGCCTGGCGTACTGCGATTCATGGGGTCGCAAAGAGTCGGACACGACTGAGCAACTGAACTGAACTGAATTCCAAGATCCGGATTCAAATCCCAGCTCTCACATGCATTATTGTGTGAACCTTAGTTTCCTTAACTGACATGGGATAGTAGACAGGATAGAGCCAGCTGTGGGTAGCTCCAAGAATTTGAATATTTGGAAAGCCTTCATAAACTATACAATGACAATGACAACCACCACTACCGCAACTTCTACTGCTATTACAAATGATCATAAAAGAGGAGGATTTCTTTGGAGGGGATTGTTCTAGAGTTAAGCAGCAGATGTCCATCATCCATCACCTGCCTGCCTTCTCAGGGAGTAGCAAGACCACTGGACTGGGAATCAGAGGTCTTGGCTTCGTGTACCAATTCTGCCATAAATCTCTTGATGACTCAGTTTCCTCACCCATAAAATTACAATAATACCACCCTGCTTAACTAGTTTTCCAAGTATTATGAGGATGAAAGTAGACCATGGAAACCCCAGTCTCTGAAGACCTTGAGCTCAACACAAACCTAAGGGATAGTTTAGACTTTGCCATGAAATACTCAAAATTTCCAGAACTTTCTTCTGTAGCTGAACTTCATGTAAGTAGTTTTGACTGAAAATAGGAAGAAAGAATTTATGGCTTAGCATGCAAACTCAAAGAAACCACAGCATAGGGTGGTCCAGAAGCATTAATTTATGGAATTCACTCTTAAAGTCAGGCTTGGTTTAAGTCCCACATCTCTTCACATGCCAGCTGACTTCAACCCCCTTTCCAACTGCCTGTCTGTATTTTTCCTTCTCTTTAGAGCTAAGTTGCCCCAAAGCATTGCGTGTACTCCTGGTCAGTTTCCTCACTCCTCCCTTGCCCACTCGAGTTTGAATTCTGTGATTATCAGCCCCTGAAACATTTAATATTCCTGTTTTCAGCAAACACAGGTTGCCTTCCTCTTTCCAATACTCTCTTCTCTTGATTGTCTAGAACATCGTCTTCACCCAGTTTTGCTTCTGTATGTCTGACTTTTTCTTAATCTCCTTTTCAAGCTCATGATCTGCTTCTTGATCACTGACATCAGAGTTCATCACTGCTACATTCTTAGAGCTATTTTCTCTTTGTGGTCTTTTTCCATAACCGTATCTACATCCTTGGCTTCATTTAATTCTATATTTTATCTCCAGCTCATATATTTAGTAGGCATTCAGTGTTGATCCTCTTTCCTTCTAGTTTCTTTATGTTATCTTGCAAAGGAAAATGTGTCTCTATTTATCAGATGTATAAATAAACTGTATCAGGACTATAGCACTCACTATACTTCAGATCTTAGAACCAAATAAGAATAGTTGTTATTATGTGACGTTGGTTATTTGGAAGGGACAACAAATCCCTTGGAATGAAAAGCTGTATGCCTCTTTTGGTGCGACTTGGGGCTCTCTGAAAATGGCATGCAGGTCACCCCTATCTCAGAGCTTAGCATCAGCAAATCATATTTGAAACCACAGAGACAAATGTTGATAAACAGACTTAGTATTTTATGTTCCCATGTACTGTACTCCTAGAGTTCATCCTGAAGAGGACTGTTTTATGAGCTTATGAAGTGAGTAAACAGTAACTATGTGTACCAATGCATGCAAATGACAGAGTCTCTTTCTATGTGGGGCCAAATATCCAAATATTTGACTGCTTTGCCAGAGATCACCTGCCATTGATTATAACTTCAGCTCTTTTCCTCTAGACTGCCTATTATTTTCTTACTTCTCTTAAAGACTCTTTACCAGTGTTTCAGAATGAGGTTATGGTGATGGCAGGATTTGGTGGGAAGATAATAATCCACAAGTACTGGATTCAAGGTTGGCAGCAGAGCCAAGGTTAAAATTTGGGTCCTCTGACTGTCTGCTAAGTGTCTTATGAACACTTATGGTATAACAGTGAACAAAGAAATAGATAAGTCCCTGTTTTCATGGAAATGATGGTCATGCACATACATATACGCATACGTATGTGCATATCTGCAGAGAGAAAGAGAACACAGACTCCAGGAATTGATCAGCTTTCTAAAGAAAAAACAGAGATGAGTATGGATGTGAGAGTTGGACTGTGAAGAAGGCTGAGCACCAAAGAACTGATGCTTTTGAACTGTGGTGTTGGAGAAGACCCTTGAGAGTCCCTTGGACTGCAAGGAGATCCAACCAGTCCATTCTGAAGGAGATCAGCCCTGGGATTTCTTTGGAAGGAATGATGCTAAAGCTGAAACTCTAGTACTTTGGCCACCTCATGCAAAGAGTTGACTGATTGGAAAAGACTCTGATGCTGGGAGGGATTGGGGGCAGGAGGAGAAGGGGACGACAGAGGATGAGATGGCTGGATGGCATCACTGACTCAATGGACTTGAATCTGAGTGAACTCTGGGAGTTTGTGATGGACAGGGAGGCCTGGCGGACTGCGATTCATGGGGTCGCAAAGAGTCGGACACGACTGAGTGACTGAACTAAACTGAATTGAAGAAGACATAGAGTGAGAGGTGTTGAGGTAGGGAGGCCTGGCGGGCTGCAATTCATGGGGCGCATAGAGTCGGACACGACTGAGCGACTGAACTAAACTGAACTGAAGGAGACATAGAGTGAGAGGTGTTGAGGTGATGGATGGGAGCTCTTTCAGGTGGAAGAGCCATCCTTCATTAGATTGTACTCAAAGAGGACTCTGAATAAAGAGAGGGAACAAGCCATGATTATGCAAGGAAGATCCCTTTGGATGAAAGGAACAACAAGTCCCATGGCCTGGAGGCAGAAGCCAGTTTGGCAAACTCGGTAGACATTGTAAAGGTCACTATGGCTGGACCAAAGTGGAAGAGAATGGGCGACAGATGAGAGCTGAAATTTAGCCAAGGGCCAAACCATGTAGGTCATTGTAGAAAACTATGAGACCACCAGACTTTCTTAAAAACTTTTGTTTAAAGGGATGACTTTGGGTGCTCTATAGAGAATAAACTAGACCATTGGTGGGAAGAGGGGTCAATGGAATCCAGGGATCCTGACCTCAGCAGGCTGATAATCTTCTGGAGGAGGAGGGCTGGAAACAGAAGCCCAGCCCCATTCTGAGCTACTTCTGCAGCTCTCACTGCAGGCAGTTGTGTGATTTTGTTCACCCAATCTTTCAGAGGTGCAAGGTTCCTGCTAATTCTCATCCTCTTGCTCAATCTGTGTTTCTTTTATCCCACCTCCCCTGGAGTTTTTGTTATTCCTTTGAGGACAATTTTTTTAAATCTGATTTCTTCTTCGAACTGCTTTTGTTTCTGTGATTTCCATAATTCCACTGAGGGTCACTTTTAAAATGTACTGATCCCCCATATGCCAAATCTCAGGGTATATCTAAATCTTTCCATTAAAATCTGCAGAAAGAAAGGCCAAGAACATTTTTTAAGAATTTACAATGTGCCTAACACTGTGCTTAGTGATCACAGACTCAATGGACGTGAGTCTGAGTGAACTCCGGGAGTTGGTGATGGACAGCGAGGCCTGGCGTACTGCGATTCATGGGGTCGCAAAGAGTCGGACACGACTGCGCGACTGAACTGAACTGAACTGTATATTTATTATATATATTATATAAAATCTCATTTAATTCTAAATGAGGAAATGAGTACTACAATGACTCCACTTGTAAACATTGTCCTCACTATCCATTCTTGTGTTTCCTTGGCCTGTATGGATTCTTCAACCTTGGTCCCTCATTCCAACAACTGGGACCATCAGTCTATCAACAAGTATTTACTTAGGCTCCCCTGAGCTCTGGCCATCATAGAGCCAGGGTGATGATATTAACACCTTTTATCCCCTAGGATGTGCCAGGATAATCAGTAAATTCTTGATGTCTCTTGGATGAGAAATGTTTTTCTAAATAGACATAAGCTGGATATTACAATGCCTTTCTTTGGCTTCTGTTCTTCAAGCAAGTATAAGAAACTGCTCTTTAGGGTGCTAAGAAGACTGAGGGCAATGCTGACTTAGGAAATCAATTCTTTATTTTCTGCCTCTCATCAGATTCACTGCAGCCCAACATAGCACCTGGCACATGAGTCGAAGCAGGGGGGTGGATATCACAAGATGATTATTCCTTTTCTCTGCCCTCTTCTGTGGGATACATCCATACTCCTGGAAGGCTGTATCCATGTGACCACAGAAATCTGCTCTTCGGCAGCCCTGTGCTACAATGAGATGGAGAGCTTAAGAAAGAACCTCTAATATTCCATGTGGGATCAATATTTATTCACTCTACACTTCAGTAACCGTGTTGAACAGCTGATGGGATGAGTAAGATGTGACTGTTTCCCAGGAGTTCAGATTCCAGAGATGGATACAGATAACATTGAGACAGTTATCATATAGTGGCAGAAGGACCGTTCATTTGATATATACTCTTGAGTGGTACTGTGTGCCAAGTTCTCTGCTAAATTCTGAATGTATACTGGTGATGGTCTGCCTTCATGAAGCTTAAAGTCCACAGGAGGCCACAGGCAGTTAATAAGTAAACAAACCCCTAAATAAATATATGGTGATCAAGCCTGATATGAAAAAAACTGACAGAGTACAGTCATAGAATATCAGGGAACCCCATTTAGATGAGGTGGTCAGGGAAACCCTAGCTGATGGGAACACAGTTAAGACAAGAAGGATATAAAGCAAAACAAACTAAAAAAATAAAAATTAATTAAAAAAAAAAAAGACAAGAAGGATGAAAATGAGATAACCATGTGAAGAACAGAAGGGAAAAACACCAAAGGTTACCAAATGGGAAAGGGGGGTAAGGAGGGATATATAAGGAGTTTGGGATACCAGATACAAACTACTATATATAAAATAGATAAACAGTAAGGTTCTACTGTATAGCAGAGGGAACTATATTCTATAATAAATGATACAGAAAAATCTGGAAAAGAGTATATATATATAATACCCATACATATATGTGTGTGTGCATATATGTGTATCTATGTTTGTCTGTGTGTGTGTATGTGTGTATGTATGCATGTGTGTTGAGTTACTTTACTCATGTCTGTCTCTGTGTGACCCTAAGGACTGTAGCCTGCCAGGCTCCTCTGTCCATGGGATTTCCTAGGCAAGAATACTGGAGTGGGTTGCCATGCCCTCCTCCAAGGGATCTTCCCAACCCAGGGATCAAACCTACATCTCCTGGGTCTCCTGCATTGCAGGTGAATTCTTTACCTGCTGAGCCACCGAGGAAGCCCAAGTTATTAATATATAAACTGAATCACTTTGCTGTATACCAAGAACTGACCCAGCACTGTAAGCCAACTATACTTCAATTAAAAATAAAAAGAGTCTTGAACAATGATTACCATAGGCAGGTAAAGGAGGCAAGGAAGAGAATTCTAGGAGAGAAGGAGAACAGGCAAATATTCAGAGGTTCAGACCTGCAGACTTTGAAAAATCCGAAGTAGTTTCGTGTCACTGGAGCATGATGTGTGCAGGGGTGAGGAGGGAGGAGGAATGAAAAACGTGTCTGTAGTATGGAACAGTATGACAAAGACTAAATAAGGAAGAACATCTATGTCAAACAAGGAAGCTTATGCTTTATCCTGAGGGCAATGGGAAGGAGCCGCTAAAAGTTTAGGTAGGTATGGAGTCATAATCATAGTTGCATTTTCAATGAACCACCCAGGAAGGAGTGCAGAAAACCCAGTTGGAGAGGGCAAAATTTCAACAGAGGAGATAAGTTGAGGCCAAAGCTCTAATCTGGGCGTTTAAGGAGGCATGCATAGAGTGGCAGTTGCACCAGAGAAAAGTGTGCTGGCTAGAGGAATATTTAAAATAATAAATTCACAGATTCTGGTGAAAACTTAAATTTGGAAACTGAGGGAGAAAGAGAAGTCAAATATGATACCCACTCTGATTCTGCCCCTAAAATGATTGAGCAACCACTGAAGTGAGCTTGTTATTGTTTAGTTGCTAAGTCTTGTTCAGCTCTTTTGTGACCCCATGGACTGTAGCCACCAGGCTCCTCCGTCCATGGGATTTCCCAGGCAAGAATACTGGAGTTGGTTGCCATTTCCTTCTCCAGGGATCTTCCTTGCCTAGGGATAGAACTCACGTCTCCTATGTTGCAGGCAGATTCTTTACCACTGAGCCACCAGGGAAGTTAAGTGAGCTTGGCTTTGGTCAAACCAAGGAGCATAGAAGGAAGATCAAGTATGTCAGAAAAGACCATGTGTGTCCTAATAGGCATCTTTAGGTGAGGTCCCTTTGGGCTTCCAGGGGAAAGCATTTGATGGGTGCTTGAATATTTGACATGGAACTCATCACAGAGAAAGAAGCTGGAGATAAGGGCATATATTTGGAAGTCTTCAGCACTAGTTAACTGGAGCTGTGAAAGGAAGATGGAATCATCCAAGGGTAGAGAAAGAAGGAGAAGAGGACCGTGGACTTGACTCTGGAAGTCTTCATATACTTAGGGACAAACAGAGGAAGAGAACCAGCTGGAGAGGAGATAGGAAACCAAAAGAGAATTGTGGCCTGGAAACAAGGGGATAAAGACAAATGAGTTAGGAATGGTCATGCAGTACAAAATGCACAAGACAGTTCAAGTGAAATAAAGGTAAATCACGGTCCATTGGAGATAGCGACAAAGAGGGGCTGATCTTTATGGTGGGACCGGTCTCAGTAGAATGGGGTGGGCTAAGGCAAAGGGAAGTGCAAGCAGAATACCTTTTGCAGTGGGTCAAGAAGTAGGAACTAGAAAGAGTGTGGAAGCTTCTTTTCTAAGACTTTCTCTTTCTCCTAGAAAGGGCACAAATTCTTCAGTTATACCATGTGTTCTGATTTGGGATTTGAAAGGGTGGTAACCATACTTTAGGGCAGCCTGTGAATCCAAAAAATTAAATGATTTATGGAGAAGGAAAGGAGAGATTCCAGGGGTGCTGTCTGCATTGAAGATTGTGAGCCATAAAGTCTGAAAAAAAAATCTTCCCTGACTCTTACATTTAAAAAAAACTAGAAATGAATGTCCTGTGATAGAAACAAGAGGGAACCATTTATCGATCATCTATAATTTTGTAGTGCTCAGGACTCCATATCTAATCTTCAGAGCAGCCTATAAGGTAAAAGTATTGGCCCTGATGGCAAAAAAGTAAACCGGGCTTGGAGAGGTTTAGTGTGTCTGGTCAGCCACCTGGCACACAGTGAAGTCGCTTTGTGATTGTTGAAACTGTATTTTCTTCATACGCACCAAGACTAGGAGAGCAAAGATTTCTCTCTGTAAGAGAGGATATATGAGCCTGGAATATTCATGAGAAAGAGGGAGACAGAGCCAGTAAGAACAGTTAATATATGACTCCCAAGCTGAAAGAGGGCAGACCGCCATTTGGGAAAGAATTGATAAAACATACAAACTGAAACAAAGTCAGAACCAAAAAAGGCACCAGGCAAGGTTAAAATTATGTGAATAATGATGTGCATTTGTTATTTTAATGTTTTCCAAGTGCATTTCATTTTGAATGATATACTCAGATAGCACACATGGTAAGGGATAATTGAAAAAATGTGCAGGAGAATGGCTGCATTCAAAGAATAAACATACAGCTGCGAGGAGGTTAGGAGTCAAAGGGGTAAGCATATGCCCCATCCCCCAGGGATCTCATTAGTGCATGAGTGACCATTATGTAGAGGCTAAATGAATCTCACTGTTTGCAAAGACCCACAGTAAATGAGACAATGACGAATCAATAGTAATTAGGCCAATAGATTCTTATTGACCCAGATGTCTGAAACCAAATTCCCTGCTCTGAGATTCCTTGAGAGACAAAAGATTTATAGACATGTGCTTTTTTTTTTTTTTAATCCCTTTACTCTAAGTGCAGTGATGTTTTTCTGAAGCTAGAATTAATGCAGACTCTTGACTTCTAGTTGGAAAGGATGTTCTTATGACCATTGTTGACCGGGTGATTCTGTTGGACCAGGAGCCGAGAAGCTGGGAAATATGAAAGCAGGGTACAGTCGGATTCTCCCCAGATGTGTGATTCTGGCCTTGTCATCTGTGAAGACCTCGGGGGACCTGGCCTAACACTATCATGTGTGCACTGTGCTCAGTCACTTTAGTTATGTCCGACTGCATAGACCATTGCAAACCTGTAGATTGTAGCCCGCCAGGCTCCTCTGTCCATGGGATTCTCCAAACAAGAATAATGGAGTGGATTGCCATGCCCTTTTCCAGGGGATCTTCCTAACTCAGGGGTCAAGACCGAGTCTGCCACAACTGCTACATTGCAGGAAGGTTCTTTACCCCTGAGCCACCAGGGAAGCCCAACAGTATCATAGAATCATTCTAAAACAGAGCTTAAACTTGGGGCTTTGACAAATCATTCCTGGCCAGAGATACAGAAAGTACATGGCTTCAGAATCACAGAGAGGGTTTAAGTGTGAACTTGGTCAAATCTCTTCACTCCTTACTCATTCCCTCTATAAGCGGTGTTACCAGTACCTGGCTCCCTGGGTTGTGGTTGAAGGCCAGAAGGAGCAGCAGTTAATGTTGCTGTGGTTAGTAAGTCTTTTCCCAATAAGATCTTCATTTTCTGATATAGGTTGAAAGGTTTTTCCAAACGGGAATGAGATGTCAGGTCAAGGACCAAATAGAGTGCCTAAGGAGGACTGCCCGCACCTCCACCCAGCACACATCTCTCTCTCTCACACACACACACACACACACACACACACACACACACACATCCTCACATACACATGTAAGTACTTACATAGATTAGTTTTGTTTTTCTATATTTTCTATCTTGGAGTTCTACATAAAATTTATATACTGTTCAGTTCAGTTCAGTTCAGTCGCTCAGTCGTGTCCGACTCTTTGCGACCCCATGAATCGCAGCACGCCAGGCCTCCCTGTCCATCACCAACTCCCAGAGTTCACTCAGACTCACGTCCATTGAGTCTGTGATGCCATCCAGCCATCTCATCCTCGGTTGTCCCTTTCTCCTCCTGCCCCCAATCCCTCCCAGCATCAGGGTCTTTTCCAATGAGTCAACTCTTCGCATGAGGTGGCCAAAGTACTGGAGTTTCAGTTTTAGCATCATTCCTTCCAAAGAAATCCCAGGGTTGATTTCCTTCAGAATAGACTGGTTGGATCTCCTTGCAGTCCAAGGGACTCTCAAGAGTCTTCTCTAACACCACAGTTCAAAAGCATCAATTCTTCGGCGCTCAGCCTTCTTCACAGTCCAACTCTCACATCCATACATGACCACAGGAAAAACCATAGCCTTGACTAGAATTTGAAAAACACCACTTGTTTGTTTCTTTATACCTGGTGTAAAAAATTTTCAGGAATTTCATAGGATCCAGAAAGACATTCAGTTTAACAAAACTAGAACTTGGAATCCCTGAGCTGTACTCCTAAAGCATTTTAAATGTAAATAATAAATATGTTAGGTATCTTATGTATCAACATCCCTTGGTCGTTGATCTCTTATACTTTTTTTTACTTGCCATTATTCAAGCTGTGTTTTATACTTTAAAGCTATGGTTCCAAGGGCAACAGTGGGTGGTGGCATGGGATACTAGTCCACTTTCTTCTAGAATTGTCAGTTCAAGAGAAGCAAGCACCTTTAAAGAGTGGAAGGCTAACCAACTTTAATCTTTGTGTCATGCAATGAGATTTCACCCAGTAAGGTGAAGTTTCCCACTCATTATATGTATGGGAAACTGAGGTTCAGAGAGGTTAAGTCACTGGCTTATGTCACCCAGTGAGAACAGGCAGAACTAGGATCTCTATCCAGCATGGTCTTAGATACAGATCTTGGTTCTGCCTGCCCTAGGCCCATCCTCCCAAGCCCAACCTCTCTGGCTCTCTCTCAAGTAAATAGACTGAGACAATGAGAAAGGTCATCTCTTTCATTCTACTTATGAAGAAACTAAGGCTTAAAAAGAACAAGAACTAATGCATTGTCATTAGGTAGGTTTGGGTTGGAAATCAAGTCTCCCAGCTGTTGATCCCAACTGCATCCAGCCCATCCTGTCACTGCTTTCACCAAGCTCCCATCCTGAGTCTGGGAACTTACATTTGTTTCCATATGTAAAATCATTATTACAGTTAGTAATACTGACTTTTAAAAATCTTTTACATATGTACAGCACTATACAGTTTGCAAAATCATGTATCTTCACCTACATGGTCTCCTTTGATCTTCACAATTATCCTATGAGGTCAGTTGGGCAGGAATTATAATGGCTTTTTTAACAGATGCAAAAAGAGTGGTTCAGAAAGTTTGAATAACGTTTGCATGGTTACATACCTACTATGGAGAAAAGCCATTCTTAGATCTGGTCTTCCAAATCCAGACCTTTCCACCTTCCACCAGGACAGGCTTCTTGTCCTTGGTGAGAGCACAATGTGATCCGAGAGTGTGGTTTGCTAATTTCTTTAAGTTGGGGGTAGTTTCTTTGCTGAAGCTTTTGGGACTCCACTTACTTTCTGGGTCTGATGTGGGAGTACAAACAGTTTCTTTCCACAGAGCAGTTTGCTCCCGACCTTCCCCCGCCTTTTAAAAACAACATCCTTTTCTCTTCCAGACGCCAGAGTGTATATGCATATTTGAACAGTCACCTGGATCTGATTAAGAAGGCTCAGCCCGTGGGTTTCCTCACTGTTGATTTACATGTTTGGCCAGATTTCCATGGCAACCGGTCTCCCCTAGCAGATCTGACACTAAAGGGCATGGTAAGTAACAGTCAGTTGTTGCAGGAAGGTGAAGATGGGCCAAAGGGCTCCAGAGTTGGAAGAAGCAAAGTTGAGGAGAAGGAAAAAAGAGGAAACATAAACAAAGCCAGCCAACAGCCCACTGGCTTCTTGCAGACGTACTGCTGTTGAGAAGGTTCTTGCAACTATATAGGACGATCTGCTGAAAGTTCTCATTGTTTCTGAGCCAACTTTGAGAGTGTTAAAAGCAGGATTTCTTGCTTATAGCTACTGCTGCCTCTTTGTCCCATGGAACGACTAGAAGTCGTGAGCCCCTGCCTATGCAATTTTTCTATTTACATCAGTTTGTGGAGTCATGTTTTCATCTCCATCTCCAGGCTACTGGGTAAATAAGTGGTAAATATTACCACCCATGGTCTAGCTTGCCACAGCCACACATCTGCCTAGACTCTGAGTCAGGGATGTTTAGAGTATAGGCTAACATTATTAGAATTTCAGATAAACATTGGTAAAAGTAAAATAAAGTTAATAACTTATGTTAGTGGGTAAATTCAGCTGTTAGTAACCTTTAGACTCACTTTAGGTTCAGAGATTTGGGGCTGGAGGTGCCAGCATGAACTTGGTGGAAGTGCTCACAACCACCTAAGCTAAGGGATAATATCTCTATGGCCAAGCAAGATTGGGTGTCTAAGAGTAGCTTAGCACTAAGAATCGTGTTTGAGGATGGATGAAGCATGTGAAAACTAGGGAGAAAGAGATAAACTTCAGGTCCAAGAGGCCAGGAGAGACCACAAACAGGAAAAGATGAATTCAGAATCCAGATGTCCCATTGAGAAGAAAAGTATGAGGTGATTAAGGCAGGGCTTTGGAATGGAAACCCTAAGCAGTGCAAGCTTCCTGCACCATGTGACAGCGGAGTAGGCCTGCTGGAGGAACTGCAAGACTTAGCAAGCTTTGGTTTTATGGTTAATTCTATTAGGATTATTTTAAATATTTTTGTGTAGCCAACAGAAAGACCCGGTCTTTACTTTCATTACCTATTTGACACAATCAACTTCAGTGTATAAAAGAGAGTCATGATAGAAAAGGAAATTGGACATAGCTAAAGCAATGTCTGTCTGGAGTCCGTGAAGCTTGCCCGTGCAAAAAAATAATGAACTTGCCCTCCTATTTGGCCCATGGAAACAGAAGAGGAATGTCCAGAGAGGTCCACGTGCCCTAGGCTACAGCTAGAAAGTCATACTTTCAGATGACTGACTTTCTGGGTACAAACAGAATTTAAGGGAAGGACACATTCTGTATGAGTACAAAAATCCATGTCTTAGAGACAACTATCTAAAGCAAAATATAGGAGACACTTAAAATGTTAAAGAAGGGTCTTCCCTAGCAGTTCCGTGGTTAAGACTCCATGCTTCCACTGCAAGGGACCCAGGTTCAATCCCTGGCTGGGGAACTAAAATGCCACATGTCACATGACATAACCAAAAAGAAAAAGAAAAAAAAAAGAATGAATGAAAAGCGGGAAACGAAATAAAAATTAAAACTTTTAAAAAATGTTAAAGAAGTTAAGAAGGATGACTGGTTCATAAAATGACCGCCCCACCCCACCCCCCAGAAAAGCAGGGTTGTATCATAAAATGATCGTGGCTCTGAAGTCCAGGGCTTGGATCCAGAGTCCTTCCCTTAGGGTCCTTACCTTGAGACACCTGCTGTACCAGCTTCACCACCCAGCATGGCAAGTGCCATGGCTTACGAAGGGCTTTGTCTGTTTCTTAAAACCAACCCTGACATCCAGAGACTTAAGAATTGCCATCATCAGGATTCCAGTAAAGTTAGCTCAAACACACAATGGGATTCCAAACAAGCCAATGAGGCTTCGAAGAGCATCTGTCTTATTAGATTAAGTACAAATAGGTATGTACTCACCAAAGGAGATGTCTTGCATGGGGACATATGCCCAACTGTATTAAAAAATCTTGCTATATTTTTAAAAATATAATCTCCCTTTCTATTGAAGCAGTATATGAATACAGGTTTGTTTGTTGATGTATTTATTGTCTTGGCCATGCAGTGCAGCATGTGGGGTATTAGTTCCTGACCTGAGATTGAACCTGCACCCCCTGCAGTGGAAGCACAGTCTCAACCACTGGACCGTGAGGGAAGTCCCTGTATTTACTTCTTTAGAAGTTTTATTGTTTTATAAACATACTTCATACATCACCTGATGTTTCTTAGCAGCGATTTCCCTTCACAATTGCCCTTGGGTTGGCCTTACCTTTGACTAGCTATCATGCTATGAATTTATCTCACAAACTGGAAGGAAAAGATGACCTAGATACAAGAAAGGAAATTCTAGGCTAGAAATTTCTCCCCAAATCTCATTTTTAAAAAATTTATTTAATATTGGAGTATAGCTGATGTAAAATGCCGTGTTGGTTTCAGGTGTACAACAAAGTGATTCAGTTATACATATACATATATGTGTTCTTTTTCAGATTCTTCCATATAGGTTACTACAGAACATTAAGTAGAGTTCTCTGTGCTATACAGTAGGTCCTTGTTGATTATTTTATATACAGTAGTGTATATATGTTAATCTCAAACTCCTAATCCATCCCTCCCCAACACCTTTCCCCTTTGATAATTATAAATTTGTTTTTGAAGCCTGTGAGTCTGTTTCTGTTTTACAAATAAATTCATTTGTATTATTTTTTTAGATTCCACATGTAAGTAATGTCATTGATATTTGTCTTTCTTTGTCCAACTTATCTCACTTTTTTTAGCATGATAATCTCTAGGTCCATCCATGTTGCTGCAAATGGCATTATTTCATTCTTTTGGATGACTGAGCAATATTCCATTTTATATATGTACATCTTCTTTGTCCATTCAGCACTGTCAGTGAACATTTAGGTTGCTTCTATGTCTTGGCTATTGTGAATAGTGCTGCAATGAATGTTGGAGTGCCTGTATCTTTTAAAATTAATATTTGCCCAAGAGTGAGACTGAAGTATCATATGGTAGTTCTGGTTTTAGTTTTCTTAAGAAACTTCCATACTGTTCTCCATAGTGGCTGTACCAACTTACATTTCCACCAACAATGTAGTAGGGTTCCCTTTTCTCCACACCCTCTCTAGCATTTTTGTTTGTAGAGTTTTTGATTATGGCCATTCTGACTGATGAGGTGATGACCCATTGCATTTTGATTTGCATTTCTCTAATAATCACAAAGAATCAGACAAGACTTAGCAACTGAACAACAACAACAAATAATTAGAAGTGTTGAGCATCTTTTCATGTGCTTTTTGGTCATCTGTATGTCTTTTTAGGGAAATATCTATTTAGATGTTTTGCCCATTTTTGATTAGGTTGTCTGCTTTTTTAGATTGAGATGCATGAACTGCTTGTGTAATTTGGAGGTTAATCCCTTGTCAGTTACCTCATTTGCAAATATTTTCTCCAATTCTGTGGGCCATCTTTTTGTTTTATTTATGGTTTCCTTTTCTGTGAAAAAGCTTCTAAGTTTAATTAGGTCCCATTTGTTTATTTTTGTTTTAATTTTCATTAATCCTAAGAGCTAGATCCAGAATGATATTGCTGTTATTTATGTCAAAGAGTGCTCTGTTTTCTTCTTCTGTTTTCTAGTATCTGGTCTTATATTTAAGTCTTTAATCCATTTCAAGCTTATTTTTTGTATGGTATTGGAGAATGTTCTAATTTATTCTTTTACATATAGCTATCCAGTTTCCCCAGCATCACTTATTGAAGAGACTGTCTTCTCTCCATTGTATATTCTTTCCTCTTTTGTCATAGAATAATTGAACATAGATGTGTGGGTTTATTTCTGAACTTTCCACCCTGTTCCATTGATCTATATTTCTGTTGGGCCAGTACTATAGTGCTTTGATTACTGTAACTTGTAATATAGTCTGAGGTCAGGATGCATGATTCTTCCAGCTCTATTCTACTTCAGGTTTCTTTTGGCTATTCAGAGTCTTCTGTGTTTCCATACACACTTTAAAATTTTGTTTATCTAGTTCTTTGAAAATTGACAATTTGATAGGGATTGCGTTGATTCTGTAGATTGCTTTCGGTAGTATAGTTATTTTGACAATATTAATTCTTCCAATTCAAGAACATAGTGTATCTTTTCATCTGTTTGTGTCATCTTCAGTTTTTCCCATCAGTGCCTTATAGCTTTCAGAGTACAGGTCTTTTGCCTCCTTAGGTAGGTTTATTCCTAGGTATTTTATCCTTTTTGATGTGGTGGTAAATGGGATTGTTTCCTTAATTTTTCTTTCTGATCTTTCATTGTTACTGTATAGAAATGCAACAGATTTTTGCATATTCTTTTGTTTCCTTCAACTTTATTGAATTCACTGATGAGCTCTAGTAGTTTTCTGATAGCATCTTTAGGATTTTCTATGTACAGTGTCATGTAATCTGCAAACAGTACCAATTTTACTTTTTCTTTTCCAGTTTGGATTCCTTTTATTTCTTTTTTCTTCTCTGATTGCCATGGCTAAGATGTCTAAAATTATGTTGAGTAAAAGTGGCGAGAGTAGACATCCTTGTCTTATTCCTAATCTTAGAGGAAGTGCTTTTAGTTTTTCACCATTGAGTATGATGTTAGCTATGGGTTTGTCATATATGGCCTTTATTACGTTGAGATAGTTTACTTTTATGCCCAGTTTCTGGAGAGTTTTTAGTCATAAATAGGTGTTGAATTTTGTTGAAAGCTTTTTATGCAACTATTGAGATGATCATATGGTTTTTATTCTTCAGTTTGTATCACATTTGTATCAGTTTTCAAAGAACTAGATTAATTTGTGTATATTGAAAAATCCTTGCATCCAGGGGATAAACCGTACTTGACCATGGTGTGTGGTCCTTTTGATGTGTTGTTGGATCCAGTTTGCTAGTATTTTCTTGAGGATTTTGTATCTATGTTCAAATCTCTTTCCCTCAATCCAGTTTTGGATAACATCCAAATAATCACCCTGAATCTATTTGTCATTTTATCCTTTTGCCAGAAACTACAGTGACTACTTTCTGCAACACTCATTCAGAAAAAAATTTATTTGATGCCTACTTTGTGCCAAGCCCTACTAAGAAAATCCCAGTAGGGCATGAACAATATATGACTTATATAAACAGAAAATGGGGATGCAAGTTCAAGCTCCAGATGCCACTCACTGTCCAAGGCTCTATAGACATATAGAAAATGAGGGCCCACCATGGTCTCAGCAGTCAAGAAAAGCTTCAGATAGGAGGTGACATTGACAAAAAGCTTCAGATAGGAGGTGACATTGACACTGAGTGAAATAGAAAACAGGGTTTATGAACAAGGGAAACATAGTATGTGCAGTGTTCTAGAGGGGAGGAGACCATGGTGGGTGAATGTTTACAATTTTGGGGTCCATATATCACTGTCTTCCAAAGAAATCCCAGGGTTGATCTCCTTCAGATGGGACTGGTTGGATCTCCTTGCAGTCCAAGGGACTCTCAAGAGTCTTCTCCAACACCACACTTCAAAAGCATCAATTCAGCTCCAGTACTTTGGCCACCTTATGCGAAGAGGTGACTCATTGGAAAAGACCCTGATGCTGGGAGGGACTGGGGGCAGGAGGAGAAAGGGACGACCGAGGATGAGATGGCTGGATGGCATCATGGACTCAATGGACATGAGTCTGAGTGAACTCCGGGAGTTGGTGATGGACAGGGAGACCTGGCGTACTGTGATTCATGGGGTCGCAAAGAGTCGGACACGACTGCGTGACTGAACTGAACTGAACTGATATCACTGTCTAACCAGTGATAGACTGCACTTGGCATTTTATCTAGGTAATAAAAAGTCTCTCAGAGAACCAGTGACCACTCCCTGTTCTTCTCCTTCACCAACAGCACACTTTCCCAATTCTTTTCTCTCTCCATGGTTGGCTCTTTTCTCTTACCCTTTATGATCACCTACTATGTGCAGGCCTAGGCTAAACAGGGAAAACAGACTTAAAAAGAAACTGTACCTGTTCCAAGTTCACATGATAATTGAGGGAATAATATTGTGCATGTGTGAGTGTGTGTGTATGTACATACTGTAACACAGACATCTGTACAAGCCAAAGGAAAAGTGAAAGTGAAGTCACTCAGTTGTGTCTGACTCTTTGCAACTCCATGGACTGTAGAGTACCAGCTTCCTCCATCCATGGGATTCTCCAGGCAAAAATACTGGAGTGGGTTGCCATTTCCTTCTCCAGAAGATCGTCTCAACCCAGGGATTGAATCCAGGTCTCTCGCATTGTAGGCAGACATGCTTTGCCATTTGAGCTACCAGGGAAGTCCCACGAGCCAAAGGAGGTATGCAGTAAATGCCTGTGTTTGAATCTTTTAGGTGGCATTTGGGCCACAAACCCTGATGCAGCCTTTCTCTGCTTCATTTGAAAATATCTGTGAAGATGCAAGAAAAAAGCATAAACTTGTGCTGACTTAAACAACTGAGATGACATTCAACCAGAAAAATTAGAATTGACACTCTCAGGGAGAATCTGGGAAGGTTTTACAGAGTCAAAAAAGATTAAAAGTGTTTAATAACTTGTTTGAGAAATATAATATCTGACATATGAACAAAATAAACCATCAGCCTTGCAAAAGTTGGGACCTCTCCACTTCCTGGTCCCTAGCTTAAAAATGCAAGGTCCCTTTAAGGCTAAAAACAGAGCAATCATCCCTCTACTCTAATGCTGATGGTTAAGGTTTGTTTTGTTTTGCTTTGCTTTGCTTTTTGGAAGCAGCCAGTGCTCTTGGTTTCCCAGAACTCTTCCACAACCCGGACCTTATCTTCTCTTTCAGTTCAGTCCATTAGAAAACTGCCAGCCCAAGTAGCCAGCTGGGCTGAAAGGCTGATTTAGGATGTATGCTGATGGGCTGCTGTCTGAGGACCCTGAATCAAACTCTTTTAGTGGGACAGAGATAGGGAAACTCTGAATTGACAGAGGGGGGTAGCTTTACATGTCTTTCATCTGCTCTAGGGTTAGAAAGCCAGGCAGTGGTCATCCCCCTCAGGCCAACAAAGCTACACAAAATAAAAACTGCTAGACTCTGGGAATTGGCAACTAGCTAAAGATCTGAAGAGGGGCCCCAAGTGGGGCTGAGAGTAAATCATGTGTACAGTGTGCTGGGAAATATTGAATATGTATAATGCCCTGGTAAAAGTGAATTAAAAAAATAATAATAAAGTGAGTCCCTTAGGAAAAACATGTTGCATATAAAGTAAAAGAAATACCATTTTGAATGCTTAAGGGAAAGGCCTCTTAAAAATTACTTACTACTGAAACCAAAGAGAATATTTTAAAACTTCTTGGCATATTCAATAGGATTTTTTTTCAAAGCACATCACTGTGAAAGAGGGCACAAACTTATTAGAAAAAAAAAAGTGAGTTCAGATAGAGAGGCAATGGAATGAAAAAACAAAGGAAATAATAAAGACAACTGAAATATAGTAGCAAGATTAAAACCTACATTGAAGATTTGAATGCAAAATTCATAATTTGTACTAAAAAAAATAAGATCAGAGCTGTCACAAAGCAACATGTGCCTTAAATGTATTAGAAAAAATTTTTGATTGTAAGGGCTATGGCTTATTTCGTTTCTAATTTCAACAGTGCTTCGATCAAAGATGGGCACTGAATAATTGCCTTCTGGTTAAGCAATTATTTCAGCCTTTACTTGCCAAGGGAGGAAGGAACAGTGACCTGCCAAGGTCCCAACACCAAGAAGCAGCAGAGCTTAGATGAAAACAGGAATCCCAGCTTTTAGGATACACTCCCATGTGCTGTGTGCTATGCTTAGTCGCTCAGTCATGTTCAACTCTTTGCAGCCCCATGGACACTGGCCCACCAGGCTCCTCTGACCATGGAGATTCTCCAGGCAAGATTACTAGAGTCGGTTGCCAGGCCCTTCTCCAGGGGATCTTCCCAACCCAGGGATCAAACCCAGGTCTCCCGCATTGAGGAGGATTCTTTATTGTCTGAGCCTAAGGGAAGCCTATCAGGGAAGCCTGAGAATGCTGGAGTGGGCCCGAGGCTTCCTTAACTCACACCTCTGGACTTCATGGGAGGCACTGACTGTAAAAAGGAGTCCCCACAGCTCTATCATGCATGGTTTCACACTGAACCATACTCTGCAGCCCAGTCCCTGCTCCCTTTGTCTGACCACTGGCCTTCTTGCTTGTTCTCCCATTTTTCCCCTTACCCTGATTCTTGGATTTAAGCTCTAACCCTATCTTTTCTCAATAATGGTTCTATTTTTCTTTCCACCCTCACTGACTCAGATTTCAGAAGTAATCACCACTCCTGGTTTGACCTGGCTCTAAACTCTTCCACTTTAGGTGCCTACTCTCTTAAAAAGAACAGGGCAAAACTCAGGAATCCTTCCATGAGGCTTGATAGAATCACTTTCTTTTATTCTGGTAAGAGTTGGCTTCCTGCCATGTTACTAGCTGTTTCATTTCTCCTTCGGTGATGCAGGATTGACCTGTGGCACTGGACTCAAAAGAGTGATGGTTAGAGGGTGGGCAACTTAATAGTATGCTTGAACCAAGTAGCCACCTATGTAAATATTTCTCCTTGCCACTCGATAAATGAGGCATGGAGAGGTAAGGGACATGCATCTGATGTCTGAAAGGAGGCTGGGTAACAGCAACCACCATCAAAACATCTAACACCAATGATTCTGTGTTCTTTAAAAACAAAAACAATACTTTTTAAAGAAGTATGATGTGGTCATGTGGTCATAGAGAGAGATGAAGCTAAATACCACCAATAATGGTTGTGTGTCTTAGACAGTGGATGTATGTGCAATTTTTATTTTGAATAATTGCTTGGGTAGCTTTTATGCAAGTGAAACAATAAAGTGAGCCCAGTGTTTGAAGTCAGATGTAGCTTGAAAATGTGCCAGCTGTGTGTGACCTCTGAGGTTAGCTCTGTGAGGTCCGTCTGCTTGTCAGTAATCAGGGGCAGCAGAGGCTTCCTTCAAGGTCATTGTCAGAATCAAATGGAGAGACTGTCACACAGCAGACAGACAGCAACGACAGCTACTTTTGAATTGTAGGTCCTGCTTAGTGGCCCTTACTTGCATATTTAAAAGATGGCCTTTGAATCCCAGGCAGCTGGTCACAAGCCATCCACCTTAGGCTCAGAACCAATGGTACCTACCAGCCACCAAGGCCTCCAGCCACAAACAATCAGCTAGAGAAACTAAGCAATCACTTCGTCCATCATAGGAAACACGTTTCGTACAAGTTTAGAGATTCGCCTTCTCTTTCCCAGGATGCACTGGTGGTAAAGAATCCACTTGCCAATGCCAGAGACTTAAGAGACGTGGGTTCCATCCCTGAGGTCTTCCCAGGGGATCCTGGAATGGCTACCCACTCCAGTATTCTTGCCTGAAAATCCCACGAGGCTGAAGAGCCTCATGGGCCACAGTCCATGGGGTCACAAAGATTCGGACATGACTGAGTGAGTGAGCACCCTTCACACTTGAGTATTTAAATTATCAGCCCTCAGTTTCTTCATCAGTATGATAGGAAACTCTGCTTTGGTGTGCCTTACAAAACAGCTAGGGCTGTAGGAGTTGTAAAAGAGTCCTTGCCTCCTTGTGTACACAACCCGTGTTTATTCTCAAATCAATATGACCTCTTTGTTATAGTGGGTTTTTAAAAATTCTTTTCCTGAAACGCCCACTCAGAGAAGTAAATTACCTCAGAGACATACCAGGAGATGAGAACACACCATATTCACCAATTGGCTGAAACGTGTTTTCCCTGCTTCATTTTGCAAGTACAACACTACTCAGAACGGAAAGTTATTTTCTGGTTCTTTGAAGAGCTGTGATTTCTAACATAAGGCCATATGCTGCTCAAACTGCTGGAGAAGTTGAGTGCTATTCCAAGGACTCTTCAAAGCAAGCACAGTGCAACGTGCATGTGGAAAACTAGGAGGGAGTCAGGAAAGAAGCGCTATGAGATCTTAGCCAGTTCCCAGAGGACTGACTCCAGCTACAGATGGACATCGCTAAACAGAGTCAGATGGGGTGGGGTGGGGTAAGCAATTCTGGTGAGTGTGTGCAGAGAAGCCAGAGGCTGTAACCCTGTGGCTTCGCCTGATTGGGAGATAGATGATCGAGTTGGAAGCTCATGGACCAATTAAGCAGCATTTGAGTGATATATTTGTAAGCCTTGGAAACATGTGGACTCTTTGACATGAGTTTATTGATTTTTTTTTTTTTGCTCTGATTTAATATTGTTTTATGTACCATTCTTTCACATATTGTTTTTGCCTATGAAAAATTGACTCCTATAATGAAGTTTAATATCCTCAGTATCATTTAACTGGTTTTCAGATAATGTATTTTTTTTTTTATTAAAGCAACTAATTTACCAGCTAGTATGATGATTTGTAATAGGTGCTGTTTTTTTCAGGAATCATGACCTACCAAGCACCATGATAGATGCCTTCCAAGCATCATCACCAACTTTCTTTATAACCCTGCAAGACAGTATTATTACCGCATTGAAAACAGTGGAGAAATTGAGGGTCAGAGAGTCTAAGTAATTCACTCAGGGAAGAGAAGACCAGAAGTAGTAGAACCCAGTCAGTTCAAACCAAGGTCACTGACATTCTCAAATGAAAAATTAGATCTTTGTATTTTTGGCATTCCTTTTACTCTGTTTTCAATATGTCTGAAATATTTCTTCCTCAGTTTAGTGATTTTTTTAAATTGCAGTATAGAATCATTCTTTTCTTAGTGCTTTTTATCTTCCCTGTATATACCAAATGGCAAATAAAACTGGGGCTAGGGGGCAGTGTGGATTATGAACAGGCTCCATTCTCAAGATAGTGTATAATGATAAAAGATTGAGGAGTAAATCAGATGGAAATCTGCCAGGAAGACCTAAGAGATGAATAATGGGAAATAATTAAGAACAGAGGACCCAGGATGGGATCCAAGTTGTGTGTAAATCCAAGACAGGGTTATATGACAGCAAATGTGAACCAGGACTGTTGACCAAAACAGCTTGTTTATACTGGTACACGTGCATATTAAAATATGTGATTATTTTAGATTTAGATTTTTTAGTCTTAGGTTTAGCACATCAGAAGCAAGGCAGATGAAGGTGTGAAGTACCTGGTACATCTGTGCTGTGCTGTGCTAAGTCGCTGCTGTCATGTCCAACTCTTTGCGGTCTTATGAACTGTAGCCTGCCAGACTCCTCAGTCCATGGAATTCTCCACACCAGAATACAAGAGTGGGTTGCCATTTCCTACTCCACCTGCTACATCTGGGAAACAGCAAATGTACTAGTGCTCTTGGTATAGACTTCACCAACAGAATAGGCTGTGAAGGAGAAGGTCAGTCCATTCTCAGGTTGTCATATGTGTATTAGTTGGCCATTGCTTCTGTGATAAATTACCACAAGCTTAGTGGCTTAAATGTATTTTTTATATTTATTTTTAAACGATTTATTTAATTTTAGCTCTGCTGGGTCTTCGTTGCTATGCACTCACTTTCTCGAGTTGTGGTGAGGGGGCTCCTCTTTGGTGTGATGGTCAGGTTTCTCATGGTGGTGTTCTCTTGTTGAGGGTGCACAGGCCTCAGTGGTTGAGGTGCACAGGCTTAGTTGCTCCATGGTATGTGGAATCTTTCCAGACAACATATCGAGCCCTTGTCTTCTACGTTGGCAGGCAGATTCTTAACCACTGGTCCACAAGGGAAGTTCAAGGCTTAAATTTATTATCTCACAGTTATGTAGGTCAGAAGCCCAGGCTGGCCCAACTGGTTTCTCTGCTCCTGTTTTCACAAGACCAGAACGAAGGGAGATTCTGGGAATAATCTGCCATCTATCAAATCCTTCAAGTTGTTGGCCAAATTCAGCTCTGTGCAGTTGTAAGACAGAGGTGCCTGTTTCCAACATAGCTGTTAGCTAGGGATCCTCAGGTTCGAGAGGCCACATGAATGCCTTGTCTCATTGTCCTCTTCCTCCATCTTCAGAGCCAGCAATGGCAGATCAATTCCTTCTCATGCTTTGAATCTCTCTAATTCCACTTCTACCTCATCTCGCCTACATTATTCTATTGTATCTCTTGACTGACTCTTCTGTCTTCCTCTTCTGCTTTTAATAGCTCACAGGATTACATTGGGTCCAAATGGATAATCCAGGGTAATCTCCCTATTTTAAGATCAACAGGCTAGTAACCAGTTCTATCTGCAAAGACCCTTTATAGCAGTGCCCAAATTAGTGTTTGGGAGGGTAGTCAGGGGAGAAGGCAATGGCACCCCACTCCAGTACTCTTGCCTGGAAAAGTCCCACGGATGGAGGAGCCTGGTGGGCTGCAGTCCATGGGGTCACTAAGAGTCAGACACGACTGAGCAACTTCATTTTCACTTTTCACTTTCATGCATTGGAGAAGGCAATGGCACCCCACTCCAGTACTCTTGCCTGGAAAATCCCATGGATGGAGGAGCCTGGTGGGCTGCAGTCCAGGGGATCACAAAGAGTCAGACATGACTGAGCGACTTCACTTTCACTTTTCACTTTCATGCATTGGAGAAAAAAATGGCAACACACTCCAGTGTTCTTGCCTGGAGAATCCCAGGGATGCGAGAGCCTGGTGGGCTGCCATCTATGGGGTCGCACAGGGTCAGACACGACTGAAGTGACTTAGCAGCAGCAGCAGCAGGATAGTCGGGATGTTAACCTAAATTTGGCCTATCACATTGTGTTAATATATTTATATGCATTTCCCATTTCTGGGTGAGTTTTTGACAATGCCAAGTGTTAGTCTCCATCCCTGGTACTGATAACCTATAAATATTTGGGGGAAATTTTATCTCCCTTTCTCTTCCAGGCTGCTGACTATCTGAGACCTGTTCTCCAATCTCTGGCCTCTCTCCAGAGGTTTACCAGAAATCTTTCTCTGATCCTCCTTATTTCCTCGCTATAGGCCCATCATCTCCTCCTCCATTATTGACTGAACAGCGGAGCGTTTCTTGTTCCTTTGTGTTCTGAAAAGCTTTCAGTCAATTCCCTTGAGCCTTGGATACTCCATCAAGCTCTGATGCCCTAGAAAATCTTATAACAGAGAATCCTGTTTTCTTGTGGTTCATAATTTTTAGAAACCCCTCGAGCTCTATTTCTAAGCATTTTTCTTACCAATATACATAATCACTTAATTTTTTGAACAACTAAGAAGGGAAAAACTTAGCTAACTAAATTACTAATAGACCTTTGTTTATAATCTCAACTATTCCATGGCCTATGGACCTATAATTGACATAACCAAGGTTTAGGGCAATTGTTCCTACAATTTATCATGCATTCAGGCCTTGCTAAAAATGCAGATTGCTGGGCCCCCACCAAAAGTTCAGTAACTAGAAATTGGATCACAGGAAATCTGCCTTTAACTCAGATCTCTGGAAAGAGTTAAGAGATAAGCCCAAGTTCACACAGCTGCCTGGGGGTACAGGATTTTAGCTGAAGTCCAGGGTGAAAATCATGTGTCTTTCCTTTCACAGAATGAATGGAAGTGTGTAGGTTGATAAGGACTAAGGCTTCTCCAAGAAGTCCTTGAATGTGAGTCTTCCACTGTCCTATTGCTGGACGCTCATCAGGGGCACACTGCTTCTCCACACTCCTAGATGTCTCATATGATCCTGATGCTGACACCCAGCACTCTTTCTGCTCTGCCTTCCCCACCCTATACCACTTCTGGTCTTCAGTCCCCATCGCTGATACCCTGGGAGTACCCACAGCATGTTGCAGGAGATCTTTTATTTCTATATCCATTGAGCCCCTAATGTAATTGAGAAGAACAGAAGTGAACATTAAGAGAAAAGGGAAGAGTATGAACATTTATTAAGCGCGATATATGTCTAGCTCTTGTCTATTTGGTATAGCTTGCATGAAAAGTTAGATGCTTTGCAAATGATAACTCATTTAATTATTAAATACCTTGAGGTATTATTATTCTCATTTTACAAATTTTTTTAAAAACTGAGGCTCAGACAGGTAAAACTCACAATTGTCCTGTAGTCAATTAGAGAGAACATCTTACTCCAAAGTGTATCATCTTTCTTTCACCTTATAAATCCCAGTAGTATTTACATAAATGTTTTATAATCGTACCTAGGAGGTTGAAATTATCCATTGCAGTTCACGTCTCTTCAGCCACCATATGCCTCTAAATATTAATTATGAATGTTTTCTGTTACAGTCTTCATTTCACAATAGTCAAAATAAATAAAATATGCTTACCACTGGAACTCTCCATGGGGCTTCCCCACTCATTTCACTCTCTCCCAAGCATTTGAAACAGGTACATGTGCATCTATAAACAGATTCCTTCCACTTACGCCTCCTTTTCATATCTTCTTACTGATGGAGCCATTCAGCCTTCAGCCAAGAGTATCGGCTTCTCTGGCCTGTTCCAGCTTTCTGGCTGGTTGCAAAGCTGTACCTCCCCCAGGACATCCTGGCATTTCCAGGGCTCTGCCACCTCTTGCCATGATAGCTCCATGAGGGTCCCCTGTAGCCTCCTGAGTGGTCCACATGACAGACATACCTTAGAAAGTGTGTGATCCTCGGATTGGAAAGATCCCCTGGAGAAGGAAATGGCTCTCCACATCAGGGGCTTCCCAGGTGTCTCAGACAGTAAGGAATCTGCCTGCAATGAGGGTTCTGCCTGCAGAATCTTCCTGCAGACTGGGTTTGATTCCTGACTCAAGAAGATCCCCTGGAGGAGGGAATGGTTACCCACTCCAGTATTCTTGCCTGGAGAGTTCCAAAGGAGACTGGCAAGCTACAGTTCATGGGGCTTCAAAGAGTGAGACATGACTTGCAACTTAACACTTTAACTTACTTTCTTTTACTGCAGTCTCATAGAAATCACTTCTCTAATGAGGAAGAGAAAGTGTGGAGGTTGGGGGAGGGGGAAAAGCATGGAGTAAGCAACTATTAATTGATGGTCCAGTGTTTTTCTTTCTTGGGGTGTGGAGAAAATATACCTACTCCATCTCTGTGAATTTATGAGAGGCTGAGGTAATAGATACTGTCTTTCCTGTTGGCTCAGACAGGAAAGAATCTTCCTGCCATGCAAGAGACCAGGTTGATACCTGGATTGGGAAGACCTCTTGGAGAAGGAAATGGCTATCCACTCCAGTGTTCTCGTCTGGAGAATTCCACGGTCAGAGGAGCCTGGTGGGCTATAGTCCATGGTGTCCTAAAGAGTCAGACACAACAGAGCAACTAACACTTTCACTTTTTTTTTCACTTTTGTAATTGTATATGACAGAGAGGGATAGTATGTTAGAAGAGAGAATGGCATTCATAAAGAAAAAGGAGCATTGAAGTGCCACACATTCAGCAAGTGCTAACTTGGTGCTGCTGTGTACCAGGCTCAGTGGCAGGCACGGGAGATACTGTAGTAAGTAACACAGAGTCTGTCAGAACACATAGGTTCTGGCTTCCATGAACCTCTGGATTCTCTCTTAAGTAAACTGTTTTCTCCTCTGTGTCATAAACCTCTACAGTATCAGTGTGGTTCATGTTCTCCTAGTTCCAACATTCTTACTGTATATTTAGGCCTCTGGAGAGAACTTTCTGAGAGATGTTCCTTCAGAGTTCTTGGCTGGAGAATATGTACCCCAAGAGCTCCTTTCTGGTTTCTCCTTCAGACCACCTATGCTCCTTTGTGTTCATATCAATACCACTGCTATCATTGAGTGGCTTCATAATCTTCCCCCAAAAATCTATCAGCAGGTAGCTCTGCCGAATTCAGGAATACCCACTTTAGCAGACTTAGATGAGTAATCAGAACAGCTGGGTGACGTCCCTGGTGGTCCAGCAGTTAAGACTCTGCTTCCACTGCAGGGGACGTGAGTTCAGTCCCTGGTCAGGGAACTAGATTCCACAGGCTATGCAGCCAAAAAGTTGAAATATAAATAAATAAATGTGCATGAGCCGTGTGCTCAGTCGTGTCTCACTTTTTGCAACCCCACCAAGTGCAGCCTGCCAGGCTCCTGTGTCCATGGGATTCTCCAGGCAGGAATACTGTAGTGGGTTGCCATTTCCTACTCCAGGGAATCTTCCTTATCCATGGATTGAACCCACACCTCCTGTATCTCCTGCATGCAGGCAAATTCTTTACCCACTGAGCTATCAGCTTCCCCCACCAAAAAAAACAAACAGCCAGAACACAGGATGTTAAGTGAGAACAGAAAAGATAAGACACTGGTGAAGAGAGTGGGACTGACCATGGACAGAATCACTCACAGAAGGCAAGGAAGGTGTTTCTGCTTCAGAATGAAGGCAATGGGGGGAGAATTTTTCGCATGATCAGTTTACTTTTGAGAATAAGCACTAGCTCCCTTGTAGAGAGGAGCAAGCCCCATTTGAAACAGGGAGATTTGATCAGGAGCTATTTCAGCAATCAGGAAGAATGTGCTGAAGGACCTGGATTAAGGAGGTGACTGACAGGATGAAGAGAGGGGATGGATTCAAAATAAATTTGGGCGCTCAAATGTACAAGACTTGGAGACTGATTAAACACAAGAAGGGAGAGAAAAGTCAGGGGAAAGTGCTCCCAGGTTTCTGGTTTGAGTAGTGTAGGGACATCTGTGCCCTGTAACAGGCCAAGGCTGACGCCTTAATCCTGGCCGGGGGGAGAATCTGGAGAAAGGGCTGGAGCGATTGATGGACAGAGACCTGGGTAGACCACTAGGCTCCCCCATTTTAGTACAGGCTGCATGTCACCACTTCATTGAACTCAGGAATGTAAATACCGTTGCTGCTGCTGCTGCTGCTGCTAAGTCACTTCAGTCATGTCCGACTCTGTGCGACCCTGTAGATGGCAGCCCACCAGGCTCTCCCGTCCCTGGGATTCTCCAGGCAAGAACACTGGAGTGGGTTGCCATTTCCTTCTCCAGTGCATGAAAATGAAAAGTGAAAGTGAAGTCGCTCAGTCGTGTCCCACTCTTCATGACCCCATGGACTGCAGCCTACCAGGCTCCTCCATCCATGGGATTTTCCAGGCAAGAGAACTGGACATAAATTAATTTTGTCATGAAAATCTAAAGTGAACTGAGGCGCTGATGCCCACCAGCTTCAGACTTGACTTAAACTGGCAGTCTTCACCCTCTAGAAATGTCCCAAAGAACACCTTCACAAATGGGAGACATGAAAGTGAGACCATGAACAAGTCTTGAAACTACCCAAATCCAGTAACCTGTTGTCCTAGAACTTCTCAGAAATTGACATGCTCCATAAAAAAGCATGTGGTTTGGATTGACTTTAATGGAATTCCCTTGCAAACTACAGATTCTAAATTATCCCCTAGTAGGTATAACATTCGGAGAAGGAGATGGCACCCCACTCCAGTGCTCTTGCCTGGAAACTCCCATGGATGGAGAAGCCTGGTAGGCTAAAGTCCATGGGGTCGCGAAAGTCAGACACGACTGAGAGACTTCACTTTCACTTTTCACTTTCATGCATTGGAGAAGGAAATGGCAACCCACTCCAGTGTTCTTGCCTGGAGAATCCCAGGGACGGGAGAGCCTGGTGGGCTGCCGTCTATGGGGTCGCACAAAGTTGGACACGACTAAAGTGACTTAGCAGCAGCAGCAGCAGCAGCAGGTATAACATTCGGAGAAAGCAATGGCACCCCATTCCAGTACTCTTGCCTGGAAAATCCCATGGACAGAGGAGCCTGGTCTGTGGGGTCGCAAAGAGTCAGACACGACTGAGCGACTTCACTGTCACTTTTCACTTTCATGCATTGGCGAAGGAAATGGCAACCCACTCCAGTGTTCTTGCCTGGAGAATCCCAGGGACGGGGGAGCCTGGTGGGCTGCCATCTATGGGGTCTCACAGAGTCGGACACGACTGAAGTGACTTAGCAGCAGCAGCAGCAGCAGATATAACATTTATAGGAGACATGTTATTTTACTCTGAATACCCCACTAATTTCTGACAGTAGCAGAACTCAGAATAAGATCATCTTTTACTATAATGCCAGTGCTACATGTTGATTTCTGTAAGCCAAAGAAAATAGGTGTTGGTAATAAAAGAATAATGTTTTCAGATAAGAAGAAAAATATTTAATTCATTCCATGCTAATAAACACCAAACACAATCTCCTAAGAAAATCCACACACAATCTCCTTGTACTATTTGGTTGTTTCTCTCTAATCCCAGGCAAGGCATTTTCTTTGGGGGAAGAAAGAACACTTTTTCCAGGTCTGGAGATGAAACAATTTAGTAGTCGCTTCACGCTCAGCTCACAAAAAGGGGATTTGCATATGAACTTGCTTCGGCAGGAAAACACATCTGAGCATGTTTCATGGGAACTGTCTCTAACTGTGGCTCCATCTTTTCTTTTCTTCATCCCTATAGGTCACTGGATTGAAACTATCTCAGGACCTCGATGATCTTGCCATTCTCTACCTGGCCACAGTTCAAGCCATTGCTGTAAGACACTTGAATGCCATTTTTAAAGAGATTTAGGTCTATTGATAAAGTTGAGACCGCATATCCCCCCAGGACACATCATATGCTGTTGTGACAGAGATTCTAGGGAGCTTGCCAAAAATAGGTGCTTGTCCAGAAGGAAATTCTGAACATCTTTACCTGCTTTACTAATAGCTTCACATAGGAGTTAAAATCTTAGAACATCTTACCTACCATTTATCTAATTTGTCTTCTAAGTTCAATTAAATAGAAGCAAGCAAGCAGATGCCATGTTCTTGTGCATTAAGAAGAGCTGGTGTTAAGAATGTCCAGATTTATAAAATAGGTGATATTGTTCACTTTGCAAAAGCATCCAGTCCGGGGTTCCTTTAAATAGTAAGCTTCCTTGGAACATGAAAATGTTTGTTTTTATAATTAGTTGCTTAAATGAAAGCATTGGATAGTTAGGGAAGGATTCAATGTTAGGGGAGAATTCAGTGTTAGGAACTCCTAAACTGAAGATCAATCAGAAATGAAAACAAGTTTTTAGAAGCTCAAGCATCACTGTCTAAGGAGTCATTCTCTAGAGGTGATCTGTGAGTGAGCTACAGAAGGGCTCTAAACTCTGAAATAACATATGAAAGATTGCATGTATGTGCATGTTAGAAAGTGCATTTGAAGGCAGTGAGTCATGGCCTTCAGGATCTCAAAGCTGGTAGGAACTCCAAAATAACAATAATCCAGTGAGGCTAGTTGCTCTGCTCTGGAAAGGGAGTTGGGGACTAAAGGAAAGGAGAATCAGTTCACTGAATTCTGAGTCATAATTTATTTTTCAGAAATATACCTACTTAAGCAAAGTACTTTTATTTATTCATGCTATATAGATATAGCTACATGCTATTCAATCACTCTGTTCTCCACATATCACTTTAATATCCTCATTGGTTTAAAGAATAGAATTACATGCATATTTTCTATATATCCATATCATCAACTAAAGTACTTTCCTTATGTTTGGGTTTACCCAGGTACCACATACATACAATAAGAGAGTCGAGTTGGCCAACACAATTAAATAATCCTTTTTAGTTTATAAAAAAGTTTATCTAGAAACAACTTATTGAAGCAACTGTCTTATTGATTTAAGAGCTTGTCCAGTCCAGTAATACCAGTCAGCCTGCTTTATTTATGGGAACTTGGTAAAAAAAAAAAAAAAGGATAGTTCTGACATCTCTCAAAATGGCAAGAGTGACTAGTATGAAATGATGAAAAAATGGAGAACAGAAATACGCATCAGTAGTAAAGGTAGTTATTTAGTGATCTTGCTTTATATTAAAAGATAATAATAAATGGTATAGTTTTGAGATATTATGTACCAGGTAGTAAGCTAAATATTTTACATGCATTATATGACTTTACCTTATGAGGGAGGAATTATAATCCCCATTTCAAAGATTAGAATCTAAGCCTAAGTGAGGTTAATTAACTTGCCTCATACAGCTAATAAGTGGCAGAACTGGGATTTGAACCTACAGCTTTGTAAAATAAAACTGGGTGCACAGTGTATTGAGGAGCTTTTATTTTCTGCTGTTGATGTGTGGAAAGTTTTATAGTGGAATGAATCACAGGCATTAAAATGAATAATCTTGGAAAATATCAGAGCTGCATAAGGCTCATCCTTCTGAGTCCCTGCTAAGAGGGAGACATGAAGAAGGCTACCCAGGATGAGCTAAGGGTCACCATCATCTGATGCCCATCACTGTTCCTTCTCACGATGCCCACTGCCTGTGCCAGGCACCAAACAGGGTACCTTACCCACTGTGAGTAACCCTGTAAGTAGGTGGGCTTGTCTCATTTTACAGACAGGGAACACTGCTTGCCAAGGTCAAACAGCTTGTGCATGGCAGAGTCAGAATCTGGACCTCCATCCTTCTGCTCTCTGGCTTTTGCTCTTTCACGTTACCATGCCACCATTGTTCTTGGATCAGTTTGTCAAAGCTACGTGATTGAAATAAGCCTTCAAGCATTCCCAAGAACAGTTTTGATTTGACACATTTTAGAAAACATCATTAATCTGGCCAGGATTGTCTCACAGAGTCCCCTTCCTGGTGAGAACAGTGTAGCAGAAATCCAAGAATGTATAATGCAGGCCAGGGGTGGGGGAAGGCTGGGGCGGGGGAAGCCAACTACATTTTCCCGAACACCACACACTTGGCAAATCACTTTTGTATGTAATAGGTCGTACGTGTATTAAAAGTTATCATATTTATTCTCTCCATTGTTTTAATAACCTTTATAGCACCACGAAGGAAAGACAATTGAAGACACATTTTTCAATAAGGCTATGTTGTGCAGTCCATTGAACTGTGAGGAGTTCAGTCTGTTTTGCAAAAGTATCTGGGTGTTCTGATCTTTTAGTTCATTTGTGCATTTTAATGTGTATTTTAATGAGCATTCTAATACCAGAGATTTTCCCATGATGTTCAAAAAAATGTGTTCACTGACTATGAATATTGCCCTTATACCTATTGATTATAAAGTTAGTTAAGCACATTCCTCTCCATAGCAATATCTATGGTTGACATTTTCTAAGAACAGAATGAAATTAAAGAGATATTGTAGTGAAGTTAATTTGAGACTATGCAAAACCCTTCATGAAGTGAAATTCTCTCTTGACCAAGCTTAATTGAAAGACCTGTCAAACACCCAGTTTATCCATAGCCTGTTCATCTATAGTTTCCTTTGCAGAATAGACCCTTTAAAAGTACTATTTGCATTTGAAGTCTCTCTATTTGATTTGGTTCTGTACATTCCCAGTGGAACAGCCTAATTTTAATTTAAATTTCTCTGTGAAAACATTTTTTCCAGAAAGGTGAGCACAAAATCATTTTAGCACAAAGCTCTTTGGTGGGACGTTTAAGGAGGGTGGAGTGTTTCACACAGAGTGGCGTTAAGTCGTCAAAAGGGAAGGCCCTGTAACTAACCAGCAGCCTGAGTGGGAATTTCCTGCGGACAATGCCACATGGAGGATAGACGGCCATCCCAGCCCCTCTGGAGGGAGCGCCTCTTGTTCTGATTGCTTCTTGCCTTTTCCCAGAGAATGTGCTTTGTGTTACTCTCCTCTCAGGCCTGCTAATCACATGAGCCCACAGGTTTCTGGTTTTAGCAATATCAGAAATATCCATTTTGCACGGCATCTCCATGCATGTCAGGAGGCAGCTTCCCCTCCCCTGAAGCAGACTGCATGGCTTTAAGCAAATTATGGAAATCCTAAATGGGGATAATAATATGCAGCTTTTGATTTTTTTTCATAAAATTAGAAATGATGTTAAAAAGCATAGCAGAGTGCTTAGCCTATAGCTAATAACCTGAATAGCTCTCATTTCTGAATACCTTCCGTGTACTAGACACTCCTCTGTGAGCTTTACATATGCTGTCTACAGCAGCAACTTTGCAAGGTAGATATTTCTGTATTTCATCAAGTCTAAGACCACATTTTAAATTTTTGGTGCATGTTAACATTTTAGACAGTCCATGGAGTTAATCAAATGAAAAAATATGATGTTTTATTCCCATTTTTAAAATGAAAATTGAGTCATGGAAAGGTTAGGTGTGAATTTGATTCTAAAAGTAGGTAAAATGCCTGAATGCCTTCCCAGGTTTTTTTTTTTTTTTTTTAAATTCAAAAGCCACACTCTTATATCCTAGGTGCAGATTCATGCTGCTAGAGTAGACTAGGGTTACTTGGAATCCACAGACACCAAATGATCCATGGCAGATGTAAGGGCATTTGTAGGGCTCCTAGAATTAATTATAAACTATTTTATATATGACTTTTTTCTGGGGAGGTCAGTGGGCTTTATCATATTCTCAAGAGGATTCGTGACCGCCCCCAAAAGTGTAAGAAAGAACACCTGGGGGTAATCAGGCATATTACCCCTCTAACTAACCAGCATCTGGTCTTATAGGGTACAACATGTTTTAATCTTCTCTTTAACACACTACATCTGTGGATGATCTTTGGCGGCCCAAGTTTTTTCTAATCCATATTCTTACTAGACTCACTAATAGCTCCAACAAACCTGAAGACTTATGGGCTGGAAATGCTTGGTTCTGCTCCTGAACTGCCCCTGCTATTGCAGGAAGGGGGACCTCTTCCAGGACTCAAAAAGGGGCCTAATACTCAGAAATGAATTGTCCAAGGAGATAGACGTGCTGGCAAAGCAAGAGACTTTACTGGGAAGGGGCACCCGGGCGGAGAGCAGCAGGGTAGGGAACCCAGGAGAACTACTCTGCCATGTGGCTCACAGTTTCAGGTTTTATGGTGAAGGGATTAGTTTCCAGGTTGTCTCCAGCCAGTTATTCCGGCCAGGGTCCTTCCAGGTGGCATAAGCACTGCTCAGTCAAGAAGGATTCTGGGAAGTAATAGGACATGTGGTGTCTCCTTTTGACCTTTCCTGAACTCTTCCAGTTGGTGATGGCTTGTTAGTTCCAAGTTCCTTGCTAGGACCTCCTGCCATAAAATAACTCACGCAGTTACTGTGGTGCCTGGCCAGGGTGGGTGGTGTCAGTCAGTGTGTTTCGCCTAAGACCGTCCCTCATCCTTTACTCCACAGCAATCAGGACTTTCTGCATCCTGATGATTTCCTAAGCCCTCTTCCCTTCCTTTGGTGAAGCTCAGATACTGCATGCCCTCAAGCTGAGCTCTTGTCTCCTTCCCTGTGCACTGGAATGCCATCTGACCAGAGCCACTGTCTACCTTCACTGAACCTGTGAAGCCCACACCCCACCTTCTTGGTGTTCGCACCACCTCTTGCCTCCCAGATCCTTAACCTCGCTTCTCCCTTGCCCTTCTCCTTCCCCTCGACCATTTCTTCCATCAGCTTCAGCTACTTCCTCTGTGCACACCTGGGACTTGGTCACTCCCCAAAGTTGCTCTCTCTGCACATCTCAAGGGCTATCATGACACCAAAATACCTTCTCCCTCATTTCTTCCCAGAGCCACTGTCTCTAGCATCACCATGTAGCTGCCTTCTAACATCATATCACAGTTCATCTTTTTGTTTTTAATCCTTTCTCAAATAAATGATGACTTGGGGACTTCCAGTCTTTTAACTTTCTAGGAAATTATGGTTTTTAGCTACTCTAATACCCTAGCTAAAACTAATGACTTACATATGAAGATTCAACTTGATGACCCTATGGTACTATCTTCTTGTCAAGCATCAGTTTTTACTGAGCTTCATGAACTAAACAAGACAAGGATGAAAATAACACATTTTCAAAAGATAGGAAGACACAAGGGCTGAAATAAAAATACATTGAAGCTTGCGCCAAACAGGGCATGTGGTTTCTGCATCATCTCAGATCACTAAGGACTGATGAGGAATGGGTTCTGGCACTGAAAACCATCCCATTAGAACCACTACCTGGCTTCAGGTGATAACAAAGGTCCTTTTAGCTCTTTGCCAGCCTGAAGTCTTGTGGCTCACCTTCTTTGTGCAATGAGAGCCCTCTTTCCATGTTTCTGCTGCTGAGTTTGTTGGCACCGTTTCCAAGGAACTAACTTCTTTAGTTCCTCTTTAGAGAAAGAAAACTGACTGAGAGATCTCCAGCAGAGATCTTTTGAAGCACAGTTTTTTGGAGCAGAGCTGCCAGTCACTCCATTCCCCATAACTCATAGAGCAGAGGTCCCCAGCCTGCCAGGTTGCACAGCAGGAGGTGAGTGCAGGTGAGCTAGCGAAGCTTCATCTGTACTTACAGTTGCTCCCCATTGCTCATGTTACCAACTGAGCGCTCCTTCCTGTGAGATCAGCCACAGCATTAGATTCTTACAGGATCACGAATCCTGCTGTAAACTGACACGTGAGGGATCTGGGTTGCGTGCTCCTTATGAGAATCATCCAGAAACCACCAACCCCATGCCAGTCCGTGGAAGAAATGTCTTTCACAAAACAATTGTGAATAGCCCCTGGTGCCAAAAAGTTTATCGTAGAGGATCTGGGCAATAGTGGATACTCATCAAATATGTGTATTTGAATGAACTGTGTTAACACTGTCAACTTGTTTTGTCAATGTTGTATGACTACTGATAGAAGCAAATGGTATAATAATCCAGAAGGTTTTGGAATCAGGCAGACCCAGGTTGAAATTCCCACTCTGCAACTTAACATAATGGCATTATCATGAGCAATGTAATCTCCTTGAGTCCTGACTTTCTAAGAGAGTATGTATATGTCAGGCTCCAAGTGCAGGGTCTGCTGCTGGGTAAACAGTAAATGTTCTATATCATTTCCCTTTGCTACCATGCTGATGCTTTCTTCTATTTTTCCTTTTAAGTTCGGAACACGCCTCATTATAGAGGCCATGGAGTCCGCAGGGCACTCGATCAGCACCCTTTTCCTGTGTGGTGGCCTCAGCAAGAATCCCCTCTTTGTGCAAATGCATGCGGACATCACTGGTGAGTCTGAGGAGGAGGAGAAGAGGCCATCCTGACTTGACAGCTCATGGGTATAGCCAAGATCTAGACAGGGCAGAAAAAAGGAGGATATAGGTGGGCTGCCATATTATTTGGAGCATTTATGTGAAAATGATTTTTTTTCTTAAGTTAACTGCTGTTGTCATACCAGGGAAAGTGACTTCTATGTGTATCCAACTACTGGATGATGGTAACAAATAAGAGAAGTTGGCAAGGGCCAGATCTTAATTTTCAGATATTTACTTAACAGTCTTGAGTACCTCTTCTGATACCCCACTTGGGGTAGTATTGAAGATACAGAGATGAGAACATGACTCTTGCCCCCAGAGAGCTCAGGGTCTATGGAAGAAGGCAGACAGCAAATAGACATGTCAAATCTAGTGTAGCAAGAGCTTTGAGTGAGAAAGCACAGAGTGTTATGACCTTGCCCTGGTTTGGATGTGTAACAGTGCAGGGCAAGTGACTGGAGGAAGTGATAAGCAAACTGTCTTGAAGAAAGATTACAGAGCCGGCTATGGTGGGAGCTGTGAGTGTCTGGCTGCTGGTGGGAATTTGAGCCCTGATTCAAATTTCAAGATCCTGTGATTCCTTCTCAGCTCATCAGAACCAGAGATCATGACACAGATGAAGAGAATCCTGGGTCATGAGCTGATCTCCCTGTGATCTGAGCAGACAAAGGCAAGCAGGCTTCATAGGGCAGACTCCTGAGCCCCATGGAAGGGACCCCATGAATAGGAGGTCTGCTTGAGTCCCAGTGGCTGACCTGGGCTCCTATCCCTCTGGACCTTCTGCCCTCGTGCCTTTTGCTCCCTTCTCTCCCACTGTCTCCTGGGATCTGATGTTCCCACTCCCTACTACCACATGGAGGCCAGGCACCAGGGCAGGGCAAGAAGAGAGAAGTGGGAAAGAACTAGACCCTGCTCACAGCCCATCATGACTCTTGCTGCCCCCCTGTCCCCTGCATGCCATACCTCTGATGAATGGGGGGTCCAGTTTTCTGCCAGACTCTCCCTTCCCCACTCCAGGCCACACAGATACCCACAGGTGAGAGCTTTCCCACACGTGATGGGCAACGTCACCCCCTTCACGTTATAAGATCAAACTCTGTTGCTGAACCCCTTCTTAGAGGTAGGGAAACAGAAGCATAGGCCAGTGAACAGTATCAAAAGCATCCGGTCTAAGGGTAAGTATGTAAAAATAGGTGTAGAATTGACTATACTCAACTGCACTCCTACTCTGTGTCAATGTAAATCACTTTATTTACATTTAATCTGCACACACCACCAAAAGGTAGGAATCGGTGCCCCTGTCTGTAAGACAGGGAAAGTGAGGGTCAGGGAGGTGACTTATATTGACTGTCCAAGCTCAGACACCTGGTAGGTACCGGACTAGGATGGTACCGAGTGTGTCCAGACCTGATGTCCTCTCACTATGCTGCTGACCCAGGTTTCTTAACTTTTCTACCCAGTTTATAACCATTTAATGATGAATCCCCCTTTCCTAAAGTGTCCAAAATCTATGGAAATGGGCCATTTGGAGGCAGAAAATAATACGTAAAAAAGGAGCCCAGATTACCTTATAATTTTCCCTAAGAGAAAAGCCATAACTAGCTTGTTCAAATACAATTCATACTTCAGATCTGATCTGTGAGTGACTCTCCAACATCCAGCCTCCAAAGAGCCACCAAGACTTCCTACCTGGATCTAGGAAGAGAGATAGAATCAACCCTGGCTGACACATCACCCGAGGGAATAGGAAACAATAGCCCAAGAGCAGGGCAGCAGGCCCTGACTCGACACTGTGGCTCCAGCCTTTGGGAAAGTGAGTTCTCTTCCAGGCCTCACACCACTGAGCTGACTCAGAAGAAAGGGGTGCAGTGGCTTCATAGAAAGTTCTACTTTGGAAACTGTTCTGCTTTAGGCTGTCAAATGAAAAGGCTGCTAATCGTTATTTGGATTCTGATTGAAACTGGACCCTTTGTCTCTGACTGTGGACCAGTTACAGTTTTGAACAAAGGGATCTTTTCTTTGGCCTGAAATGCCTCTGCCTGGGGAAGCCTGTGATTGACAAGTGATGGCAAAGTGCATCTGCCTTGAAATGCTTTGGGTTCTGCTAGACTCATTAATGCATCAGATAAAATAGTTCACATTCCAGGCAAAGCTGCCTTCTTCCTCTCCTTCACCCAGCACTCTGTAAAAAGAACACATTTGCATGTGTTTCTGTAAAAGACGGGTACACAAGCTGTGGGTGAATAGGTAGAGTGTTTGGTGCCTTTAAAATTGTAATTGCTCTAGTTTTCCTGCAAACAAAGCTATATAAAGAACCATAGACCTGATACATGAGTCTCAGGAATACATGTGAAAACATAATGGAATTTGGCAGATTCATTGGAGATAGTATGGAGTAATGGAGCAGAGCACTAGCTCGGTGACTTTAGGCAAATTGCTTTCCACTCAGCCTCATTTCCCCTTCTAAAAGGTAGAAATAATATTATTTCCCTCATAGAGAGCATGCCGAGGAATAAATACTCATGAGTTTGTGCACCAATCTCTGTGCTTAGCTTAAGATAAGTGTTCAATGAATGTTAGTTCACTTCTTCCCTTCAGGCAGCCCCACGCCGAAAAGAAGGAGGTGCATTTTAGAAAAAAAGAAGTTAAACATTTTGTAAGCAAGTCTTTGCCATTTGGGGAACAGTCTGCTCCTGCCTGTTCCATGCAAGCAGAGAGAGCAGGATTTTGCCAGCTTGAGAAATGTCCTCTACGTGAGGAAGAAGAATCTTGTTGTACCCTGGGCATATAGTTAACTGTGGTTTCAAGAAATACTTGGTGTGTACTGAGTAATTATAGGTTTCTCTCACTGACTTGGGACTAAATGATCCTCCTAAATTTTGTTTTGAAAACTTCTGGCCATTTCAGTAGGGGTTTCCCTCTGCCTGTCTTATTCATTATTCAGTCATTTACTCTTTCATGTATTCATTGTCTGAGTTTGGCACAGGCATGTAAAGAAGAGCAATCCTGTCCCGCCAAGAGGGTCATTACAAACAGAAAAAGTGTTCTTGTGCTCTGACTCCTCTCCAGAGAGGAGAGGGAGACCCAGAGGACGCTGGTGTCAGTATGAGTCAGATCCAAGCAGAGAACAGATGACACACTCACGTTGGATTAACTGGAGAAGAGTCCAATAAAGGGTCTGTTGACAGTGGCGAGGGCAGGGTTGAGGGAAACCCTGGCCACCAGGCAGTACCATGAGTCTACTCACAGTCTAACTACCCCGAGGCTTCCAGGGGCCGGGGCGGGAGCTAACCCACCTGAGGCTGAGGGGCTGCGTGAAGAGGGGCCGCCTGCTGCACATGAGCTCAGTCAAGGATGTGATCAGAGGGCAGGGGGCCTACAGACACGGTCCATACAGGTCAGTGTCCCAGGACCCAGACCAGATAAACATGAAGAATTTGGGATTTTCCAGGCAAGAATACTGAATGGGTTGCCATGCCCTTCTCCAGGGGATCTTCCAGACCCAGGGATCAAACCCTCATCTCTTATGTCTCCTGTGTTGGCAGGCGGCTTCTTTGCCACTAGCGCCACCTGGGAAGCCCAGTTTAGTGCTTTCTCTAAGCCACAACTCTTTTAAGTGCCTTATTTACAATATCACTTTTTTTTAAGTATAGAAGTTGGGTCAATTTTTTATGAGAATGTTCCGAAACAGTATTAAAAATGCTCAAATAAGCTTGTAAATTCTCACAACAACTCTGTGAGATCAGTGGAATTTCAACCTTTTTGCAGCTGGGAAAACAGGCACAGAGAGGTTAAATACTCACCTAGGGTCACACAGCTAAGACAGGGAGGAAGCCGAAATTCAAACCCTGGCAGCCTGATTCCAGAGTACTTTGGGCTGCAACTGAAGAGCTGACAGGGGATCCACCCAGCTCCCTCTGGAGTTCCATTCCCAAGGACAGGGGCCGTGAGCTGTTCTTCTTTGCTCAGACCAGTGAGGCTTTAACAGGGAAAGGAAGGCTGGGAGGCAAGCAGCATATGGGTGATGTCATGTGATAAGTCCAAAGCCCGTTGGATGGTCAAGATCACATTCCCGTCCCCACGATCTCCAGACTCTTCAAAGGCTTGTCCTGCTCTCTCCAGATGTGGCCCACACAGCCCTCCCATGTGGCCTGGCATCTCTCCTGTCTTCTGGATAACTGATGGGCATCTCCCCCATTCTTTCCGCACTGGTCCACTTTCCAACCCAGGTGAAGTGCATCTAGAAGGCCTTTGCCCCTCATTGAGATTCATCCTAACACCACCACTCTGAAAGGGGTTGTGTTAAGCCCTGCACGTACCCTTTCCCATTAAAATTCCAGCAAACCTGTTATTATCCCCATTTTACACAGGGGGAAACTGAAGCTAAAAGTGTATAAATGACTTGCTGAAGAACACAGGGCTAGTGGAACCAGGTTGAGCTTTTCCCAGAGACCCCACCCCACCTTATCAGCAAAGTCTCCAGCATGCCCCTGTGGATGGGGCTGGTATTCCTAAGTCCCCTGGGATATGTGTGAGAATTCTATCCCCTGTTCCCTTCATCAAGGGTAGCTGGGGAAGGGGCCCCAACCTTGGAGTAGGATGATGAGTTAGGAGATGGTGGGAGGGCAGAGGAGGCTATGTCCAGGAAGTCTTCCCTAGAAAAGACAGGAAGAAAAACCCAGTCTTTGGAAAAACAATGTCTTGAGTAAAGGAAGATCTTACAGGTCTGGCCACAGAGCTTACCTCTGTGGAGTTTGCTGCCATCTCCTGATTATCAAAAATATTTATATTTTATGTATTTTTTTCATATGTGCATATATAAAATACTAAGAATTCTAAATTATTCCTATTCATCTTAAGTCCACTTTGAGCTAGGAATGTTCCTCCCTACCTGGTGGACCCCTACTCATCCTTCGTATTCTTATTGAATCCTGAGCTCCACTGCTCTGACCCCCTTCCCCATCTCAAAAATTTATTCGTTCATCATATAAGCACTACATGTGCTCAATACCAGTCTCAATTCTAGGGATTCAGCAGTGGACAAAATAAAGCCTCTGCCCTCATGGAGCTTGTGTTCTAGCAGACAAGACAGTAAACTAGAGAAGTAATAATACAGTGTTGGAGGGCATTGAGGAAGTCAAGGGGGATAAGGGTTGTTGTGGGTGAGTTGTCATTTTAGTTCGGATGGCCAGGAAAGCCACAATGGGAAGACATGTTTGCACAGACTTGCAGGAAGGAGTTGCCCCAGGGACATCCTGAAGGAAGTGACCCAGACAGGAGGAACAGCACAGGCAAGGCCTGAAGCTGATTCAGGAAAGAGCAAGGTGACCGGATCCTGTGGCCTGCAGGAGAGGAGGAGCCAGTCAGGCTGGGAGAAGTGGCCCTGGTCCTGGAGTGCCTTGTCAGCCTTGGTAAGGGCTTTCGCTTGCACTCTGAGAGATGTAGGAGGCCGCCCCTTGAAGGTTCATCACACCCTCTGTCACACTTCCCTTTTCTTAGTGCATGTCGTTACAGACCCAACCCCATATGAGGCCTCTACCTCTATCTCATCCACCTCCCCTTTGAGACCTGAGTAGCAGAGCAGTCAGATTCATCTCTGTCTACCATAGGCTCAGTAGAGCACTTCAGAAGAGTTTGTAGAAACCTACTCGAAATGGCAGATAGCAGCTAGCAGAAGCCTAGAAACCCTAGGCAGAAAGGTCTCCTGAGTTGAGGGTGTGTGTGTGTGTGTGTGTGTGTGTGTGTGTGTGTGTGTTGGTTCCCAAGGGACCTGTGTCTACTGTACTGGCAGACAGAGACAGGGAAATCCTTTAGAACCAAGTAACCCTAAAGAACTGGAAACTGCAGGGAGCAGGGAGGGAGCCCTGCCGCTGCCTTTACATCAGGTGTTTGTGCCGCCGGGGCTGCTGACTGGCTCCCCTGGCCCTGCTCCCTAACCAAGGTGTGGCCTTGTTCTGTGCAGGCATGCCTGTGGTCCTGTCGCAAGAGGTGGAGTCTGTTCTTGTGGGCGCTGCTGTTCTGGGGGCCTGTGCCTCAGGGGATTTCGCTTCTGTACAGGTACGTGAGGACCAAGGGGTGGGCCGTGGCCCCGCCCCTGTCTGGGGCTGTCCTTCCTCTTGACAGCAGCTCATGTCTTGCAAAACACACACAGGATATAATTAAGAAATGATAGGTTCCAGCCAGGGAAAGCACAAACACTTCTAGCCTCAGACATATTTATTGCAGTTTTCATTTGACTTGGCCTTCGTTACTGTCAGTCGTTCTGTTCTTCTGTTGGTTTTCTTTTTTTTTTTCCTCCTTTAAAATAGCTCTTACATGATTTCATCTAAATTTCCTCATTTTTTTTCTTCTAGCAAGTGAAACAGGTAAGGTAGAAAACTTAAATTTTTCATGTGAATTTCTGATTTTTATTTGCTTCCTTCATCTCCACCCACCTCTTTTTAAATACCTCCAAGGCCTCTTTCAACAAGAGACACAAATGAAAACGTTAGTAAAAGGGAATTAAAAGAAAAAATAAGGAACAGAGATAAGGAAGAAGGAAACAACTTGCTGGTGATGATGGAGCACACAGTTTGACTCTGAGCTTCCTGGCAGCCAAGGCAAAAAAGAACACATGATAAGTTGCATAATTCTTCTCTTCAAAAAGAGGAAGCATATTAGTCTCTGTAGGAGACAAAGCTTTTCCTCCCACCAAATTGCAAAAGACATTTCACACGTGGGTTTTATGGAGAGATTTTGAGTTGTAAAATAATAAGGTAGCAATAGGTTTACAAAAAGGTAGAGACACAGTATGGAGAAGGCAATGGCACCCCACTCCAGCACTCTTGCCTGGAAAATCCCATGGATGGAGGAGCCTGGTGGGCTGCGGTCCATGGGGTCGCTAAGAGTCGGACATGACTGAGCGACTTCACTTTCACTTTTCACTTTCATGCATTGGAGAAGGAAATGGCAACCCACTCCACTGTTCTTGCCTGGAGAATCCCAGGGACGGGGGAGCCTGGTGGGCTGCCATCTATGGGGTCACACAGAGTCGGACACGACTGAAGCAACTTAGCAGCAGCAGCAGAGAAACAGTATGGATTAGGGCTCAGAGCACAAGCTCTGGAGTCAGCCCTCACTTGACTTCGTACAAGTTCTGTGATGTACTCTCTTCTGTTTCTTTATCTATAATAATAATCAGGAGCACTTGAGTTCTTTCTCTGAATTAGGAATGTACATTCAGTCCCACAACAGCTCTATTATCCCCCTTTTATAGTTGATGAGTCTGAGGCAAAAGAAGTTAAATAACTTGGCTTATGTTGAAACAGCTAGTAAATGCCAAAACCAAGAAGTCTGGCTCCGAAGTTGTAACTGAAAGTTGAAGAAGTATTTGTTCAGCTGAGCATCAGAGAGCTTAAGTGACTTACCCATGGTCTCAAGGTTGGGACTAGAAGCCAGGCTTTCCATTAGTAGCTCAGTAATGAGAGCTTTATTTATTGTAACCTTCTTTTGTACCAAGAACTATGCTAGGTGCTTTTCGTATAATCTTCCTGGTACCTCTGACAACCCACAGGGCAACAGAGATCCAGAAAGATTACAGAATTTAAGGGTACATATTGGAAATGGTCACATGCAAGAGTCTTATTCCAACATTTTTGAAAATGTAATGCCCTGCACCCTGTCCAAGCCTCCCAAGCTGATGCTTATGAAATATCCCTTCCAAAGAATTGAACCCATTCATGAATGCTTGTGGATTTTAACTGGAGTTTTTAAACAAAGATGGGAGAGTTGAATTTTCATCATTTTCCTGGATTTTCTGGTAACTGTCAGAAACGTCACATGGAGGTATTTATTGCTGAAATGTCAGTGACTTATTTTAATGTGTTGATTGATGAAGATGTTCTCATAACTAGCTGCCTTGCCCTCCCTGGGATGAAGCACAATTGCTAAAACAAAGCAGTAGAGATGCTTACTAAGGCCCTGCATAGGTTAATTCATATTATGAACTGAAAGTTTCTTTTCCCTTAAAATTCAAGTGTTGAATCCCTCCTCCTGCAGCATGATGATGTTTAGAGATGTGGCCTCTGGGAGGTAATTTGGATTAGGTGAGGTCATGAGGGTGGGACCTCTATGGTGAGATTAGTGCCCTTCTAAGAAGAGATACTGGACCTTGCTTTCTCTCTGCTATGTGAGGACACAGCCAAAAGGTAGCCATCTGCAAACCAGAACCAACCCTGCTGGCACCTTGATGTTGGTGCCTTGAGAAAATAGATTTATGTTGTTTAAACACTCAATCTGGTATTTCGTGATGTCAGCCCGAGCAGATGAAGACACCTCATTTAATCTTGACAGTCTCCAGGTAGCTTTTTATTCCTGTGTTATATATGAAGAAAACCAGGCTCAGAGATGTTTTAAGAAATTTGCCCAATGCTACAGTTAATAAGGGACAGAAGCAAAATTGAAATCAAGGTCTCTCTGGACTTAATATAGTCTCTGTCGATTTTCGTTCTGTTTTTATTTATATTTTTCTTTTTTCTTGAAAAATAATTTTTGGCTTCTTAAATGTTCAAGGGTGAATTTTCTGAAAAGGAATGCATTGGTCACAAGGAGACCATCTACAGCCAAAACAGAGTAGTATGACATGATCTGACCATTCCGTCCGATTCTTCATACCATGACTTATAGCTCCTCATTGATATTTTAGTCATATTTGGACTTTCTAACTCTGAGAAGATTCCACTCACATCTTCTCCTAGGTGAAAACTGAGCCTCATCCCACACTGACGTCTTCTTCACTACGTAATATTCTCCCTTAGTCTTCTGGAACAGTATCTAAGATAAGGTAGATTGAATGTTGGAATCAGTGACTTGAGTAGCAACTGCAAGGCTTACCACATTTTAAAGACAAGCTCCCATCCCCTGTTCAACCCACAGAATTGAGTGCCTCTCCTGATTATTTTTAGGAGGCACTATAATCTGGTAAAGAAAGCCCGCTGGTGCAAGAGACCTGAATCTTACCTGTCATCACATGCCAGAGAGAGCCCTTGTGGTCTTGACTTCTGTATGTGGTTGTTGTACATCCTCAAACAGTGTCTCCAGGTGCTTGTTTTCATTTGTTTATTTCCTTTTTATAAAATGTTTAATTAAGAATTGCCACACCTGTGGAACTGCTGAGATAGTGACTCTGAAAACTTCAGTGACCTCCATGAAGTTCAGTTCAGTCGGGTCCAACTCTTTTGCAACCCCATGGACTGCTGCGTGCCAGGCCTCCCTGTCCATCACCAACTCCCAGAGTTTATACAAACTCATGTCCATTGAGTCGGTGATGCCATCCAACCATCTCATCATCTGTCATCCCCTTCTTCTCCTGCCTTCAATCTTTCCTAGCATCAGGGTCTTTTCAAATGAGTCAGTTCTTCACATCCAGTGACCAAAGTATTGGAGTTTCAGCTTCAGCATCACTCCTTCCAATGAATCTTTAGGACTGATTTCCTTCAGGATTGATTGGTTGGCTCTCCTTGCAGTCCAAGGGACTCTCAAGAGTCTTCTCCAACACCACAATTCAAAAGCATCACTTCTTCGGTGGTCAGCTTTCTTCACAGTCCAACTCTCACATCATACATGACCACTGGAAAAGCCATAGCTTTGACTAGACGGACCTTTGTTGACAAGGTAATGTCTCTGCTTTTTAGTATGCTATCTAGGTTGATCATAACTTTTCTTCCAAGGAGCAAGCATCTTCTAATTTCATGGCTTCAGTTACCATCTGCAGTGATTTTGGAGCCCCCCAAAATAAAGTCTGTCACTGTTTCCATTGTTTTGCTGTCTATTTGCCATGAAGTGATGGGACCAGATGCCATGATCTTGGTTTTCTGAATGTTGAGTTTTAAGCCAACTTTTTCACTCTCCTCTTTCACTTTCATTAAGAGACTCTTTAGTTCTTTGCTTTCTGCCATAAGCATGGTGTCATCTGCGTATCTGGTTATTGATATTTCTTCCAGCAATCTTGATTCCCTGAACCTCCATGAAGCCCAGGTATAATTATCAACATTGTTATAATGATTATGTTTGGAAATGTAAATGCGTGTACACTTGGATTCATTCATCTCTCTCTAAAGAAGAGATGCAAACCTCTGCCCCAGTTCTGGGGACCAGATCAGGACTCTAGCAGGTTGAGGTGAAATAGAATAAACTTCCTCCTTGTGATTCATATTCTTCAACCTGAACTTCAAACTTCAAACCTGAACTTCATAGATCCTAACTTGATCTTCAGGATGCCTGCTACCCCTTCCTTTAAGAAAGCTGAGCAAAGCTTGCCAGCAACTCAGTGATTCCCGTGGGCCATATGTTTTGTCTTCTCATAGGCTACACATATGGTAGTTGGATAAAGAATTTCACTTCTTATCTAGATGGGCTGACTTTGGTATACTCAGCCAGTGGCATCTCCTTCAGATGAAGGAAAGGATAAGAAGACTCCAAAAGACCCAGGCTATGTGCCTGGGGAGACAGGATTTCCCAAATCCTTAGGCCCATGTATGGATGACATCAGCCAGGGATAGAGTGCTATGCCTTCCTTTGCCAGTACAAACAGATCAGAAGAACTTAGAGTTGTGAATTTTACTTATAGCTGTTGCACACTCTATGTATCTCAATTCTGGGGAAAGTGTATCAGCTGGAGGGAAAGGGATAATGGATGGAATTTTCTGACGGGTTATTAATGAGAGAGATTATTCAAGTTACAAGGTCCATTGCTATTCAAATTTTGCAGCCCACTGACAGTTCCTGCTTCCACCCTTTGTTTATTTTTCCATTCCTATTCTCACCCTCAGAGTCTCCCTTTCTTCCCCTGCCCTTTTCCACCCTCCCTTTAGACAGCTCAAGTCTTCCTCAGTTCAGTTCAGTCCCTCAGTTGTGTCCAACTCTTTACAACCCTATGGACTGCAGCATGCCAGGCCTTCCTGTCCATCACCAACTCCTGGAGCTTGTTCATACTCATGTCCATCGAGTCAATGATGCCATCCAACCACCTCATCCTCTGTCGTCCCCTTCTCCTCCTGCCTTCAATCTTTCCCAGCATCAGGGTCTTTTCCAATGAGTCTCTTCGTTGCATCAGGTGGCCAAAGTATTCGAACTTCAGCTTCAGCATCAATCCAACCAATGCGCATTCAGGGTTGATTTCCTTTAAGGTTGACTGGTTTGATTTTCTTATAGTCCAAAGGACTCTCAAGAGTCTTCTCCATCACCACAGTTCAGAAGCATCAGTTCTTCAGCAGTCTTCCTACTCTTCCCTTTTCAAATTAGGGTCTCACAAAGGGTATTGATACAGCCATCCAGCCACAGTAAACGATAGAATAATAGCTTAAAGCAGGGGTCCCCAACCCCCAGCCCACAAACCCCCAGCCTTCCTCCCTCCTTATAGTCATAAAAGGATGTAATCCAGGCAGTCTTGGCATCTATGATCTTTCTGTCTGACCTCTCCCCCATGCCCAGAAGGTCACCCACTGCTCCTCTCTCCATCAGTGTACTTCAAAGTGACCCTCTCTAATTCTGAATGTCCTGGAATGCAAATAATCATAATTACAAGTTGGGAGCATCCCATAACAATTCTGTAGGCTCCTAGGTCCTGAAAAATTAACAAACTGGAAAAAATAACTTTATGATTATTAGCACGCTTCCATTTTCTAAGCGCAGACAATAGAGAAACTCTGAGAAATGGAAAAGACACATAAAACAAGAAACTGGGTTCACAATGCCATGAGAGAAAAACTCAGTCCAATGACAAAGAAATACAAAATGGCTTTCCACTTTCTGCTTCCTTCAGGCCCTCTGCAGAAGTCATTAGCTTCTTGTAATTTCTTATCTTATAAGGCAGTTTTTTTTTTCCCCAAGACTATTTATATAATATAAGCTTTAATTCTAACAGTGCTGTCTATCTTGACACCCGCCTTCCCCACCTGGCAGGGGGCGGGGGTGGGGAGAAGCAGTAGAGAGAAGCCTCTAAAGCAAAAATCAGCAAAATGAGACAGTGACAGGAGATCAGAATGAATTCAGCCATCTTTCAGGGTAAGGAAAACAAGCCCTTGGAATCAACCAATTAATCAAAACCTCTTTTCCTCGCATGGTGTGAGGGCTGCTGCCTCTGTAAACCATTGACTCCATGCGTTCCCATCATCAGTTTTCCTTGTCACGTTCCAGACAGACTCCTGTGTCTCGCAGACCAATACGTGTAAGCGGCCAGTGGAGAGCGGTGATTACTCACCCTTTCTGTAATGTGTGCCCACAGGATAAACTATCCACGCTGACCGCAGTGGTCTACCCTCAAGGTCAGTCCTTGCAAACACCCTCACTACTTAGCCAAAGCCTCTCCTTCTTTCTGTTCCTTTTTTGCAAGGTTTTACTTCGTTTGGAGCCAGTTTATATTCATCACCTATTATGTGCTTCAAAGCCTGTGGTTTTGTATGTGACACAATACGTCTCCAGTCTGTTTTATTGTGAGAGTCAACTTTCTGTGCTTTTTAGTTCTGTTTCGCTTTCTGTCACCATAAATACCAGTTTTACATTTTGCAAAGTAAAGTTGATTATCATGATCTTGCTTTCTGGAGGTTTGGAAGGACTGATATATTGATATAATGGATGTTCAGAAATATGAAACCATCCCATTTGTTGGTACATTCAATCTTAATTGCTGAGTTTTTTCTTTTTTCTGGAATACAAGTAATAATTCGTGTTCATTGGGAAAAAATAAGAAAATTCAGTTAAGCTGAAAGAAAAGTATGAAAACACTGATATTGCTATCCTAAAATTATCACTATATTATATTCTGGTTTCTATCCTTTTAATCCTTTGGTCCATATTTTTAAATTACTTTATACTTTTCTTGATTGCAGAAATGTATTCATACAATGCGTATTTTATAACCTTTTCCCCCACCCCAAAATACATAATAAACATCTTTATTTATCATTTTTGTAGGCTGTATAATTTTCTGCCCCATAGAAAATGCCATGACTTATTTTTTCCAGTCCTCTAGGTTTTGAATATTTAGGTTGTCTCTGCTGCGATTCATGGGGTCGCAGAGTTGGACACAACTGAGCAACTGAACTGAACTGAACTGTTGTTTTAAGGAACATTGCAACTAATAACATCTCTGTAGCTAAAATTTGCCCATACCCTAAATTATTTCCAGAAACTAAATTATGGAAATATAGTTGTTTGGTCAAAGAGTTTGCCCAAGCTGTAGGATTTTGATACATATTAGCACCAATAGTGGGTGAAATTTCAGGGCTCACATTTCCTGTGTGTAAGGAGTCTTTTGCTGTGAATTTTAGTTTCATTTGGTTTTCATTCCCAGGCCTCTTAAAATCCTGTTCATTTCACATATGGTCCTGATACTGTCAGCTCTCTTTAGTAGCCTTTTGCCCTTTGCTGCATAAGCATATGCTTCAAGAGCTATGAGATTCTGGTTTCTTATTAAGTAGATTCAGGTCTCTGATTGGATTTTCGATGTCCTATCCCATATGGGAGTGCCTCATACAAAATCAACAGAAAATCCTGGAATGGTAATTAATTTAAAGAAGGATTAAATTAAGAATGTGATATTACCCTTAACATTCTTTATACTTACTGCCATACCTGGCTAACAGTACGTTATTATGTTTTGAAAATTGCTCCTACTAAAAAAAAAAACAAAAAACTAACAACAAATCAGGTCCTGATTAATTACATATCTCTTACTCTAATCCAGTTTGGAAAATGGCATCATGGATATAAAAGTGAAAAATTAGGGACTTCCCCTGTGGTTAAGATTCTGTGCTTCCACTTCAGAGGGACATGGGTTCAATCCCTGGTTAGGGAACTAAGATCCCCTACTGAGTAAAAAAATAGATAACTAATGAAAACTTACTGTATAGCCAAGGACCTCTACTCAGTGCTCTGTGGTGACCTAAATGGGAAGGAAATCTAAAATAGAGAGCATATATGTATACAGATAACTGATTCACTTTGCTGTACAGCAGAAACTTTAACACAACATGTAAAGTAACTATCAGTTCAATTTAGTTCATTTGCTCAGTCGTGTCCGACTCTTTGCAACCCCATCAATCGCAGCACGCCAGGCCTCTCTGTCCATCACCAACTCCAATAAAAATAAATAAGTATTTTAAAATAGCTCAAAATTAGAATTGTATTTTTAAGAGATTATTTCAATATATAAGAGATATGACATTTGACTCTCCCATTCTTTATAGGGTTATCCTAGATTAAGGCCTGTTACTTTCCATCCTATGTCAGTCATGGAATCTTTGGTTTGTCATTCATAGAATCTCTGCAGCAACCAGTGGATGTTAACAGTTCCCACTGTGCAGATGGGGACAGTGAGGCATCAGTTCAGTTCAGTTCAGTCGCGCAGTCGTGTCTGACCCTTTGCGACCCCATGAATCCCAGCACGCCAGGCCTCCCTGTCCATCACCAACTCCCGGAGTTCACTCAGACTCACGTCCATCAAGTCAGTGATGCCATCCAGCCATCTCATCCTCGGTTGTCCCCTTCTCCTCCTGCCCTCAATCCGTCCCAACATCAGAGTCTTTTCCAATGAGTCAACTCTTCGCATGAGGTGGCCAAAGTACTGGAGTTTCAGTGAGGCATGGAGAGGTCATATAACCTTGTTCTTTTTGTTCCATCAAACCATGCTTTTTATATCTGTTGCTTGGAAAAAGCAGAGATTACAAGTGGCAGCTCAGCTGCCATTCTAGGGTGGAATGGATGGTAGAATGTATCAGCACCCATGTTTATCATTGCTACCTTGTTGATTATGACTTGTAGAAATAAAAAGAAGAACCATACCCTCTTTGGTTTGGAAGTTTTCTACTTCTTTTGTTTGGAGAAGGCTTCATACATGTCCCCAGGAGTGTTTTATCTTTTTGTATTTAATCATAACCTGTCCATTTACTTTTTATAGAGATAGATATAAAAAAGCACTTAACTAATTAAGAACTTTAGTTAAAAGACAGTTTTTATAGTATTGTTATTAACACAGAGGTTTAGGCTAACAAACATTTTTTCAAATATCTCCTTCCTCCTGCAGTTTTTACTCAGGAACTTAAGAATTGGACTTTTATAAAAGCAAATAGCCAAATATCTACTGAGTCCTTTAGTTGCTTAGGCGGATTTTTGGACTGTAATTCTAAAATAAAGTTTACCTACCTCTCTTTGACTTAATTTTTTCAAGACAACATTTTATACTGGTACAAATCTGAAAAAAATATGTTAGATTATTTTGTAGAAATGAATATCTATACATACTTAATTCCTCATTCTAATTATCATTTATGCTTTTACTTTTTACGGTGAATTTCCTTGTTGGGATAAATTAGAAATGAATAAGTTGTGCTTTTTTCTCTTTAGGATGTTAGGAATAGAAGATCTGTGCAATATAAACTTAATATTCAACACAGTAAATTAAGCTATAGAAGCAAGCAAATAAGACATGAGGGAAGATAAGACCTTTAATTAAATCAGGAATTGTCTGTAATTGGGGAAAAGTTCTTAAAAATGCCTATACATGCACACACATAAATGTACACATAGATACCACTGGACAAAGATTGATTCAGAGCCATGGAATATTTAGAGGTCTTTCTGAAATCTATGAAAGACTTCTGATTCCATCATTAAGGCAAATGATCAAGATGTATGTGAGAGAAAAATATCATTATTACAGTTACTTATTGGAAATGTTTGATACTTTGCATGAGCCATAAAGTACTGTGGGTATGGAAACTTGGATGTCATCTCTCTAATCAGATACATATCAAAGAAATTTGAACACCTAAAAATTTAATATCATGTGAAAAGTTATTCATAAGGAAATTTCCTATACTATTATCGTCATAAATTTTACAAATGAAGAAACAGGGTAGAAGGTTTAAGTGACTTACCGAAGTCAAAGGCTAGAAATGGTGGGAGCCAGAATCCAAGGCCTAGGCTAGAATTCCAAAGCTGAAGATTGTTCAACTTAGTCATACTTGGAAGTAGACTCCTGTGGGACTAAGTGTGATTAACATTGTTTTTTTTTTTAATTTTTTAAAATTTATTTTATTGCAGTATAGCTGATTTACAGTATTGTGTTATTCTTTGCTGTGCAACAAAATGATTCAGTTATACTTATACCCTCTTTTTCATATTCTTTTCCATTATGGTTTATCACAGGATATTGAATATCATTTCCTCAGCTGTCCAGGACCTTGTTGTTTATCCATCCTGTGTATTTTGTATCCTGTGTAGTTTGCATCTGCTAATCCCAAACTCCCAATCCATCCCTGCCTTACTCCCCCTCCTCCTTGGCAACCACAAATATGTCTCACAAATATATCTGTGAGTCTGCTTCTCTAGACAACTAGAATTTGAATATACATTGAAATGTCACTGTGTTAGTCAAGGTCTTCACATAAGACACCCTCAAATGGATAGCTGTAGGGAGTTTAGTAGAGGGACTGTTTACAGACTATAGACTGCATCTGGGGAAATCACAAGGGACGCTGTAGTACACTGGAATCTGTAAGAGCTGGATCTTAAGAGCTGAAAGGGGAATACAGTTCCTAGAACCTCTGAATCCCAGAAGAAAGGACTATATGGAGGCTACCAAGTCAGCTGTCTTGCCAGTGACCTTGGAAGTGAAGAGCTGGATTATTGACCCGTTTCTCTTCCCTCTCACTGATTGACTGTCAGGCTTCCATTGGGTGGAGTCAAAGTCAGAGGTCAAGGAAGCTTGCTATATGGACCATACACATGAGCCTGGCTCAGCCCAGAGGAGGGTGGGAGAGAGTGTTCAGGAGCATGTACCACCATTCTCTGCAGTCATCCAGACTGGGTTGGGCAGGTCTGTCTGCAGACCAGAGGCCAGTCTGTGAATGGTTTGTTACAGATTTGCAAAGAGATAAAGCACTTGCATCACAATGTAACTCAATTATGACATTTTGTTCATAGCGCAGTGTTCTCAATGAAAGAATCAGTGTGTTTGTTTACTTTCTGCCGCAACTCTTTTTGTCATTATGTCATGAACAGCCCTTTAAGTAGCACTGATCAGATCTGCCAGCTCTGCAGATGACAGAGAAAACCCCCTTATATCTGCCTTTATTTTCCTCCCTTGCTGCTGCTAAGTCACTTCAGGCGTGTCCAACTCTGTGCGACCCCGTAGACAGCAGCCCACGAGGCTCCCCCGTCCCTGGGATTCTCCAGGGAAGAACACTGGAGTGAGTTGCCATTTCCTTCTTCAATGCATGAAAGTGAAAAGTGAAAGTGAAGTCGCTCAGTCATGTCCGACCCTCAGCGACCCCATGGACTGCAGCCTACCAGGCTCCTCTGTCCATGGGGTTTTCCAGGCAAGAGTACTGGAGTGGGGTGCCATTGCCTTCTCCCTTTCCTCCCTTACCTTCCACTAAAGATAGGAAAACTGTCTGTGTGTCTTCTGAGATGGGCAGTGTGCTAAGGTACTGGAGATGACATTTATTTCTTGAAAATAGATGATTCACTTCACCATTACAGATAGGACACTGAGGCTTAGAAAGTTTAAATACATCATCTAACAAGTAAGCAGAGGTGGTAATCAAATCCAGAGCTGACTCCAGAGCCCATGCTCTTCCTATGGGCTGCCCAGGGCCATGCTTAAAATTATCTGACATTAATACTTAGGAAACAATGCAGAATTGTGGTGGGATTGCCTTGTTTGGAGGCCCAGAGCCATGTTCTGGTGTCGGTAACAATCAAGTCATGGTTTCTGGGAATAGACACACCCCACTCCCAAAAAATAGAACCATTTATGGGTCTCATGTCACTCAGCTTTATAAGGCCTTTCCCAGCCCAGCCAGCCAGATCAGAAGGCAAAGTCAGTTTGTTTCTAAGGACCTCTTGTCTGTTTCTATCTCTTTTTCAATCTGGGAGGTTGGAAAGAAGATGAGGAGAAAGAATTCATGAGAGGGATACATTTCCTTAGAAATGTTATTAATTGGCTGGGCAAAACAAGAGAAAGAAATAAAATAGCTGCTCCTTACTAAGTAAAGGCATCTCTTTCCCTTATCTCATTAAAAATTAAAAGCACTCTTGGTTTAAGTAGGGCAAATTAGTAATTAAGTGCTATATAATCAACTTGTGTAAACATAATATTGAAGGGGAGGCCAAATTAATCACTCTGCTGGCTTGTTTTTGCCCCATTAATGCACCTTTTACTTGAGTCCTTCCTGTGATGTCAGGATGCATTTTCTGCTCTCCCTCTGCTGCTGGAGATAGGGTGGGCTGTGGTAGCTGGGCTGACAGATAACAGTGGGCTGGATCTGGAAAAGGCATGTGTCTGAGCCTGACTCAACTAGGTGCTGAGGCTTCCTGCTTCATTGTTTGATCCAGAACTCATCAGAGAAAGGCTGCCATGTGTCAGGGACAGTCCTAGATGGTAGCAGGTCAAAGAAGAATTAAACACATCTCAGGACCCATGGAGTTCCAGTCTCAGGGTGGGGGAGAAGATGGACACAGGCAGATAGATACAGTTATAAAAAAGTCAGCACTAAGTGTAATGGCAAGGATCGGTGGGCCTTGGCTTGGGCTCAAATCATAACTCTGCCACTTACCTTGGGTGACTTACTTAATTTCTCTGTGCCTCAGAGCCCTCATCTGTAAGCCTAACCATAATATCTGCATCATGATATACTATCTCACAGTTTATGTTGTAAGAGGCAAATGCATGTGTGGCTGACAGATAACAGTGGGCTGGATCTGGAAAAGGCATGTGTCTGAGCCTGACTCAACTAGGTGCTGAGGCTTCCTGCTTCATTGTTTGATCCAGAACTCATCAGAGAAAGGCTGCCATGTGTCAGGGACAGTCCTAGATGGTAGCAGGTCAAAGAAGAATTAAACACATCTCAGGACCCATGGAGTTCCAGTCTCAGGGTGGGGGAGAAGATGGACACAGGCAGATAGATACAGTTATAAAAAAGTCAGCACTAAGTGTAATGGCAAGGATCGGTGGGCCTTGGCTTGGGCTCAAATCATAACTCTGCCACTTACCTTGGGTGACTTACTTAATTTCTCTGTGCCTCAGAGCCCTCATCTGTAAGCCTAACCATAATATCTGCATCATGATATACTATCTCACAGTTTATGTTGTAAGAGGCAAATGCATGTGTACCTGTAGAGTAGAACGGGCCTTCCAGGTGGCTCCAGCGGTAAGGAATCCATCTGCCAAGGCAGGAGATGTGGGTTTGATCCCTGGGTTGGGAAGATCCCCTGGAGAAGGAAATGGCAACCCACTCCAGTATGCTTGCCTGGGAAATCCCATGGACAGAGGAGCCTGGTGGGCTACAGTCCATGGAGTCACAAGAGTTAGTCACTACTTAGCAACTAAACAACAACAAAGTAGAATCCTGTCTATTTAATGTTGGCTGTTACTTAACTACACTTGCTCTACAATGGATAACGGAGCACCACGGAAGGAGTGTCTTCCATTGCCTTAGGGCTATGTGTCCTTCTGAGAAGGGGACCTTTGAACCAGGCCATAGAGCATTAGTTACTCTAGAGCTGGAACTCTGGAGGGGCATGTGACCCAGGCTGGCTTTTAATCTTTGCGTTGGAGTCCCTTCTCTGGAAGCAGAGGAAGGAGCATATACTTCAGTCCCGCACAAATCTCTCTCCATTTCAATTCCACACAATAAATAGTAATAACTGATGGAGTTCAGTTGTGGTATGGCAACTGCCTGCTGAGTCTGGGGAGTGGAAGAGGGCAAATGAGCTACACCTGTTGTGGGCAAGATAAGAGGAAATCAAATGGGGCAGTAAAAAGTCTAAGTCACCTTATTCCACTCAAGGTGATGGCATCTCCTTGACTTGCTAGCTGGGTGAACCATCCCAACGGGCAAGATACTTCATTTCTCTCAGCCTCTGTGCCATATTAACTGACCCCATGAATAACTGCCAATATTCTGTGAATGAAAGCACATTTAGCACAATACTCAGCATACACAAAAGTACTGTTATTATTTCCTGTATTGATTTAATCTTTACCTAGTACCCAGTAAAGTAGGTAGTAACATCATCCCACTTTATCACTTTATAAAGCAGGAAATGGAGGCATCAAGACACTGATGAGCTCCTAAGGTCACATGGATGGTTGGCGCAGGGAGGAGGGTTCCTGTTTAGCTGTCTAACTTTAGGCTTACGCTCTGCATCTCCCTTGCTGCCCAATGCTTCAGAGCACACCTGAAGCTCAATTTACATATTATATGCTAGACGTAGGGAAGATGTCACTTGATTATGTCCAGGCCCCTCACTTGCTAATGAGAAAGAAATCTTTTCTCCTGCTTGAAGGAACAACAGAATTCCCTTTAACAGATGGGGCAGGCCAAAGAGACTCACCCGAAATGATCATCCTTTGGTTGCAATGGATGCAGCTACTTACCCTCATCTTGGCAGTTTTGCTTTGGGAAGAAAACAGTTTATTTCTCATTCATACTCCTTTTCCATAAAGGATTTGAGCAAGCTTATAATAAAGGACTAAGCAGAATAAAACTAAGCAAATAAAACACAAGTTAGAAGCTATGTAGAAAGAGAATACGCCAACTACTTAGACTAGGGGATCCTCAAAAATAAATGCCTTCAGGTGCCAACTAGTCCCTATAAGCTTGGGACAATACCAGCAAAGGTCAAGATGATTTCCTCTGCAGGTTGGAGAATGTATACTCTTGCCTAAGGACATTGACATTCAGGTTGTTTTAACCCTGCTTTGGTAAGTGCCAGCCCAAGCAGATTTATGGGGCAGATTTGGCCTGTGGGTCTCTGACCCTGAAATAAGGGGATTAGTTGGAGCTTCCCAGCAGGCAACACAGAACTGGCAAATAGGTCAAGTCAGATAGTGTCCATGGAGTCAAGGAAGTATACACCCATTCTCCAAAAGAGACTGTGTCTTCCCTGCTACCAAATTCTAAAGTTCCATTTCTTTAAAAACAAACTGAGAAATCCTTCTATGAAACTTTACAAAAGCAGCAGCAGAATTCATCCTATAGAGTCCAGAGCAGAACACTGAAACTTGACTTGAACTTAAGAATTGCCCAGGTTTATAACTTTGTGGAGCTGTCGCTTGACCCAAGGGTAAAACTGAGACTACCCAGCATGGTAGATGGATGGCATGCCCCTTACACTCTTCCCTGAATATTCCTTCCCTCAGCCAGCTTCACAAACAAAGCTGTGTCACTGACCTAGGAGTGTCTTAGAAGACCTCAGTACTAAAGCTTTTTACCAGCCTGGCATCAGGGACGTGCTAAAATGAAGCACCCATCAATCGAGAAGGGCAACAGATGTTGAAGCCTATCAGATGTCAGTAAACAGCAAGCCTACAGAGGCCAGTGAACTTGGCATCCTCCTAGCAAAATTACACTGTTGCCTTCAAGAGGGAACACCATGGACTTTTATAAACTGCATTAGGTGATATATTTTTTCTTAACCTCTATTTTTTTTTAAAGGGCAGATTTAATGTTCACAGAGTGTTCTAGGCTTTCAGCCCTAGAAGTGTAGGTCTTCAAAATATCCTCCCAGTAATTGTGAGACGTTTCATGTTCAGCTTATCTTTTTACTAGTACCCTCCCTTTTACTGTTAGAAGTATGATTCATATTATAAGCAATAAATAGGACCATAGTTAAGAGCATAGACTCAGATGTCACAGAAGTCTGGGCTCCAGTCCTGAGTTCAGATGCTAAAGCTGTACGTTATGTCAATCCCTTTACCTCTCCTGTCTAAACTGGTGTTCTTATGGTACAAATGAGACTGTTAAGAGCGCCTGCCTCAATAAGAGTGCCGTGAAGATTAAATGAGATAATATGTAGAAAGTATTTAGCACAGTTACTGGTATGAATAAACTTTCAGTGAGAATTCTACAAAGTTAGAGAAATATTTATGATACCTCTGCTTATTAGCTGACTGTAAATTACGCGTTGTTGTAGCTCTTTAGGTACTTATTAAAAGATGGCTGGGCCACTCATTTACCTCCTGTTTGCTCTCAGGCAGCTTTTTACTATGTGCGCATTACATTTCCTGGACTCTCTTGCAACTGGCCATTAAGTAGTATTTAGCACTGTTTTGGGTTTAGTTTTAGTATTTGGTTAATGGGAGATACTGATGGAGATTGGTATACAGGAAACAGGGAGAAGTCAGGTCATTGCTCTCTTTCACTTCAGCAGCAGCAGCTGCATCTCCTTTGTGATTCCAGCTTCCAGCCTTCCCCTTCAGGTCCCAGTGCTGAGCACTCAGCCCTTTGTTGGTTTCAGCTCCAGCCTGAAATCCCCAGCCCCTATCTCTGGCCACGCTACTGCTTCCCATCAGCTCTTGACTCCTGAGAGGAGTAGCAGCTTTCTGCCATCCCTCATCTCTGAGTTCCTTCGGCATCATCAATTTGGCTTCTTAGTTTCTTCTGTCATCAGTGAAAACAATTTCTTGCACTCCTTTCTGTTAAATGACCTAGAGTGGCTTCGCGTCTCCTGACTGCACTCTAATGATACAATTGCTTTTAAATATTAAAAGAGAAGTCAGTCCTTACGGTGAATCCACTTCCCCTTCTCTCTGCCTGTTGGAATGGGCTAGGCCAGTGGGAGGAGAGGTGGCTGGTTCTCAAAAAGAACAGTTCACTTTGACGAAGTAATCCCAACAGATAAGAATTGACCTTAGCAACTCTAGTGAATACCCAGCTCTGAATAATCGAACTCTGAGTCAGACATTGAGGACAGTGGCTGTGCATAGCTTACCACTTCCATCTGGAGAAACGGCTGGCTGGATTACAGGTCAGAACCAGGCCCAGGGCAAGGGAGTGTCTAGTCAAAAAGAATAGAAACCCCTCTTTCTTGAACCAGAACTCTGGACCATTCTAAGTGAGTCATTATATTACATTTGTGATTATTTTCATCACTCAAATGAGGAAATAGAGACTCAGAAAGGACAAGCAATTTGCCCAGCATCCCGTAGCTATTAAGTAATGGCGTTATTTAAGTGTTTATGTCTCAGAGCTTATGTTTATTGAGACACACCGTTTACTCAAGGTTTTCCAAACTTTCTTCCTGTTTCAAAGCAAATTATAAGAAAGCTACTTGCAAAACTCATATTTCTCTGGTCTTGTGGACATTCCCTTGCAGAATCAATAGTTAGCCTTTTCTCCCCTAATTCTCACAGTAGATTTATATGCAAATTTTCTTGCCTTCAGTTTTACAAATGAGAAAGGTGAAGGTGAAGGTGAAGGTGAAGTCGCTCAGTCGTGTCCGACTCTTTGCAACCCCGTGGACTGTAATGTACTAGGCTCCCCTGCCCATGGGATTCTCCAGGCAAGAATACTGGAGTGGATTGCCATTTCCTTCTCCAGGGGATCTTCCCGACCCAGGGATCGAACCCAGGTCTCCCGCATTGGAGGCAGACGCTTTAACCTCTGAGCCACCAGGGAAACCCTACAAATGAGAAAACAGAAAGCAAAAAGAACTTACCCAAAGTCACACCAGGTGTTAATATTCAAGCTGCAATTTGCATACAGGTTTTCCTGTCCCCAAGCAAACATTGTTTCTACTGGTGACTTCAAAGCACTGGATTATGTGATAGAAGGCCAAATGTTTTACAGTTTTAAAAAAGAAAAAGGGGAAAATCAAGGCCAGGTTCCCCACCTTCAAGGAGTTGACAGGCTAGAAAAATAAAAATGAAGCAACCTAAAACCAGAGAGTGCTGTTACATAACCTACTCTCTAGTAACAGCTACAGGCCCGAAAGAGATGTGTGACTTTGTATAAGAAGTAGGGCTTGAAATGGAAATGGTAACTTAGGAGGAGCAGAGAAGCAGTAGGAAATCGACTTTTCAGACAGAGATGCTAGGGAAAGGAAAGGAACAACACAGACAACAGAGACATCAACTCAGCTCCTAGGAAAGCATCCCAGTTCATGAGGAACAGAAGAGAAAGCTCGATACATAAGGACCACACTTGACTGGGAATGGGAGTCATCAACTATGAACAAATAATTAGGAATTGATCAGGAGTCTTAGGAGCATGCTTTGCCCAACATCCCGTAACTCTATCAGTTATTTATTTATTTATTTATTTTTTAATGTTTCAGGCTAATAGTCTCATTTTTTTTTAATCAATATCAAGTGCTTCTTAGATGATAATCCTATTTCCTGCTTTAAAAAAAAAAAAAAAACCTGTAAACTAATTCAACCTGAGAGTAACAACAAAGATTTATTATTTATCTCTGACAGTTTTGAAGTCTTTAAATGCCCCTGGAAAATTATCCTATTTTGCAAGAGAACATTTGTGTATAGAGTGTTATAGCATATCATGTTTGAGAATTTCAGGATGAAGGTACCTTCTGAGACAAAGCCACTGAGATAACGGGTAGCAAGCAACCCACCTCACCCCACCTCAAGTCCTACCCCTTCCCCTCCCCATCTCAACTGACACCTTGGCAAGAGGAGCCTGTATGTTGGATGATGTTGATCAGACTGAAATTCCTACCAAGTTGGCCATGTCAGTTTCACCTATCAGCATCTCTGATGAGGAGGGATCCTGAGAGACCAGACTGGTTTAGGTAATTGGATTATAGCGGTTGTCTTCATCTTAGTAAGCTGATTAACCACTACTAACAGACATTTACACAGGAAGAATTTATATAGACAGCCCTAAAGTGGTGATTCAAGCAAGTGCTTAGACTACTGAGGAGCAGCAGGCATTGTGAGTCCAGCATGTTGTGACGTTGTGGAGAACTAGGAACCTGCTCTTCAAGGGGCTCCTAAAAGGATAAAAGAAGGTATTCATATCATTTCACCAGTCATTGTGCATGTGACTTTGTGGATTAAATCACTTAATCCTCACAACAATTCCATTCAATTCTGATATTCCTAGTGCTTTGCCCTTAAAGAGGTCTTTGCAGATAAGGAGGTCAAATCACAGAGAAGTTAAGTACTTTCCCAAGGTCACAAAGCTGGTAAGATATACTCGGGTGATATTCTGACCCTGTAGTCTGTCCACTGGAATAATACTGGAACCCATCTGTAAATTGCCTTGGGACGTTTCCTCGGGGTCAGGCCCACCTCTGCACTCCCCTCCCAGGCCTGTGCTTATCTCTAGTATTGCCCTTAGGTGTTTCAGTGTCTGCTTACCCTACTTGGGTATGGGCCTCCAGGGAAGGATCCCAGAAGTCCTCATCCTTAACCAGGAGCGGGTGCTGCATAAACATGTGTGGTACCAAAGAGGAGGTGAAATTGACAGAGAATGTATAGTCTCCCTTGATCTGGCTGAGCAGCCACTTGAAGCAGAAGTGCTGCTGTGGATAGATGTGGATTGAAAACCCTTAGCAGGTAAAATCTAACGCAAGACCACCTAGTTCTTAGCTCTGTCTCTGAAAACAGCTTTCCCTGTTCTCACAGGCATTCACTTCAGACTGTTCCTTGTGATTCTCAGGTACTTTCTTTTTTCAAAAGATAAAGTCCCCATCCTCAAAGTCGGTTTGGTTACTAAACAACTCAGTATATAACCTGGGACAAGAGGTCTAGGCCTCAGATTCCTCATCTTTACGCTGAAAAAAATTAGGTCCTGATTTTCAAACAATTTAAAGTAGTGGACCACTTAGGAGGCCACTATGTAAAACACACAGAAGCCAAGCCATGTCTCCTGTTCACCAAGGGTCCCAACTGAACATAAGAAGCTCTGTTCTCAATTGTTTCAGAGGTAATATATATTAAGGTAATCAACACAAATACTTAATAGTACAGTAATTAAAATGAGTTCAGAATGGAAGATCTAAGCCATTGAAAAAAATGGGTTCAAGGGCTCCCAGCGAGACCCCTGTGCCTGCTTCTCTGTTGAAGGCTTCTCTGTGTGCTCCTGGAGGAAGAGGGTGTGTGGCTTGACTGTGTACAGTGGGTTGGGGAAGCTAAAGCCTCTGGACCCATCCTCCTTGACTGAAGACAGACTGTGTGCTGTGCCACTGGTGAATTAGAAATTCTAGCCTGTGACTCTTAGAGGTTGATTTTCTGTCTGGGGATCTGACCTCTTGCTTCACCAGCCGAGGGGATCGACTGTCCTGGGAGGAGCCATGAGCTAACCTTCTGAAAAGCCTTTCCTTTCTTTCTCTTTCTTTTTTTAACTGTACGTTTCAAGGGGAATTTCTGATTGAGGGCTTAGCACCGTCAGTTTGAATCCCTTTTGGCATTTAGAGCTTTGAGAGATCCGTACCACCCTCTTCATTGGGGTTTTGTGCTAGAAGATTACTAGAGATTTAATTCCATTTATGTCACTGGATTTATTAAAAAAAAAAAAAACTTTTGGAGCCAGGGATGAATGCCCCATTCCATTTTTTTGGGGGGGGGGGTCAATTTTCAGTGATTCCTTATGTGAATACATCAAGGGTAAGAATCTAGTTTTACTTATTTAGTTCTTTCCAAATCTCTAGTCCCTAACACAGAGACTGACCTGGACTGCTTGGTAAATATTTATATTTCATTCTACAAATACAACTTCCCCCGACCCCAACTCCTCACCCCCGCCCCAGGTGCAGCAAAGTGTAAAATAACCATTGTACCAGGTTTCATCCCATTTACAGTGGAGTGTAAGAGACCGTTAAAAAAGTAAATCTAAATAAATATATAGTATATCTTGGATTAAGGGCTCTAAAGAGAAAAGAACAGTTTCAATGGAAGGACAAATTTGAATGATTGATGAATGAAAGGAAAATGACCCCAACTGCCAACTCAAAATCTGTCTCATCTCATCTCTTTGTAAATAATTATTATTGGTATTATTTTGACTATCACAGCTGCTGCCATTTCTTGAGTATCCACCACATTCCAAGCTCTGTGCTAGTACCTTCCTATTTAGTGCATCAAATTCTCAAAAGAACCTTGCTGTTTAAGGAAAGTAATTAACTTGTTCATGATCAGAGTCAGCAAATGGGACAAATGCAAGTTGGTCTGACAGAGACTCTGCATTGAACAAAAGGGAAAACATTCCAAGGATTATCATCAGGGATCCAACAGGGAGTCGCTGACTGAGGAACACTATATCCTAACTTGTTGCAAATGATCAATTATGTTAGGGGAAGGAAGGAAAAAAAGAGAAAAATCTGTGTTCCAGAGTGAGAGGGAAAGGGAAGAAGATAGTATTCTTGAATTGGTCATCTTATCAGCCTCGCAATAATAAGCCATCACCATGGGAACAAGAACTCTAATTAATGACAGATGTTGAGTCACTTTATAAACCACACCATCTGAATGCCGAGCTGGTGCTGTAACCCTCTCTCCCCTTTCACAGCTGGGAGCATGCTATGGTCTTGTTGGAGAGACCCATCTTCCATGGGTGGAGCAAACTCTGGACTTGGCCTCAGAAGACTTGCATCTGAGCCTCAAATCTGTCCTTTCTGAGTTCTTTTGCCTTGAATAATAAGCTCACCAAAAGTGAGAAGTGGTTATCATTAATTTTGTCATCATTATTGCTACCACTAGTAGTAGCTTTCTGAGACTCTAGATCTACAAAATGCAATGTAACATCATCTCATCAGTTACTACATGACAGCAAATGTCTGGCATAGACAGTGTGCTATGTTATTTAACCGTGGTGATGCTGATGCTGGAGAAGAAAAGAAGGAAAGGGAAAGAGGAAGAAAAGCAATTGCAGTGATGTGCAATGACGTACGTGTGTAGAACTATGAAAGCTCTGAGGTGTGATACAAATGAGGGCATTCTACTCATTGTCAAAATATTTTTGGTTAGTTCTTGGGCTGGTAGCCCATTCCTGTGTTCAGTTTTGTCAAAGGTTCTATTGTCTCTGTTCCCTTTCTGTCCAGCCCCATGTGCATGTCTCTCCTCCTTCCGGCTGTGCTGTTAAACTGGCGGAAGGACAACCAAGACAAAGAATTCACAGAAATCATGAGAAAAATGTATTCAGAGCCCAGTTCTCTATAGGCCAGGACTTCCCATAGACTGATCTTTTGGACATTGGAAGATATTCCTGGAAATAATTTCTTTGGAAAACACTACATTCAAGTTAACTAGGTATCTTTATAGTAAGACTTTGCATAAGAGTTTAATATATTAACAAGCCTTGTGAATCTCCTAGGTTGTGGGGCATTTAGAATACAGACTTTCCTAAATTTACTTGACCAAAAAATGAGTTTTTCATGGAGCATTTTACTTTGCTAAAGGACCAAACTTTGAAAAGTGCTGCCATAAACCCAGAGTCAAGACCATCAAGTGTACAAGTAGTACCAGATAACAGGTTTGAAAAATCCCACCAATCTTCCCATCATTCATGTGTCCATTTTACAAATTAAAAGGGTGCCAATCCTGTATGTCCTTCCCTAGTGAAGGACAGGGAAGCCTGTGTGCTGTAGTCCATGGGGTCGCAAAGAGTCAGACACAACTGAGTGAGTGAACAACAGTGCTGTATTTGGCAGTAACTTCATGCTGAATGGCGGAGAAGCGACAACAAGATCCATATATTTCCACCCTTACCATCTTAGAGCTCTTGTGAGCATTTTGGGGTGATAGAAAAATTGCCTGGCAATAGCGATGCAGGTGAAGGGTGGAAAGCAAGGGTGCTGTGGTAACAAGGACAGGGGCTTCTTATTCCTACTTCATACGTCAGGAGGAGTTTCCCAGGGGAAGGAACTTCTAACCTGAGATCCAAAGAACAGTAAGAACAACAGGTAACACATTGTCAATGCACTTTCCCAGGTGTTAGCAATCCTCTGGGTCAGACACAGTGAGAGTGGTGACAGGAAAGATGAGAGGAACGTGAACCAGCACATTGCTTTGGGTCTGTTGGTTCACACTTGAATGAGTTATTAAACTCCACAGACTCAAGTGTCCAGGAGCCATAAATGGATACAAAATAGAATAACATGGCTTCTCCCCAAAGGCACAGGTACACTATCAGTAGCACCCAGGATTTTAGCTGGCTTGTGGACACTCTTTTTGTAATAGATATATATTTAATTTAACATATATTAGAAAAAGGTAACCAGCATCATACCTAGGTTTTCATAGACATTTTTGCCTAGAACAAGGCAATTTGAAAAAAGAGAAAAAAGAATTTATTCAGAATTTAGAAGAAAATATTATACTAATATAATACTACACATGATACTGAACATCGAAGCAATTATGAAGATGGTATGTGAATAACTAAAATTTGTGAAGTAATAAAGTAACATGTGTGAAAGTGTCTCATGCATAGAAAGTGAAAGAAGTGTCAGTTGCTCAATTGTCTCCAACTCTTTGTGACCCCATGGACTATAACCTGTCAGGCTCCTCTGTCCATGGGATTCTCCAGGTGAGAATGCTGGAGTGGGTTGCCATGCTCTTCTCCAGGGCCTCTTCTCAACCCAAGCACTGAACCCAGGTCTCCCGCATTGCAGGCATATTCTTTACAGTCTGAGCCACCAGGGAAGCCTCATGCATAGAAGGCCCCAGTAAATGCTTCCTTCCTTTCTGATTCACTGGGCCAGCAAGTGGAAGACCCCAGGACTAAGCCAGAGCCTCAGACTCCCAGTCCAGTGCTCCTTCCAGGACACCCTTAACTGTGTCTGCCTCACCCAACCACTCATCCCTCAGTATAATGCAATGAGTGGGTATTTCAGAAGTGACTCATGACTTTGCAAAAATGTTCTGATGAATGTCACTAATAAATAACATGTATACTTACTAACATGGAGAAGGAAATGGCAACCCACTCCAGCATTCTTGCCTAGAGAATCCCAGGGATAGGGGAGCCTGGTGGGCTGCCGTATCTGGGGTCGCACAAAGTCGGACACAACTGAAGCGACTTAGCAGCAGCAGCAGCAGCAGCATACTTACTAACATAGACAGTGTTAGCATTTTCAAAAACAGGAATTGGAATCTGAGAATTGAAAGGGCACTCAGAGATCATCTCACCCAATCCTGCCTTTTATGGATGTGGAACTTGGGACCCGGAGAGGAGAAGTGCTTTGTTCAGAGCTCTTAGCTGATCAAACCAGGATGAGAATTCATATAAAACATGCAGATATAAAATGTTACATGTAAGGACTTCTTTGGTGGTCCAGTGGTTAAGACTCTGTGCTTCCAATGCAGGAGGTGCAAGTTCAATCCCTGGTCAGGTAACTAAGATCCTACTTGCTGAGAGGTATGCCACAAAAAACAAAAAACAACAAAAAAAAGTTACATGTAAAAAGAAAAAAAAAACAACAACAAAAACTGTCTCCTTTTTTCCAGAAAAGTAACAAGGATATACCACAAAAGGACTTTTACTTTCACAAACTTAAAAATTTGGGAGGTCATGCTTCATCCTATGCCAAGCAGAACATTGTAAATGATCACTGGAGAAGGCATTCCTTGTTCTATTCATTTGTTTGTTTGTTTTAATTGTAAAATATACATAACAAAATTTACCATTTTTGCATAAATAATATAATAGTGTTAAGTATTATTCACTTTATTGTGCAACCAAGATCCAAAACTCTTTTCATCTTGCAAAACTGAACTCTCTACCCATTAAATAACAGTTCCCCACCCCTTTCTCCTCCAGGTTCTAGCAACCATGATTCTACTTTCTATCTCTGTGAATTTCACTACTCTCAGTACATATATAAATGCAATCATACATATTTGTCTTTTTTGTGACTAGCTTCTTTCATTTAGCATAATGTCCTCAAGAGCCATACTCATGGTGGCATGTGTCAGAATTTCTCTTCTTCCTGGTTGTTTTCTTGATGTGACACAGACTGTTCTCGTTGGTTCCTGATTATACCCATCATCACCGTGAAGACTTTGGCATGCTTACTATTTTAGTGACTTTTCTCTAGTGGGGGAAATAGATAGCTCAGTTGTGGATGACAGCAGCAGTGAAAATCAGTATCTAAGAGGAACTCAAGCCTTCATCTTCCGATCTTTTCTAAGCAGGTGACAAGGGAGATAAATGAGATTGCTTGCTGTATCTCCAACCCTCACCCCCAGTTCCCTTCCTTGCTTCCACCTCAAGTGTTCCGTCAGCCACAAAGGAACCATTAGGTGGTGGTTAGTGATTTTAAAAGTGGATTTTCAAGTAAAATAGCCTTGGATTCCAGTCTAGCCTCTGTAACTTACTAAATCTAGGATCATGGGTAGTATGATTAACTCTCAAAGCTATGCTTCTGTTATCTGTGGATGGATAGTACTGGTATATAATTTTTCTTTTTTAAAGTTTTTTTTCTCCTTCTATGTGGTAAGATATTATTTCTGGACTTAGTTTCTCAAACTGAAAAATAATAATCAGTAATTTCTTCCACTGGATTGTTCAGAAATGGGATGTGATGTTATCTGACATTTTGGCCACTGAGACGTCTTGTTCCAGGCTGAGAGTTCTAGGAACCTCGTGATATTGGAAAGGAGAGAACGTTCATTTATTATGCGGCCTCTGTATGTCAGACATAGTACTTTTTCATCCAAAACTCTGAGTAGTACTCTATTATGGCCCTTGGCCCTTTGCATCATTAGCATTTGCAGTCTTGCTGGCTTGTCTTAACCATCCTTGTCCTCCAACTCCCACCCCTTCATCAGGGCCTGCAAGATGCCCAGAAAACTACAGATCCTGCTCGCCCTGCTGCCATTTTTTTTAAAAACTGTTTCTTTAATGCATTGGGAATCACTCAACATGTGCCTGCATTTCTTTGGCCACTAATACATCCCCATATCTCAAAATATTCTCCCTTTTCCCATTCCAATATCCCCATGGCCTCATGGTAAAAGGTACCATTCATTTGACAAGGAAGCCTGCAGATTGAAACTGATTTGGGCTCCTCTCTCAGCACTCTCCTTGCTGACCACTCATGATTTTTTTTTCCCCCTGGATTTGACCCTTCCATCTTCTTTCTTTTGATAAACAGGACAGCTGTCCCCAAAGGGATGCATCCATTACATTTCACCAGAGTTGAGTTCACTTTCCATTGTGTGTTTCTGTTTAAAAAGAAAGCCTTTTAAAAGGGTTGAGCATACATTGAATGTGTACTTAATTTTTAATATGTGTGTGTGCCCACAGCCAAAAGAATAGAAGAGAAGCCTTCAATAACAATGAAACTGAATTGTATATGTGTGTTATGTGGCACTGATTCCTAAACATGTATATTCTTAGCAGCCAGGTATTATTTAATACATCCCCATTAGTCAAGATGCCAAATCTAAATGAAAACCATGATTAATATATTTAGCAATATTATGGCTTTTGGTTGACTTTCAAACTGTATTAACATAACTTTATTTTTCCCCAGCCAGCCCTCAGTCACTGTCTTATATTTTTACTCTGAATGTTAGTCTAGTTCTTTTGTGTTATTAAGCCAATTTTGATCATAAACAATTTATACCACAGACTTTTAGCATCATTTGCACTGGGCCCTTAAATGTAAATGTTTTAGAAAGAGAATAACCCTGAGTTGTGTTTTTTTTTTTTTTTTTTTTTTTCTGGCTGAAAAATGAAATGTCTCTTATTCATGGGGTGAGTCCTTGAATTTAAAAGGAAGTTAATAAGTGCCTTGGAGATAGTAAATTGTTTGTCGTTTCTGTAACGAATGGTGTCTGCATTTTGAGTTGTTATTACTTTTAGTGTTTTGTACTAGACGTACTGTGTTCATTTTTTCCTCCCTTGGGATGATTCACGCTTCTGTTAGTTTTGCAATAGCACCACCTACAGGCTGTGGGGAACATTGTATGTGCTGCTAAAATGTTCTTAGTACGTTTTTAAAAAGCAATTCCCCTGCTCTTCAGGATGTAATGACAAAAGGCTTGTGGGTCTTGGGACTGAAAAAGAGAGAAGGCCGTAGTAGCATGATGAGATAGGCTGCTATCTCCATCCACCAGGTTTCCAATCTGGTGACAAGCCAAAAAGAGCTATAACTAGAAAGCGTTCCTTTTATAAAGAATTAGCCATACTTGGAGTAAAATATTCTGTTCTAGCAGATTTTTTTTTAAATTATTAATCAAACATCGTTGTATTTATTCAACATGTTTCACTCTTGTTCTTGCGTCCAGCAGTTTTCTAGCTGTTTTCATCCTTGGAACAGGCATTCTCCAACATGACTGCAGTGAAATGATTCTTGCATGTGCTGCTTCGGTTTCGCTTTCTTATAGTCATTACTCTCCTCTCACATTTCCACATGCTCTCTTCTTTCTTCATTGTTCTCTGTATTAGTCCTTATAAAGTTTTATTTCAGCCTTCAGCCTGTTATGCTTCCCATTAATGTTTCATTATTGTTTCTTCTTATTTCTGGAGTTCTTACACGATTCTTTGTGTTTACATCTGCAAACGTTTTAAAACCTGATTAAAAGTATCACAAATGTGTTTATTAAAAAACACAATACAATTCTTTGATTATATTAGTGCTGATAAATAATGCTTACAAAACTGTTTTTTGTATCATATTAAATCCAAAATTTAACATGTGTTTAACTTTGTACACTGTAGATGTTCTGTGGTTTACTTTAAAAAGAAAAGTTAAATATAGTGCATCAGTTTAGTTCAGTTCAGTCACTCAGTTGTGTCCGACTTTGTGACCCCATGAATCGCAGCACGCCAAGCCTCCATGTCCATCACCAACTCCCGGAGTTCACTCAGACTCGGGTCCATCGAGTCAGTGATGCCATCCAGCCATCTCATCCTTGGTCGTCCCCTTCTCCTCCTGCCCCCAATCCCTCCCAGCATCAAAGTCTTTTCCAATGAGTCAACTCTTCTCTGAGGTGGCCAAAGTACTGGAGCTTCAGCTTTAGCATCATTCCTTCCAAAGAAATCCCAGGGCTGATCTCCTTCAGAATGGACTGGTTGGATCTCCTTGCAGTCCAAGGGACTCTCAAGAGTCTTCTCCAACACCACAGTTCAAAGGCATCAATTCTTCGAGGCTCAGCCTCTTCACAGTCCAACTCTCACATCCATACATGACCACAGGAAAAACCATAGCCTTGACTAGACGGACCTTAGTCGGCAAAGTAAGGTCTCTGCTTTTGAATATGCTATCTAGGTTGGTCATAACTTTTCTTCCAAGGAGTAAGCGTCTTTGAATTTCATGGCTGCCGTCACCATCTGCAGTGATTTTGGAGCCCCCCAAAATAAAGTCTGACGCTGTTTCCACTGTTTCCCCATCTACTTCCCATGAAGGCATAGCAGTACATAAAAGTCTTGCAAATAGGTATTACTATTTATGTGCCATATCTCTGTGGATGATGATGGCAGTGATAATGATTTCTGGCATCACTGATGACTTCTACATGCCAAACACTGTTCAAATCACTTTACATGAGTTAGCATATTTAAATCACCAAAACGATATCATGGGATAAGATCTAAAAGTATTCCCATTTTATACATGTTTACAGAATGTTTGTGTGTTCCCAAAAAGGAAACGTCTACAAGGTAATATATGAGCCTGCCACAGCTAGTGTGCAATTGAAAAGTTCATATTATTGGCTCTTTCTTGGACTTTAAGAATTAGTTTGGGTCACTTTTCTTTGTCCCATGAACCAACTTTCCTTTTGGGAGCGTATGCTTCCCTTCACCCTTTTATACCTGTCAACTTCTCCTCACTGGGTGACTCTAGCTTTATCTCCTGAAAGAGCAGTGTCTGCCTTCACAGAGCTTATCCTCTCATTGGGAGGAGTCTCAATACAAGTATTTCTGGAAACAAGTAGTCACAACAAATAATAGGATTTCAGGTAGCAAAAAAAGAAAAAAATGCTGTCAGAGGGAGTAAAGCAACATAAAGGAACAAGGAGGGGCCAGGCAGATGGGGCGGGTGGGGCCGCTGTGTGAGCAGCGTGGCAGAAGGGCCCTCCTGGGTGAGACCGGCATGGCAGGGAGCACAGGGGTGCAAAGGTCCTTGGGCGGGAATGAACTGAACATGTCTAAAGAAGAGCAGAAAAAAGCCAGGGAATGGGTCTCTTCTTTCTCTCCCTCCTCAGCTCTCTGATACTCCATTTTCTGCCTCAGACCCTGGTCTTGATGAACTCAAAGAAATGATTTGGAATGACAGAATCCTGGGATGATATTCATGGAAGTCAGGGGGCAGGGAGGGCCACTGGCAAGAGGATCAGACTGGGAGAGCCTACACTCCATGTGTCTGCCAGGTACACTCACATGTAATGTGTGTCTGTTGTGTAAAGTCGGAGTAAAGTCAGCATAAGGCAGAAGTGAGGTCCCAGCCCTTCCGGGCACAGGGAGGCATTCATCCTTCAGTGCCCCCGTAGTACAGAACAGGCCGGCACATATTCCTCCTCCTGTTATGGCAACTCTCCCTCCCATCAGGCTAGAAGCTTCCTGAGGGCAGAGTCTATGTCAGAACCATTCTTCAAGCCTTTTTCCTTCTTGCATCCATGTATCCGGCACTGTTTCTGAGCGCCAGCCACTTATGCTAGGTCTGTCTCTGTTCCTAGACGCAGGTCTGAATAAGAAAGACCCAGTCCTTGTTCTCAGGTTTCTTGCAGTATTGCAGAGGAAAAATACAGTAAAGTAGACAGCCAACCATACTGGAGTCTGCTCTCAGAGAAAATGTTCCAAAGGAATGGCAGTTGCACCAGGACTTGGAAGTATGAACTAAATAAAGGTGTGTGTGTGTGTATGTGTGTGGCTGAGATGGCGGAGGGTATACAGAATTTTAGCTCTTGGGAACAAAGGATTCATGAACCTAAAGGTGAACTCAGTATGTACTGGATGAAAAGATGAATTTGAGTGAATAAATGAGTGAACAAATTAATGCTTTGGTCTTGTAGGAGCAGCTCCTAACACGGAAGTAGAAAGCCGAAAGACATTTTGTTAATTTACCTTGATAAGTCACTGTTCCAAGTGCTGCCTGTACTGTGCCTGTGGGCAGACTCTCACGAAAACCTGTGTGATTATCAGAAGGCTGCTCACCTCATAGATTATGCAGGGATTTACTGGAAAAGTGAGTTAAGCAGTCATTTTTAACCTGGGGAATGGATCTATCCCAAGCCCAATGACCAGCATTCCTATCTTTCCTGAGCATTACTTAGATGACAACTGTAGAATGGATGAAGGGTTACAAAGTGAAGTCGGAGTCTCAAGGCTGTGATAGAAGGGACAGCGGCTGTCAGAGTGTTCGAGATGCGAGATGAAGAGGCGAGGACCTGGCTTCCGGTCTTTGCTCTGCTTGTGGTGTGGCATTGATATCCACCCTGTGCAGTGGAGTGATGCCAGGCAACGGCTGAGATGCCTTTTAGCTCTGAAATTCTGTGATCATCTTAGTTCCATCAGATGAAGAGAGGGAGGGAGTGGGTATCTATGGGACCAGCCCTGCCCTGGGGTGCATATTCCCCAAGAAGCCTGGGCGTCTCCTGGCCCAGAGCACCCTAAGGAGCTATCCTGATCTGCCACACTCATGGGTGGGTCTGACTGTCCTTCACCTGTGTTCCTGCAGAGCCATGCATGACTTCACTCCTGGTGGCTTTCTCCTCCCCGTGTCTGTTCTACAGTGATGCGAGAGCTCAGCTATTCCTGATGTAGCCTTTCCTTAGAGTCCCCACACTTAGCCTCTGGTCTGCTTATTTTCCCTCTTTCCTTCCTGCTCTAAAGCCATATCACAAGCATTCATATCCCAGCCCTTCCACTAACCACCTGTGTAGCCTTCATCGGGTGTCTTAATCTCTCTGCTGCTGCTGCTGCTAAGTCATTTCAGTCGTGTCCGACTCTGTGTGACCCCATAGACGGCAGCCCACCAGGCTTCCCCGTCCCTGGGATTATCCAGGCAAGAACACTGGAGCGAGTTGCCATTTCCTTCTCCAATGCATGAAAGTGAAAAGTGAAAGTGAAGTCGCTCAGTCGTGTCCAACTCTTTGTGACCCCATGGACTGCAGCCTACCAGGCTCCTCTGTCCATGGGATTTTCCAGGCAAGAGTACTGGAGTGGGTGGCCATTGCCTTCTCCACTTACTCTCTCTGGTGGATAGCAAAGAAATGTATAGAGTTGTTTGTAAAGAGAAATGAAATAATTCATATAAAGCAGTTAGAACGGTACCTGGTACACTGTAGGTACAATGTGCATTGCTGCCTTCCTTCCTCAAACATTTTCTGCTCTATTCTCAGCAAACAGGATGGATCCTATGGTTGTAGTACACCTCTGCCCTGAGGAGTCCAGTCCAGTGCCTACTGTGAGGGACATGCTTCACCTTGGCTACCTCACTGAGTCCCCACCTCAGTCCAGAGCGATACTTATCCTGAGAATTCTTTTCAGGCCTCGGCCCAGAGACCAGAGGAGTCATGTAACATTCCCTGCAGGGTGCAATTTGTAAATGGAACAGTTGGAATCAGAGTCAGATCTCAGATCTCTCAGACTCCAAATCCAATGTTCTTTTCCCCACCTCACCCAGGCTGGCACTGGCTTGTTTTGAAAGGAAAAAGAAATTGTGCATCCTGGGAATGATGCTGTGGAGATCAACTCTCCTTCCCAGGTCATCCACTCCCAGCTTTCAGAAGAGTTGGGACTGCTAGGCTTCTGAGCCCCGCTCCCAGCAGCCCTTGCATCCGTCCATCTGAAAAGGATCGTCTTTAAAAGCAAGGAGCCAGAAAAAATAATTCATACTGAAAACAAACTCTGTCATGAGTCATTTGACTTTGCTTTCCCCCGAACACATAGTTTATGTATTGGGCGAGCTAAGGCTAAAGGAACATCTGATACGTTTTAGGCTAGCAGAGCCATTATTTAAGGAACTCTACATCCAGTGTGTGTCTGTTGAACCCCATGGTTTAAATCAAGGCTTGTGCTGAGGGAGCCTGACAATTTGATATTGCTGTTGTGGTTCTTTCAGGGTGGTGTGTATGAGTTTTATCAAGGTGACAAGAATCTTTGGTCCACAATTCAGAAACTCTTGGGTGTTGAACTGACCTATGCAGTAGCTATTCTGAGTAAATATGTGCCCAAGAGGAATGTGTACAATGTGCCTGTGTTGAGATGGGTGCGCCTCTCTGGAAATGAGAGGGAGAGAAGGTGGGGGAAGGGGGAGGCTTCCAAAGGAGCTGCTTTCTAGTCCCATCTGCAGAGGAGGGAGTCTCAGCCCTAGACCAGAGTACTTCTCAATCCTAGGTGAACAGGACATTACCCAGAACCCAAGACAAGTGTCTCCACTTCTGTGAATTGCTCCTCTTTAAATAACTGAAAAATGATGGAAATACATTTATATTGTAAAATCTCAAACAACATAGCAATGGGCTTCCCAGGTAGCTCGGCTGGTAAAGAATCCACCAGCAATACAGGGAGACCTGGGTTCAATCCCTGGGTTGAGAAGATCCCCTGGAGAAGGGCCTGGCAGCCCACTCCAGTATTCTTGCCTGGAGATCCCATGGATGTAGGAGCCTGCTGGGCTACAGTCCATGGGGTCGTAACGAGTTAGACATGACTGAGCAACTAGGCAAATACAGTAAAAGGCAAAAGACACAAATATCCCCTGATCACAGAGGTAATCATATTGTCCATTTTATTTGTCTTTCTAATCTTTTTAATAGATGGGAAAACAGTGGAAACAGTGTCAGACTTTATCTTTTTGGGCTCCAAAATCACTGCAGATGATGACTGCAGCCATGAAATTAAAAGATGCTTACTCCTTGGAAGAAAAGTTATGACCAATCTAGATAGCTTATTGAAAAGCAGAGACATTACTTCACCAACAAAGGTCCATCTAGTCAAGGCTATGGTTTTTCCAGTGGTTATGTATGGATGCGAGAGTTGGAATGTGAAGAAAGCTGAGCGCCAAAGAATTCCAACCAGTCCATTCTAAAGGAGATCAGCCCTGGGTGTTCTTTGGAAGGAATGATGCTAAAGCTGAAGCTCCAGTACTTTGGCCACCTCATGCGAAGAGCTGACTTATTGGAAAAGACTCTGATGCTGGGAGGGATTGTGGGCAGGAGGAGAAGGGGACGACAGAGGATGAGATGGCTGGATGGCATCACCAACTCGATGGACGTGAGTTTGAGTGAACTCCAGGAGATGGTGATGGACAGGGAAGCCTGGCGTGCTGTGATTCACGGGATCGCAAAGAGTCAGACACGACTGAGCAACTGAACTGAACTGAATCTTTTTAATACGGTCATATATATATATATATATATATATATATATACACACACACACACCTGTGCATGCATAGGGTCATGTAGTACAAACTGTTCTGCAAGATTTTTTTCACTTATTAGCTATTTGGAATATGTCAGTGCATATAGAGCCACCCCATGTCTGTTGCATATTGATAGAAATTCCAGAGCCTGCATACATAAACTTTATTTAACCAATGTCCTATTGACAGACATTTAGTTTGTTTCTAGTGTCTGGCTTTTGCAAACAGAGATAGTAGGATCATCCTGGCATGGTTCTTTATACATAAGTATGAACAGTTCTCTTGGAGAGATACCAAAGGTGGAATTTTTACTGGAAGGATTGGTGTGTTTGAAATCATGTTGCTGCTGCTGCTAAGTCACTTGTCGGGTCTAACTCTCTGCGACCCCATAGATGGCAGCCCACCAGGCTCTGCTGTCCCTGGGATTCTCCAGGCAAGAACACTGGAGTGGGTTGCCATTTCCTTCTCCAATGCATGAAAGTGAAAAGTGTTAGCTGTGGCCAAAACTATCCTCCAAAGAAGCTGTCCCAGTTTGTCTCCCTGCCAACAGTATCCCCATGCCTTTGCCAGCACTGCATATTGTTAATCACTTAACATTTTTGCCCATTTCTTAGGCAGAAAATGACAGCTCACTGTTCCTTTCCTTTGCCTCAGCCCTGTTGCTAGTGAGAATGAACATTTTCTTTCTTTATCTTCAGTCACTTAATATTGTCTTCTGTTGTGCATGCTAAGTCGCTTCAATCAGGTCCAACTCTTTGCGACCCTATAGACTGTAGCCAGCTAGGCTCCTCTGTCCATACGATTCTCCAAGCAAGAATTCTGGAATAGGTTGCTATTGCCTTCTCCGAGGATCTTCCCAATTCAGGGACTGTATCCATGTCTCTTAAGACTCCTGCATTGGCAGGCAGGTTCTTTACCACTAGCAACACCTGGAAAGACCCTCTGTTTTCTGTTAATGGCCTATTACTATCCTCTCTTCATGTTCCCATAAGGTTGTTTATCTTTCCCTCTGGGATCTGGAGGGGTTCTTCGTGTGCTCTGTACATCAATTCTTTGTCATGTATATTAAAGACTTTCTTGTGATAAGACCCTCAATATCTACCTTTGCTTATAGTGTCTCATATAGGAGTTTTAAATTTTCATGTGTTCACATCCATGAATCTCTTTATGGCTTCAAGATTTCTTGCAAGTTTTTCCTGTAAACTATTTCTTTTCCTGAAGCTGTGTTTTTCAGAATAATAACATTGTACACCACAACACACCAGGCTGCAGAATGGCCTCTGTGTTTTTACAGACATTCTTGGTTATTTCACCATTAACGATGGGGAAATTCTGAAACCATATGGATCAGTCATAGGCAAATGAGAGGCCGCAGGGAACTAGCTAGCAGGCAGCTTACAGTCATACATGTGGGCCTTGGACCATATCCTGGCTCCCGTACTTACCACTTGATTTCAGGGCATCACTTTGCTGCTCTGAGCCTTAGTTTATTTCTCTGTAAAATTGGGCAAATCACAATTCCAAAGGATTACTGTGAAGTTTAATGTCTCCCATGTTCCAGCCCACTTAATTCATGTTTGTTTCTGCCTCTCCTGATAAAAGTCTTTTTTTTTCCTCCCTGCACATTTAAATGTAATTGGTCACTGAAAACTGTTGACTTCCATTTCTTCAGAGGATTTTGTAGCTGAATTGTGGGGTCACAGCTTACCCAAGACTCTGAGGCAATTTCCTCATGATACATCTATGTGGGCCTAAAGGAAACGAAACACCTACACTGTTGCTCAATGCTGGAAAATTCTCCAGGGTGGCCAACACCTCTGGCAGACAGAAGCCAGGGTTCTGGGGGACACAGTCCATGTAGGCAGAGAGCTTTAGTAGTTCCTGGACTCACTGAGCTCCTGCCTGTGCAAGGACAATCTGCTCTCCTTTGAAATCATCTCTTCTTCTCCATCCCTTGCCTGGCATCCTTTGCGTCTTATAGCAACACAACACTCAACGTTAGGATCACAGACACTTGAGTTAAACTACCTGGGTATAAGATCCAGCCTGGAACAAATGTCTTAATTGCTCTCTACCTCAGTTTCCCTTTCTGTAAAATGGGAATACTAGTATTACCTAGTCCATAGGGCTGTTATGAGAATTAATAGTTATAAAGCCCTGGTACATAGTACAGTGATCGAGGAGCTACAAAGAGATCATAGATGGTATCTGAATCCTGGATTCTCCTTTCACAGCTGGTTGACTTTGGATAATGTACTTATTCTGACCTCAGCTCTCTCATTTGTAAAATGGTATGAAAATATCTATTTCATAGGATTTCTGGGAAAGTCAAATGGGATAATATATGTAATGAGTATTGTTATATTGTTTGGTCGCTAAGTCGTGTCCAACTCTTCATGACCCCATGAACCACCAAGCTGCTCTGTCCATGGGATTCTCCAGGCAAGAATACTGAAGTAGGTTGCCATTTCCTTCTCCAAGAGGTCTTCCTGACCCAGGGATCTATGTCTCGTACATTGGCAGGAGGATTCTTTACCACTGAGCCAATAGGGAAGCCCTGTAATGAGTATAAGACTTCAATTATTGGTTGCTACTGTGGTGATGATTATTGAAAAAGCCAGAATTGAATATACAGGGAGGATCCAACACTGAAAAACAGAGAGACTGGTGATTAAAAGAGAAGATTCTGTAGTCAGACACACTGGGCATTAGAACTCAGCCTCCACTACTCTTGACTCTGACCTTGGACCTAAACCTTTGTGACATTCAGTTTCCTGATTTGTTAAATAGGATTGAGAGTGGTGCCTACCTCTAGGTTTGATATGAGGAGGAAATGATGATAAACCAGGAACATAGAAAGTGCATAATAGAATTAACTGTTATTGTTACTTACATCTCCATTGATGGAAAAACTGCCTGCAGTCAGGAGTCCCTGGGCAAGTGGAACAGCAGCACAGCCAGAGCCCATGCCGAGTCCATTCTGCTGGGTTTGGACCAGAAGATAGGGAAAAGGGCCAAAACTCAAGAAGGGAATCTGAGCAAAAGCCTGGTTTTTACCGATCATCCAGAATGGTTTGCATAGAGAGAGAAACACAGTGAAGGATGTCTGGCAGGATTTAGTTCAGTGATGTATCTCCTTGTGATTCTGAAAATCATTCTATTGGGTAGGTCCTGTCATTTCCAGTTGAAACTGAAAACTGAGGGTCAGAGAGGTTAGGTGACTTGCCTAAGATCACACGGCTAACAAGTGGAGGAACTGGGATTTGAGCCCAGGACTATCCAGCTCCAAATCCCTAATGACAAGCTGTTAGTAATGTCCCCACTCTGTCGGGAATGACTCAGAGGCCCAGTGGGAGCAGAGTGGAGTGGGGGCGTGACCCTGCTTTTCTGGGAGACCAGAGGAGGTGGAGGAAGGGGCAGCAGGTCTGGAGCTGACAGGCTGCATGTAAAAATTTGGAAATTTTGTCCCGAAAGACAAGAAAGTGTTTTCAGCAGGGGCCATTTTCAACTGTACTCTGTGTACTAGGCCAAGGGTAAACCGAAACACAGCCATAAATAGTACTCCCCAGAATTCTCGTCACAGCGGCCCACTGTGCTCCTTCTGTTTGGAGAGGACTGTCAAAACACTTTGCATGGAAATGTCTGAATCTGTTACTGTTCACCAAGTCAGTCACAGCCCATTTGCATGAGGTGCCCTGGGTGTGAGTAGAGATGCAAAAATCATCAGCTGATCAGTTATTGTGAAGTCTCACCAAATGGCTTGCAAGAAACCAGCATCCTGGACTAGGGCCAGTCCTTCCTAAAGCCACGGCTCTGAAGGTGTCCATCCTGGTTCAGTCGGCCTGCCCTGGCTGGTTATAGGATATGTTTTTATAGCTATCCTTTCTCTAAAAATAAAGAATCAAAGCTGAGATTGACTTAAGTCATCTCATCCAATGCATTTAATGGATGGAGACATTTGTTTCCCAAGTGGGAAGTGACATTCCCAAGGTTATAGAGAGAAAATCTGAGACTAGAATCAGGGCTTCCTGATTCTTAGTCTAAAACACATCTCACGCTGCCCTCCTGAGCTTTCCCAGCACAATCACAAAGTTCCCACCAGCCTCTTCAGAGGGCAGAGCTGAAAGACAGGAGAGGCAGGAAGGAGGCTGTTCTTCTCCTTGATGCCTTCTACCTTCCCCTCCATGTCTGTCCCCACATTTCAGTGTTTCCTCTCACCTGTCAAAACTAGTTCTGTGGGCCCAAATCTAGATCCTTGAGCAGCAGCTGCTCGGGTTTCCAGGGTTCATTGCTGCTCCCCATCCAGGGCTTTATCCTATGGTGGCAGTGCAACCTCTTGAACAATGGTTAGCTGCCCAGACCGGGAGGATGCCTGGCTCAGCACCTGCTGGGTGGGTTTCCCAGATGAGACAAGGCCTCCCCAAGCATCATTTCTCATCTCCAGGGGAAGGCCAGGAAGAAGAAAGGATTGGATGTTAATTGATTCTCTGATAATATGCTGGATTATATAACCCCATTTAATCTTCAATTTAGGCTAGGTAGAGTAGGTAGATACTGTCATTTCCACTTACAAATGAGGAACAAGAAGCCACACAGCTAGAAAGTGAGAGAGTTGGGACCTGAACCTAGATTGGTGCAAAATTCCAAAGTATAAGCTCTTTCAAGTTCACCAGGCTAGAGAAAATGAGATTAGTGTGTACTTTCTAAACTGTGAAGAGCCACCCACCCGTGAAGGATAGTGAGGATGACAATTAGCACTCAATCCAGGCCAAGCAGGAAATGACTCCCAACAGGCAGGTGTTTAGCCCCTGGGAAAATAAATGTGTCTTCCACAAGGACCTCTGGGTATCGAAGCCACTGCTCAGAGTCTACTTACAAGAAGGGGAGTGTATGGGGCTCTTTAGGGGCCAGGGTCTCTCAGTGAGATGCATGCATGCGAAATCGCTTTGTGTCAGACTCTTTGCGANGGCCTGCCCTGGCTGGTTATAGGATATGTTTTTATAGCTATCCTTTCTCTAAAAATAAAGAATCAAAGCTGAGATTGACTTAAGTCATCTCATCCAATGCATTTAATGGATGGAGACATTTGTTTCCCAAGTGGGAAGTGACATTCCCAAGGTTATAGAGAGAAAATCTGAGACTAGAATCAGGGCTTCCTGATTCTTAGTCTAAAACACATCTCACGCTGCCCTCCTGAGCTTTCCCAGCACAATCACAAAGTTCCCACCAGCCTCTTCAGAGGGCAGAGCTGAAAGACAGGATAGGCAGGAAGGAGGCTGTTCTTCTCCTTGATGCCTTCTACCTTCCCCTCCATGTCTGTCCCCACATTTCAGTGTTTCCTCTCACCTGTCAAAACTAGTTCTGTGGGCCCAAATCTAGATCCTTGAGCAGCAGCTGCTCGGGTTTCCAGGGTTCATTGCTGCTCCCCATCCAGGGCTTTATCCTATGGTGGCAGTGCAACCTCTTGAACAATGGTTAGCTGCCCAGACCGGGAGGATGCCTGGCTCAGCACCTGCTGGGTGGGTTCCCAGATGAGACAAGGCCTCCCCAAGCATCATTTCTCATCTCCAGGGGAAGGCCAGGAAGAAGAAAGGATTGGATGTTAATTGATTCTCTGATAATATGCTGGATTATATAACCCCATTTAATCTTCAATTTAGGCTAGGTAGAGTAGGTAGATACTGTCATTTCCACTTACAAACGAGGAACAAGAAGCCACACAGCTAGAAAGTGAGAGAGTTGGGACCTGAACCTAGATTGGTGCAAAATTCCAAAGTATAAGCTCTTTCAAGTTCACCAGGCTAGAGAAAATGAGATTAGTGTGTACTTTCTAAACTGTGAAGAGCCACCCACCCGTGAAGGATAGTGAGGATGACAATTAGCACTCAATCCAGGCCAAGCAGGAAATGACTCCCAACAGGCAGGTGTTTAGCCCCTGGGAAAATAAATGTGTCTTCCACAAGGACCTCTGGGTATCGAAGCCACTGCTCAGAGTCTACTTACAAGAAGGGGAGTGTATGGGGCTCTTTAGGGGCCAGGGTCTCTCAGTGAGATGCATGCATGCGAAATCGCTTTGTGTCAGACTCTTTGCGATCCTATGGACGATAGCTCACCAGGCTCTCCTGTCCATAAGATTCTCCAGGCAAGAATACTGGAGTGGGTTGCCATGCCCTCCTCCAGGGGACCTTCCCGACCCAGGGACTGACCCCCATCTCTTATGTCTCCTGCATTGGCAGGCAGGCTCTTTACCACTAGTGCCACCTGGGAAGCCCTTGGTTTTAATGGTGATGGTTAGTTTCTTGACCCCACTCTCTGCTCCTCACAATCACTCCAATTGACCAGTCAGGAATGGGTCACTGTCAGGTAACCAGAAGTCATTAAAGATCCTTTTCATTCATCCTTAAAATGTGAAGCTCATTTTCTGCTGCTGCTGCTAAGTCACCTCAGTCGTGTTCGACTCTGTGCGACCCCATAGATGGCAGCCCACCAGGCTCCCTCGTCCCTGGGATTCTCCGGGCAAGAACACTGGAGTGGGTTGCCATTTCCTTTCCAATGCATGAAAGTGAAAAGTGAAAGTGAAGTCGCTCAGTCGTGTCCGACCCTTAGCGACCCCATGGACTGCAGCCTACCAGGCTCCTCCGCCCATGGGATTTTCCAGGCAAGAGTACTGGAGTGGGGTGCCATTGCCTTCTCATTTTCTAGCACAGGCTAATCCATTGCAGATGAAATCTAACCTTAATAGAACTTGTTGAAAGTCAAGAAACTGATGAGGGGCACCTGCAGCTGGCTGAGAGGCCGCCCCCAGGGGTTTCCAGCTCCCCAGGCGTCTATGCAACACTCCATGGCCGTGGGGCATGGAGCAGGAAAGGCACTGCTCATCTGGCCCTGAAACACCACAGGCAGGCTCATGGCTTGGCCTGGCTCTCCCCACACCTGTGCTTGTCCCTGTACTGCCGCTCCCCGTGCCACCCTGGGGGTACGTGGTTAGCAATGGGAAAATGGGGTAAAGTGCCCAAAGGCAAGGAGCACATAGCCAAGAACTGAACCTAGAAAAGGAGAGGCAGTAGCAGGTCTTCCCCCACCCACCCAGCACATGCTCCATTGTTCCATCAGCCTTCATCTGCAAAGCACACATTCAAAGATAAAATCAAGAATTTCCAAACAAGGAGGGCCTGCAAATTACAGAATCCCAAGCTTGAGCCCTTCCTGGCACAGGGCCCTGGGCAATGGCACAGGTGACATACCCATAAAATTAATCCTTATTGCAGTTCTCTAACAGAATGCCACTAGTAGAGGGGAAAAGAAAAAGTGAGGGCAGTCTGTCAAGGTTTTACCAAAACTGTATGTAAACAGTTTAAATGATTTCCCTATATTCTGAGATTATGATAACTGTTTTCCCCCCCTTTAGTGTTAAAATCTTTTTTTTTTCTTGGATTTATTTATTTGTATTTTGGTGGTATATGGATTTACTTTTTACTTGACTTTTATTGGAGTATAGTTGCCTTACAACGTTGTGTTAGTTTCTGCTATACAGCAAAGTGAATCAGCTATACATATTTGTTAAGCCCTCTGTTGAGATTTCCTGCCTATTTAAAACTCTTTTTCATTAGGACATGATGGCCAGAGTAAAAGTTGAGTAGGTGTTTGGTTATTTGTTTTTTTTTTTTTCCTAAGGTGCTTATATGGGCTTCCCATGTGGTGCTAATGGTAAAGAATCCACCTGCCAGTGCAGGAGAGTGAGAAACATGGGTTCAATCCCTGGGTCAGGAAGATCCCCTTGAGAAGTACATGGCTACCCACTCCAATATTCTTGCCTGGGAAATCCCATGGACAGAAGAGCCTGGCGGACTACAGTCCCTGGGGTCAGAAAAAGTCAGACACAGCTGAGCAATGACCGTCTGAGCACAAATGGCAAAGCAAAATAAGAAGCTGACAACTCTTTGTAGATCTCCAAAAGGTTTGAGATCATATTGGTCCAGAGACTGGGAACCCCTGAGCTGGAGCTTCCAAGAAGATAGCCCTTCTTGATTGTTAAGAATGGAGCTTCTTCCCCAGCTGCCAGAATCAGAATGGCATACCTTTAGTAACTGTATATTTCAATAATTTCTAGGTACATCTTTGCTTCTGTGAAGTCTAAAGTCTGGTGGAATCTGTGAGAAGAGGCAATACAGAATAAGGGCATCAAAATCAAAATTCAAAGTCTGAAACTTTCAGTTTTCTGTGACCCTAGAGATCATTTCTCTAAATTTCCCAACCATCAAGAGGTCCGCAGAAGTAAAATGGAAAATAATAACACACCCAGGACAAACCCAGCTTATGTCTGATGTCCTAGTCTAATTATTAATAATTGATCATTAAATTGTCCGGGACTCAAAAGAGAGTTTATCGGGTTAATAAACTATGGCTCCCTTTATTAAAGGCCCCTTCATCTCTCCTGGGGCTTCCCTGGTGGCTCAGCTGGTAAAGCATCTGCCTGCAATGCGGGAGACCTGGGTTCAGTCCCTGGGTTGGAAAGATCCCCTGAAGAATGGAACAGCTACCCACTCCAGTATTCTGGCCTGGAGGATTCCATGGACTGTATAGGCCATGGGGTGCAAAGAGTCAGATATGACTGAGCGACTTTCACTTTCATCTCTCCTGAAGTAGCAGGAACCACTTGTGGGCAATTGAAGGGTTACATCTGTCCTGCCAGCTTGGAGCCTGGAAGATCCCCTTGTGGTGGTAAATCTCTGTGACTCGCAGCCCAGCGCCTCCCACCATTGTATTGTTTTGTAGGAGCATTAAGTCGAAGGCCAACCCACTTTCCATCCTTTGATGAGGGAAAATACATCAACACAGTGGTCCACTGAACTCTGGATATAGACAACACACAGTGCTTTTTGGGGTCTGTAGCCTAAATAGTTTTACTCCCAAAGATGTGGCATTAGACATAAAGCAGAAAGCTGATTAGTGCTAAACCCACATGCTCAAAACCAACCATTATGGCCTCTTCTCAGTTACAGAACCAGAGAGGCTTTCACTAGAATAGACATTGGCAGACTGGGCTTTGGGGTGAGAAGTGAGAGGGAGGAGGAAGGGGAGGAGGAGGGAAAAGAGAAATAACACGTTGCAGAGGTGTACAGTTTTGAAATGTACAAGATCTGTTCCATTTAATTGGAATTACTTTTTCTTTCTATCCCATGTGTATTTCTTTTTATCCATATGGAAAGAAATCTTTGTCAATACCTGCTTCAGAGTCTCAGGTTTAAGAAGCCAATTGCTGACCCAAGGAAAGAGAGACATAAATCACTTTCAAGTTCTTTAGACAAAGAACAGCTCAAGGCAAGCTGGAGAGTTTGCAGGGCATTTTGGTGACATTTCTGGATGCCCTTTTTTTCCCCCCTTTCAAGAAAAGCCCTTTCTTTCCTTGCCTTCTCACATAACAGCTTGGGATTCTTGTCCCCCCTCCCCCTCCCCAGAAATGCATTTGAACTTGCTGTGTTTGTTAAGAGTCAGGGCATAAAGCATTTTTCCATGGTAGAAAATTCTGGCATTCCACAGCAGAACTAATGTGAGATTTGGGAAAGCTGCCCTATTTGTGCACTTAATTAGGGCTCCCCAAAGGCAGTTGATCCTCGGTGTCATAGGAAACCGACGCCAGAGCCAGCAAAGGCTGAGACTGTGAGCACCCAAGAGGGGGTGAACGTGAATTCCACACCTGTTCCCCACTGACTTGGATCAAGACTCAAGGGAAATAAAGACAAAACCTTGCCTACAGTGCTCATTTGGATCCCAGTCCTGATTTCATCATTCAATGATGAAATTCTGGGTATCACCAGATTTTGAGTCAAGCCCCAAAACACTTGTAGATAAAGGATCAGAGTTACAGGTTCTCTGCAGGTCTGTGAAATAAGGTCTTGGTTGTAATAAGATCTGTGAAGTTGACAAAATTACAGTGAAAAAATTATAGACTCTAAAGACCAACCAGCCTCTGCTCTGAGTCTGACTCTGCTGCTATTAGACAGTATCAGATCTTGAAGAAGTTACCTGGTTATTTCTGAGATTTAATTTCTTTCCCTAGAAAAGACCATCCTAACATGGATAACTCTTCCATGGGTTCATTATCATAACAACAGTGAACATTTGTTGAGCAATTTCAGTGTGTAAACACTGTTGTAAAAGCATATCATATGTGAACAGATCGCCAGCCCAGGTTCGATGCATGAGATAGGGTGCTCAGGGTTGGTGCACTGGGATGACCCTGAGGGATGGGATGGGGAAGGATGTGGGAAGGGGGTTCAGGATGGGGAACACATGTACACCCATGGCTGATTCATGTCAATGTATGGCAAAAACCACCACAATATTGTAATTAGCCTCCAATTAAAATAAATTAATTTAAAAAAAATAAAAATAAAAAGTCTTTTTAAAAATAAAAGCATGAATAGTATTCTCTTCAATCCTCTAGAGACCCTATAAGGTAAAGTGTGTATTAGAGGTTGCAAACTACTCACCATGGGCAGTTCTTGCCTACTGCTTATTTGTGCAAATAATGTTTTATTGGAACATAGTTATACACATCTGTTCATGTCTACCCTGTGGCTACTTTCATGTTATAGCTCCAGGGTTGAGTAGTTGCAACAGAAACTGTATGTCCACCAAACCTGAAGAATTTGTTATCTGGCTTTCTACAGAAACAAATTTGCCAACCCTTGCTATAAATCATCCCAACTGAAAGATGAAGAAAATAAGCCATGAGTATTTTAAATAGCTTAACTGAGGTCATTAGTTAGTGACAGATAGAACTAGGAGTGGAACCCAGTGGCCTGATCCAGAACTTGTGATCTTCACCAGTATCCTACATGTGGTATATATGAATTGTTTAGTGCAATGCCTGACACATAGGAGATCCCTGATATCTATTGCCTTAGCAGTCCTTTGCATTCCTCCATGGTTCTCTTTTTCCTTCTGCCTACCCTTGCAGGTTACTCTCTTTCCAATTGCCTTATCTTTCTCTTCTACCAGAGTGTGTTTTCAATTCAGCAGACTTCTGGGTGATTTTATACCCATTATCTCAATCTATCAAACAACCCTGTGAATGAGTAAATAGAGTAGGAACAAATTTTACAGGACTTTGAAGGCTGAGAGAGGGCTTTAGAATAATAATAGTGCTAATTATGGTAACACTTTGGCAAAGGGTTGCTGACCCAGGCACTCTGGATACATACTCTCCTTTAACCCTAACAACCCATCCATGATGTACAGTTAGTATTGTCCTATCTTGCAGATGAGAACATTGAGGCTTACACTGTAGCAATCAAATATTAATGGGAAAATCAGAAATGTTCCACACGCCTAGTTCAACAGCACAGGGCTTTGTGTTGTTCACTTCTTCTGTGGATACATGTGCTTTCAGTTGGGGTTTTAGATATGTCCATACGGTATACTCTTAGGCTTTGCTGGTAAAATTGTCCTTGCTTGCTCTGATCCTGTAATCTACTGTTGGATGCCCATGGACTCAGACGGAGAACACCAGAAATTACAGGCTCTACAGCTGGACCACTGTGATACCTCCCATCACAGGCAGTAGGGAGCCATGGAATGCTTTGGAGCAGGAGATGCCAAATGAGGAAACTACTCTGCCAACAAAGTCAAGCTGGGTGGGAGCTGGGAAAGTCATGATAGCTTATGGTGAACGGTGTCTGATTCATAATCTCTGAAGAAGATCTAGCTTCTGCACCAGGAACCAGGCTTGGTCATTCAAGAGCTTTTGTGTAGCAGAGTTTTATTACAGTGAAAAAGGGACAGAGAAAGCTTCTAAAACAGACATCAGAAGGGAGATGGAGAGTGCCCTCCTCGAAAATCTAAGCAAGGGGGTTATATACTTTTTAATTGGTTATTACAATAAATCAAAAGACTGTCTCAAGGTTGTAAAAAGTTTACCAGACCCACTCCCACAGTTTACATTTTAAGATAACAGGATTAAAATGAAGGATGAAGACTTACAAGACCTTCTAGAACTAACACCCAAAAAAGATGTCCTTTTCATTATAGGGGACTGGAATGCAAAAGTAGGAAGTCAAGACGTACCTGGACTAACAGGCAAATTTGACCTCGCAGTACAGAATGAAGCAGGGCAAAGGCTAACAGAGTTTTGCTAAGAGTATGCACTGGTCATAGCAAACAGCCTCTTCCAACAACACAATAAAAGACTCTGCACATGGACATCACCAGATGGTCAACACTGAAATCAGATTGATTATATTCTCTGCAGCCAAAGACTGAGAAGCTCTGTACAGTCAGCAAAAACAAGACCAGGAGCTGACTGTCGCTCAGAACATGAACTCCTTATTGCCAAATTCAGACTTTAATTGAATAAAGTAGGGAAAACCACTAGACCATTCAAGTATGACCTAAATCAAATCCCTTATGTTTATACAGTAGAAGTGACAAATAGATTCAAGGCATTAGATCTGATAGAGTGCCTGATGAACTATGGATGGAGGTTCGTGACATTGTACAGAGGCAGAGATCAAGACCATCCCCAAGAAAAAGAAATGCAAAAAGTCAAAATGGTTGTCTGAGGAGGCCTTACAAATAGCTGAGAAAAGAAGAGAAGCAAAAGGCAAAGGAGTAAAAGAAACATATACCCATTTGAATGCAGACTTCCAAAAAATAGCAAGGAGAGATAAGAAAGGCTTTTCAGTGATCAATGCAAAGAAATAGAGGAAAACAATAAAATGGGAAAGACTAGAGATCTCCTCAAGGAAATTAGAGATACCAAGGGAACATTTAATGCAAAGATGGGCACAATAAAAGACAGAGATGGTATGGACCTAACAGAAGCAAAAGATATTAAGAAGAGATGGCAAGAATACATGGAAGAACTATACAAAAACAAATCTTCATGACCCAGATAACCAAGATGGTGTGATCACTCACCTAGAACCAGACATCCTGGAATGTGAAGTCAAGTGGGCCTTAGGAAGCGTCACTATGAACAAAGCTAATGGAGGTGATGGAATTCCAGTTGAGCTATTTCAAATTCTAAAAGATGATGCTGTGAAAGTGCTACACTCAATATGTCAGCAGATTTCGAAAACTCAGCAGTGGCCACATGGCTGGAAAAGATCAGTTTTCATTCCAGTCCCAAAGAAAGGCAATGCCAAAGAATGCTCAAACTACCACACAATTGCACTCATCTCACAGGCTAGCAAAGTAATTCTCAAAATTTTCCAAGCCACACTTCAACAGTACATGAACCATGAACTTCAAACTGTTCAAGCTGGATTTAGAAAAGACACAGGAACCAGAGATCAAATTGCCAACATCTGGGGTCATCAGAAAAGGGAGAGAGTTCCAGAAAAACAGCTACTTCTGCTTTCTTGACTATGCCAAAGCCTTTGACTGTGTGGATCACAACAAACTGGAAAATTCTTCAAGAGATGGGAATACCAGACAACCTGAACTGCCTCCTGAGAAATCTGTATGCAGGTCAGGAAGCATCGGCTGCAACTGGACATGGAAAAACAGACTGGTTCCAAATCAGGAAAGGAATACATCAAGGCTGTATATTGTCACCCTGCTTATTTAACTTATATGCAGAGTACATTATGCAAAATGCTGGGCTGGATGAAGCACAAGCTGGAATCAAGATTGCCAGGAGAAATATCAATAACCTCAGTTATGCAGTTAACACCACCTTTATGGCAGAAAGTGAAGAAAATTTAAGAGCCTCTTGATGAAAGTGAAAGAGGAGAGTGAAAAAGTTGGCTTAAAGCTCAACATTCAGAAAACGAAGATCATGGCATCTGGTCCCATCACTTTGTGGTAAATAGATGGAGGGAAAATGGAAACAGTGACAGACTTTATTTTGGGGGGCTCCAAAATCACTGCAGATGGTGACTGCAGCCATGAAATTAAAAGACGCTTACTCCTTGGAAGAAAAGCTATGACCAACCTAGACAGCATATTAAAAAAGTAGAGACATTATTTTGCCAAAAAAAGTCCATCTAGTCAAAGGGATGTTTTTTCCAGTGGTCATGTATGGACGTGCAAGTTGGACCATAAAGAAAGCTGAGTGCTGAAGAATTGATGCATTTGAACTGTGATGTTGGAGAAGACTCTTCAGAATCCCTTGGATTGCAAGGAAATCAAATCAGTCAATCCTAAATGAAATTAGTCCTGAATTGGAAGGACTGATGCTAAAGCTGAAACTCCAATACTTTGGCCACCTGATGAGAAGAACTGACTCATTGGAAAAGGGCCTGATGCTGTGAAAGATTGAAAGCAGGAGGAAAAGGGGACAACAGAGGATGAGATGGTTGGATGGCACCACCGATTCAATGGACATGAGTTTGTGTAAACTCCAGGAGTCAGTGATGGATAGGGAGGTCTTACTTGCTACAGTCCATGGGGTTGCAAAGAGTTGGATAAGACTCAGTGACTGAACGGAACTGAACTTCCGCAGTTCACATTTTAAGATAATGGGATTAGAACTTAACAAAGATTTTACCAGACCCACTCCTATAATATACATTATAAGATATCAGGATTAGTCACATTTTCAGGAAGCAGAAACTGTCCTCAAGCAGGTTACATTGTTGTTATATACTCCTTAGTATCAGTTCAGTTCAGTCGCTGAGTCGTGTCCGACTCTTTGCGATCCCATGAATCGCAGCTCGCCAGGCCTCCCTGTCCATCACCAACTCCCAGAGTTCACTCAGACTCACGCCCATCGAGTCA
>SJXQ01010806.1:0-35044 GCA_006408695.1 Aepyceros melampus | reverse complement strand
GTTAAAAACTTAAAATTAAAAGAGTAATAGAGGACTTTAAAAATTTAAAAAATAAGGAGAAGAAAAAAATAGGAAGAAAAAATAATCAAAAACATCTACCAGAAAAAATACTAATACTAAATAATAATAATAATAATAAAAACGAAAGAGAATGGTCGAAAAAATAGTAACGATATTTCTGGGACTTTTTCTGGTGTTGTAGGCAGTGTGGGGTCACTTCCAAGGTGGTTCCCGCTGTTCAGCTTCCTCTGTTTGCTGGTCTCTTCAGTGTCCTATTTCCGCCCTAACACAGAGGGGTGGTGGCAGTCACTCTTTTTTTTTTTTTTTTCTTTTTTAGGCTCACTTGGTCAGTCACGCTGTTGGGAGGGAGGGATGCTGCTACCAAATAGCTCTGGTGTATATTCGCAGTGTCTCAGCCCCGCTGGGCCCGCTCCTACACCCGGGCACAACGCTCAGGCTCTTCGTTTCTCCGCCGGGGACCGTCTGAGGCCGGCCCTAGGCTGCATGCACCTCCCTGGTCTAAGCCTCTCAGGCCCGGAGCCCAGGTAGTCACAGACTCAATTGGGCCCGCACTTTGTGCCCTTCCCAGGACCAAGCAGCTCAGGTGTTTGGCGAGTGCAGTCTCGCAGCTTATCGCCCTCTCCTGCTGCTCAGTTTTCCGGGTGTAACCCAGGACTCCTTGTCAGGCAAATTGTATCTGTCCAGCACCCCAGGAAGTCTCAGTTAGCAAAGAAGCCTGCTTGCAGTTTGATCAGCAAAATCCCTCCGGGGCTGCGATTGCCACGTTCCAGCCCTTACAGCTCTGGCTGCCTGTCTCCGGCGGGGGCTGGCGGGCAGCCGGCTATTTCTGTTCCATCCTTTGTTCTGTGCATGGTCCTGGCAGTGTCTTATGTTCGAACTTTTCGCGTGGTAACTGTCCCACAGTCTGGTGTGCTAGCCTGAGTTAGTTTGCTCCGGTTACGCGTGGGCGTTCCTGCCCGATTCTTAAGAAGCGCTGCCGCTGCGTGTCCCACGCCTCCTTGCCCAGCCCCCACTTGCTAGTGGCGGAAGCAGGCGTCTGCTCTGCCTCTCTGCCGGGGGAATCACCACCGGGGGAATCACCGCCGGGCTCGCAACCTGCTGGTCTCAATCACCATTCATTTTTCCTCCCTGCCATGTGCCTCCAAGACTCGCCACAGATTTGGCAGTGAGAGTGCTTCCCAGCGTTTGGAAACTTCTCTCCCTTTAAAACTCTTTTCCCAGGACAGGACTCCCTTCCCAGGACGGAGCTCCCTCCCCACCTCCTTTGTTTCTCTTTTCATCTTCTGTGTTTTTCCTACCTGTTTTTGAAGACAATGTTCTGCTTTTCTGGATGCCTTATGTCTTCTGCTCACATTCAGAAGCTGCCCTGTAGAATTTGCCCAGCGTTGAGATGTTCTTTTGATGAATTTGTGTGGAAGAAAGTGGTCTCTCCATCCTATTCCTCAACATCTTAGGCGCCCCCCCATCCTAGTTCTTAAGACCTTTTGTCTTATAGTTCTTCTGTGTTTATTGTTTATGGTATAGTTTATAGTTTAGTATAGTATGGTTTATTATTATAGTTCTTCTCTGTTTTTGCTACCTCTTTTTAATCTCTGCTTCTGTTAATTCATTGTCATTTCTGTTCTTTATTGTGCCCATATTTGCACTAAATATTCCTTTGGTATCTCAAATTTTCTTGAAGAGATATCTAGTCTTTCTCATTCTATTGTTTTACTCTATTTCTTTGCACTGTTAGCTTAAGAAGGCTTTCTTATCTTTCCATGCTAGTCTCTGCATTCAGTTGGGTATATCTTTTCCTTTCTCCTCTGCCTTTCGCTTCTGTTCATTTTTTTTAAATATAAATTTATTCATTTTAAATGGAGGCTAATTACTTTACAATATTGTATTGGTTTTGCCATACATCAACATGAATCCACCACAGGTGTACACGTGTTCCCCATCCTGAACCCCCCTCTAACCTCCCTGCCCATACCATCCCTCTGGGTCATCCCAGTGCACCAGCCCCAAGCTTCCTGTATCATGCACCGAACCTGGACTGGCGATTTGTTTCATATATGATATTATACATGTTTCAATGCCATTCTCCCAAATCATCCCACCCTTTCCCTCTCCCACAGAGTCCAAAAGACTGTTCTGTACATCTGTGTCTCTTTTGCTGTCTCTCACACAGGGTTATCATTGCCATCTTTCTAAATTCCATATATATGCATTAGTATACTGTATTGGTATTTTACTTTCTGGCCTACTTCACTCTGTATAATCGGCTCCAGTTTCATCCACCTCATTAGGACTGATTCAAATGTATTCTTTTTACTGCCTAAGGTATACTCCATTGTGTATATGTACCACAGCTTTCTTATCCATTCATCTGCTGATGGACATCTAGGTTGCTTCCATGTCCTGGCTATTATAACCAGTGCTGTGATGAACATTGGGGTATATGTGTGTCTTCCATTTCTGGTTTCCTTTTTAATAGCTGAGTAATACTCCATTGTGTATATGTACCACAGCTTTCTTATCCATTCATCTGCTGATGGACATCTAGGTTGCTTCCATGTCCTGGCTATTATAACCAGTGCTGTGATGAACATTGGGGTATATGTGTGTCTTCCATTTCTGGTTTCCTCGGTGTGTATGCCCAGCAGTAGGATTGCTGGGTCATAAGGCAGTTCTATTTTTAGTTTTTTAAGGAATCTCCACACATTTATCCATAGTGGCTGTACTAGCTTGCATTCCCACCAACAGTCTAAGAGAGTTCCCTTTTCTCCACACCCTCTCCAGCATTTATTTCTTGTAGACTTTTGGATTGCAGCCATTCTGACTGGTGTGAAATGGTACCTCATTGTGGTTTTGATTTGCATTTCTCTGATAATGAGTGATGTCGAGCATCTTTTCATGAGTTTGTTAGCCATGTATATGTCTTCTTTGGAGAAATGTCTATTTAGTTCTTTGGTCCATTTTTTGATTGGGTCGTTTATTTTCCTGGAATTGAGCTGCAGGAGTTGCTTGTCTATTTTTGAGATTAGTTGTTTGTCAGTTGCTTCATTTGCTATTATTTTCTCCCATTCAGAAGGCTGTCTTTTCACCTTGCTTATAGTTTCCTTTGTTGTGCAGAAGCTTTTAATTTTAATTAGTTTCTGGAGTTGAGCTGCATAAGCTGCTTGTATATTTTTGAGATTAGTTGTTTGTCTGTTGTTTCATTTGTTATTATTTTCTCCCATTCAGAAGGCTGTCTTTTCACCTTGCTTATAGTTTCCTTTGTTGTGCAGAAGCTTTTAATTTTAATTAGGTCCCATTTGTTTATTTTTGCTTTTATTTCCAGTATTCTGGGAGGTGAATCATAGAGGATCCTGCTGTGAGTTATGTTGAAGAGTGTTTTGACTATGTTGTCATCTAGGAGTTTTATACTTGCTGGTCTTACATTTAGATCTTTAATCCATTTTGAGTTTATTTTTGTGTATGGTATTAGAAAGTGTTCTAGTTTCATTGTTTTACAAGTGGTTGACCCGGTTTCCCAGCACCACTTGTTAAAGAGATTGTCTTTAATCCGCTGTATATTCTTGCCTCCTTTGTCGAAGATAAGCTGTCCATAGGTGTGTGGATTTATCTCTGGGCTTTCTATTTTGTTCCATTGATCTATATTTCTGTCTTTGTGCCAGTACCATACTGTCTTGATGACTGTGGCTTTGTAGTAAAGCCTGAAGTCAGGCAGGTTGATTCCTCCAGTTCCATTCTTCTTTCTCAAGATGGCTTTGGCTATTCGAGGTTTTTTGTGTTTCCATACAAATTGTGAAATTATTTGTTCTAGCTCTGTGAAAAATACCGCTGGTATCTTGATAGGAATTGCATTGAATCTGTAGATTGCTTTGGGTAGTATACTCATTTTCACTATATTGATTCTTCCGATCCATGAACATGGTATGTTTCTCCATCTATTAGTGTCCTCTTTGATTTCTTTCATCAGTGTTTTATAATTTTCTATATATAGGTCTTTAGTTTCTTTAGGTAGGTATATTCCTAAGTATTTTATTCTTTTCGTTGCAATGGTGAATGGAATTGATTCCTTAATTTCTTTTTCTACTTTCTCATTATTAGTGTATAGGAATGCAAGGGATTTCTGTGTGTTGATTTTATATCCTGCAACTTTACTATATTCATTGATTAGCTCTAGTAATTTTCTGGTGGAGTCTTTCGGGTTTTCTATGTAGAGGTCATGTCATCTGTAAAGAGTGAGTTTTTCTTCTTTTCCAATCTGGATTCCTTTTATTTCTTTTTCTGCTCTGATTGCTTTTGTGAAAACTTCCTGAACTATGTTGAATAGTAGTGGTGAAAGAGGGCACGCTTGTCTTATTCCTGACTTTAGGGGAAATGCTTTCAATTTTTCACCAATGAGGATAATGTTTGCTGTGGGTTTGTCATATATAGCTTTTATTATTTTTGAAGAATATTCCTTCTATTCCTGCTTTCTGAAGAGTTTTTATCATAAATGGATATTGAATTTTGTCAAAGGCTTTCTCTGCATCTATTGAGATAATCATATGTCTTTTATTTTTCAATGTGTTAATGTGGTGAATTACACTGATTCATTTGTGGATATTGAAGAATCCTTGCATCCCTAGGAAAAAGCCCACTTGGTAATGGTGTATGATCTTTTTAATGTGTTGTTGGATTCTGATAGCTAGAGTTTTGTTAAGGATTTTTGCATCTCTGTTCATCAGTGATATTGGCCTGTAGTTTTCTTTTTTTGTGTGGCATCTTTGTAAGGTTTCGGTATTAGGGTGGTGGTGGCCTCATAGAATGAGTCTGGACCTTTACCTTCCTCTGCAATTTTCTGGAAGTGTTTGAGTAGGGTCGGTGTTAGCTCTTCTCGAAATTTTTGGTAGAATTCAGCTGTGAAGCCGTCTGGACCTGGGCTTTTGTTTGCTGGAAGGTTTCTGATTACAGTTTCAATTTTCGTGCTTGTGATGTGTCTGTTAAGATTTTCTATTTCTTCCTGGTTCAGTTTTGAAAAGTTGTACTTTTCTAAGACTTTGTCCATTTCTTCCACATTGTCCATTTTATTGGCATATAATTGCTGATAGTAGTCTGTTATGATCCTTTCTATTTCTGTGTTTTCTGTTGTGATCTCTCCCTTTTCATTCTAATTTTATTGACTTGATTTTTCTCCCTTTGTTTCTTGATGAGTCTGGCTAATGGTTTGTCAATTTTATTTATCCTTTCAAAGAACCAGCTTTGGCTTTGTTGATTTTTGCTATGGTCTCTTTTGTTTCTTTTGCATTTATTTCTGCCCAAATTTTTATCATTTCTTTCCTTCTGCTAACCCTGGAATTCTCCATTTCTTCCTTTTCTAGTTGCTTTAGGTGTAGAGTTAGGTTATTTAGTTGACTTTTTTCTTTTTTCTTGAGGTATGCCTGTTTTGTTGTGAACTTTCCCCTTAGCACTGCTTTTATAGTGTCCCACAGGTTTTGGGTTGTTGTGTTTTCATTTTCATTTGTTTCTATGCAATCTTTCATTGCTTTTTAAATTTCTTCTGTAATTTATTGGTTATTCAGACGCATGTTGTACAGCCTCCATATGTTGGAATTGTTAATAGTGTTTGTCCTGTAATTGAGATCTAATCTTAATGCATTATGGTCAGGAAAGATGCCTGGAATGATTTCAGTTTTTTTGAATTTACCAAGGCTAGATTTATGGTCCAGGATGTGATCTATCCTGGAGAAGGTTCCATGAGCACTTGAGAAAAAGGGGAAATTCATTGTTTTGGGGTGAAATGTCCTATAGAAATCAATTAGGTCTAACTGGTCTATTGTATCATTTAAAGTTTGTGTTTCCTTGCTAATTTTCTGTTTAGTTGATCTATCCATAGGTGTGAGTGGGATCTTAAAGTCTCCCACTCTTATTTTGTTATTGTTAATTTCCCCTTTCATACTTCTTAGCATTTGTCTTACATGTTGTTGTGCTCCACAATATGTTGGGTGCATATATATTTATAATTGTTATATCTTCTTCTTGGATTGATCCTTTGATCATTATGTAGTGGCCTTTGTCTCTTTTCACAGCCTGTGTTTTAAAGTCTATTTTATCTGATATGACTATTGCTACTCCTGCTTTCTTTTGGTCTCTATTTGCATGGAATATCTTTTTCCATCCCTTCACTTTCAGTCTGTATGTGTCCCTTGTTTTGAGGTGGGTCTTTTGTAGGCAGCATATATAGGGGTCTTGTTTTTGTATCCATTCAGCCAGTCTTTGCTTTTGTTGAGGCATTCAACCGATTTACGTTTAAGGTAATTATTGATAAGTCTGATCCCATTGCCATTTACTTTATTGTTTGTGGTTTGGGTTTATTCACTCTTTTTGTGTTTCCTGTTTAGAGAAGATCCTTTAGCATTTTTTGGAGAGCTGGTTTGGTGGTGCTGAATTCTCTCAGCTTTTGCTTATCTGGAAAGCTTTTGATTTCCCCTTCATATTTGAATGAGATCCTTGCTGGGTACAGTCATCTGGGCTCTAGGTTATTTTCTTTCATCACTCTAAATATGCCTTGCCATTCCTTCCTGGCCTGAAGAGTTTCTATTGAAAGATCAACTGTTATCCTTATGGGAATCCCCTTGTGTGTTATTTGCTGTTTTTCCCTTGCTGCTTTTCATATTTGTTCTTTGTGTTTGATCTTTGTTAATTTGATTAATATGTGTCTTGGAGTGTTTTACTTTGGTTTTATCCTGTTTGGGACTCTCTGGGTTTCTTGGACTTGGGTGATTATTTCCTACCCCATTTTAGGGAAGTTTTCAGCTATTATCTCCTCAAGTATTTTCTCATGGTCTTTCTTTTTGTCTTCTTCTTCTGGGACTCCTATGATTCAAATTTTGGGGTGTTTAACATGGTCGTGGAGGTCTCTGAGATTGTCTTCATTTCTTTTAATTCATTTTTCTTTTTTCCTCTTTGATTCATTTATTTCTACTATTCTTTCTTCTACTTCACTGATCCTATCTCTTTCTTCCATTGTTCTACTATGTTTTCCCTCCAGAGTGTTTTTGATCTCATGTATTGCATTATTCATTATTTACTGACTCTTTTTTTATTTCTTCTAAGTCCTTGTTAAACCTTTCTTGCATCTTCTCAATCCTTGTCTCAAGGCTTTTTATCTGATTTCATTTTGATTTACAGTTTTTGGATCATTTTCACTATCATTATTTGGAATTCATCAGGTAGATTCCCTATCTCTTCCTCTGTTGTTTGGTTTGGTGGATATTTATCCTGTTCTTTTACCTGATGGGTATTCCCTGTCTCTTCATCCTGTTTATATGGCTCTGTTTGGGGTGGCCTTTCTGTATTCTGTCAGTTTGTTGAGTTGGAGGCTTCTGGCTGTGGGTGGGGTTAAACGGGTGGCTCATCAAGTTTTCCTGTTTAGGGAAGACTGAGTCAGTGTTCTGGTGTGTGGAGCTCGATTTCTTCTCTCTGGAGTGCAATGAAGTGTCCAGTAATGAGTTATGAAATGTCAGTGGGTGTGGAGTGACTTTGGGCAGCCTGTATATTGTAGCTCAGGGCTGTGTTCCTGTGTTGCTGGAGAGTTTGTGTGGTATGTCTTGATCTGTAACTTGTTGGCCCTAGGGTTGTGCTTGGTTTCAATGTAGGTATGGAAGCGTTTGATGAGCTCCTGTCGATTCATGTTCCCTGGAGTTAGGAGTTCTCTGATATTCTCAGGATTTGGACTTAAGCTTCCTGCTTCTGGTTTTCTATCTTATTTTTACAGGAGCCTCAAGACTTCTCCATCTATACAGCACTGATGATAAAACATCTAGGTTAAAGATAAAAAGTTTTTACATAGTGAGGAACACCCAGAGAAGTTCACAGAGTTACATGGAGAAAAGAAGAGGGAGGGGGGAGTTAGAGGTGACCCGAATTAGATGAAGTGGAATCAAATGAGGAGAGGGTAAGCTAGCCAGTAATCAGTTCCTCATGTGCGCTCCACAGTCTGGACCACTCAGAGATGTTCATGGAGTTATACAGAGAAGAGAGAGGGAGGGAGGAGACAAAGGTGGCCAAGAGGATAAAGGGGGAATCGAAAGGAGAGAGACAGATCCAGCCAGTAATCGGTTCCCTAAGTGTTCTCCACCATCTGGAACACACAAAGATATTTACAGAGTTGGGTAGAGAAGACAAGGGGGTGGTAGGAGATAGAGTTGACCTGGTGGAGAGAAAAGAGAGTCCAAAGGAGGAGAGAGCAGTCAAGCCAGTAATCTCAACTCCCAAGTAAAAATGGGTACTGAAGATTGGGGTCTTAAAGGTACAAAATTGATAACAATACCAAAAGCAAATATAAAATATCTAGAGAAGAGGTTGGACTTTCAAAAATACAATATTAAAGGACAGCAAAAAGAAAAGTCACAAAAATTATTAAATATATATATATATGAAGTTTGCTTTAAAAAATAGTCTCTTTTTTGCAAAGTAATAATGTTATAAAAATGAAAATTAAAGATGTAATAGGGGCCTTAACAATTTTTAAAAAATCAAAAAAATTATAGTAAAAATGTATCTAGGAGTTTCTCTGGTGTTGTTGTGGGCAGTGTCAGATCAGTTCATTTTCAGCTAGTTCCTTGCTCCAGCTTATATTTCTCGAATCTATAGGCCCCTTCTTATGTAGTCAGTACTAACTACAGGTTTTTAATCTATTGCATTTGTCACTTCCAAAATGGTTCCCTCTGTTTAGCTTCCTCTGTTTGCTGGTCTCTTCAGTGTCTGATTTCTTCCCTGACACAGGGGGGCACTGGTAGACAATTTTTTAGGCTCACTTGATCAGTTGCGCTGTGGGGAGGGAGGGACATTGCAAACAAATAACACTGGAGTGTGCTCACAGTGTCTCAGTCATACTGGGCTTGCCCCCGCTCACGGTGCATGTGCCCTCCCTGCCCACACTGCTCAGGCTCTAGGTTGTTCCGCTGAGAACGTCCAAGGCTGGCCCTGGACTGCCTGCACCTCCCAGGTCTAAGCCAGTCAGGTTCAGGCACTCAGGTAGTCCTCAGAGGTGCTGACTCAGTTGGGCCTGCATCTTATGCCCTTCCCAGGTCCGAGTAGCTCAGGTGATGAGGTGTTTGGCAAGTGTGGTCACTGTGACTTATCACCTTTCCTGTCCCTGCCACTCAGTTTTCTGGGTTTACAACCAGCACGCCTTCTCAAGCGGATGTTTACTGTCCACAATCCCAATAAGTCTTAGTTAGCAATGAAGCCTTCTTGTAGTTTGGTAGATAATGTCTCTCTGGGGCTGTGTTTGCCCCCTTCCAGCTCTAGCTGTCTGTCACTAGAGGGGGATTATCTGCAGCCAGCGCCTTTGTTCAATCCTTTGTTCTGTGAGCGGACCTGGCAGTGTCTTAGGTTAGGGCTTTTCACATGGTAGCTATTCCACAGTCTGGTTTTGCTAGCCCAAGTTAGTTCCCTCAGATTGCCCTCAGGGCACTGAGGCTGGGTCCTTACTCAAAGCAATGCAGCCTGTGCCTCCCTGCCCAACTCAACTTTCTAGTGGTAGGTGCGAGCATCTGTGGTGCTTCTCTGCTGGGGTTCTTACAATTGGGCACATAATCTGTGAGTTTCAATTATTTATTTATTTATTTATTTATCCTCCCAGTTATGTTTCCCTCTGTGGTTCCAAGGCTCACCACAGACTCGGCAGTGAGAGTGTTTCCTGGTGTTCGGAAACTTCTGTCTTTTTAAGACTCCCTTCCCAGGATGGAGCTCCGTCCCTACCTCTTTTGTCTCTCTTTTTGTCCTTTATATATATTTCCTACCTCCTTTTGAAGAGAATGGGCTGCTTTTCTGGGTGCCTGATGTCCTCTGCCAGCATTCAAAAGTTGTTTTGTGGAATTTACTCAGTGTTTAAACGTTCTTTTGATGAATTTGTTGGGGAGAAAGTGGTCTCCCCATCCTATTCCCCCACCATCTTACGACTGCTTCCCGCTTCTCTTCTTTTCTCAGCTGTCTATAAAGCTTTGTTAGACAACCATTTTACCTGCTTGCATTTCTTCTTCTTTGGGATTGTTTTGATCCCTGCCTCTTTACAATGTTATGAACCTCTGTCCATAGATCTTTAGGCACTCTGTGTACCAGATCTAATTCCATGAATCTATTTGTCACTTCCACTGCATAACCATAAAGGATTTGACAACTGTGGAAGTCACAATTCATTAGATTTCACTGGCCACAGGGCTCAGGAAATGTGTGACTGGAAATTCAGGAGCTATAAATGTCCAAGTGTTCTACCAGCAAAGAAGGCTGTGACCTCAGTGTCAAACTTGTTCTATCTTGAATTGATTTTTATTGATGTATACAGACAGTTGATTTTGATCTTTTACGCTGAATGGTCCAAAATGCAGAGTAGAATCAAGTTTAATATAAATCAGGACTCACTCATTAAGATGTAGTACATCTTAAGGATAAGTAACACCATTGTAAATACAAATATTTTGGATTTTCAGTGTTTATCTTCTCTGGCTCAGGAATGACATTCCACAAATTAAAAATCTGTTCAGTTCAGTTCAGTTGCTCAGTCGTGTCTGACTCTTTTGTTACTCTTCTGCATTTTGGCTTATCTTGATTCATAAAAATATAAAATTTCTACCTTATAAGAAAATGACAAGTATTTTAAATTAATTTTGCTCACTCTGTGATATCTGGACATATCTACTCCTCTCTCATCAATATTTGGTTAAAAGCAGTCTTGCCATAAAACTGATGTACCACATCTTAACACTAAATAATTTGATTCTTAGAACCAAATGGGTTTGCCAGAGGCCAGTGTGTATTTTCCCTTTATTATTTTAAAAATATTTAAAATATAGAAAACAAATATTTAACATATATGTAATTACAAAGTATAATAATATAAATATCAGTAAACCCACCAAGCAATCCAAGAACTAAAATATCCAAAACTTGCATTTATTTATTTGCCTATATCTTTTCCCAGCCTTTTACCTTTCTCCTTATAGAATAACAGAGCTACAATGCTTCTTAAAAGAAAACTCAATTTCACAGAAGGTAGAATGAGAATATGTAACTTTTAAGTGAGAGTACTGTCATCTGGAGGTTGGAAAAATACTAATATTCTGTGAATCCACTATCCATTCAGTGATAAACCCATCATAATAATTGATATTGAATACTTAATAAAGCTAGGTGTTAATATTTCTCAAATTAGAAATCTTTGTATATTAAAATATATAAACTATATAAGGACTTATTTACAGAAACACTGCTTATAAATTAAAGCTGTATATATTATATATTAGTCTCATTTATATATAAACACAGTGTCCATCTCATTTCATAGTAGCAAACTTTAAAATGTGTAGTAAATTCTTATAGAATAAATATCCAATAAAAAATAATTTCTGATGAAAATATTAATCTAAGCTGATTTTCTTTAAATTATATCAGTGCACACATTAAAACAGTGTGGTGAACTAGTGAACTAATGTGATGAGTTCCAGTATGTGTGTATATTCTCAGACTAGCAAACTAGATTATTAATTTCCAAAACAGTTCCTAGAAATTGTAACACATTATTACATCCCAGTCATCTCCTTATAGAATTGATAACCTGAGACTTATTTCTGAACCCTCTTCCTTTTTTCACTCTATATATTGGCTTCTGGATTCATTTAAGGGGCATTGTGGGTAAAATGGCACTGATTTTGCTAAATAGTCTTGCTAAAGTTTTCTGAAATCTTAAAAAGACACTGGTGTTTTTAATCAGATTATACTGTTTGCCCACCTCCTGAGGAAAGGAATTCTGAATACTTTTGCAAATTGAATTTTCAGTTTTTGGTATATCTTGTCTTAAAATCATAGTTTTGCCTAAAGTTTAACATCACCATTTTGTATTAATAGGGAGGTAGTAAGTCTGAAATATAGACCAACACTGACCAATAGGTTTCCCTTGTGGCTCAGCTAGTAAAGAATCCACCTGCTATGCAGGAGACATATGTTTGATCCCTGGGCTGGGAAGATCCGCTGGAGAAGGGAATGGGTTACCCACTCCAGTATTCTGGCCTAGATAATTCCATGGACTATACAGTCCATGGGGTTGCAAAGAGTTGGACACAACTGAGTGACTTTCGCTCTGATTGACCAATATAAATTTCTTTGATAATGGAAATGTTTTTACATACCCAGAAACATGGGACTCTATAGCACTTAAAATGTGGTTGGTGTGATCGAGGCATTGAATTTTTAATTTATTTGAATATCTTAGATAGCAACATGTGGCTTATGGCTACTGCATTGGACATATCAAATGAAAGTTTCTCACTTGTGTCCAACTCTTTGTGGCCTTATGGACTGTAGCCTGCCATGCCAGGCTCTTCTGTTCATGGTATTCTCTAGGCATGAGTACTGAGTGGGTTGCCATTCCATTCCCCAGGGAATCTTCCCAACCCAGGGATGGAACCCAGGTCTCCTACATGGCAGGCAGATTCTTTACAATCTGAACCATCAGGAAATATCAGATAAAAATTAATAAAAGGCTAATTGGTAGCTATGCAAGAAAAAAGGTTACAATTACAAAGATACATCCTACTGAGCATGTTTGTCTGAGTTGATATGCATTTGTAATCATCATGATTTTTTTAATAAATAAATTTAGTTTAGTTTCTCATGTAAATAAAATAAAAATTGAAGATATGTTTCTTTTCTTCTTTTTAAATTTAATGTATTATTTTAATTGCAGGCTAATTTCTTTTAAATATTGTAGTGGTTTTTACCCTACATTGACATGAATCAGACACCATGAGTGTACATGTGTCCCTCATGCCAAACCACTATCCCCCTCCCTCCCCATTTTATCTCTATGGGTTGTTCTAGTGCACCAGCTTTGAGTGCCATGTTTCAGGCATTGAACTTGAACTGGTGATCTATTTCACATATGGTAATATACAATTTTCAGTGCTATTCTCTCAAATCATCCCACCCTCGCCTTCTCCTACAGAGTCCAAAAGTCTGTTCTTTATATCTGTGTCTCTTTTGCTGTCTTGCATATAAAGTCTTCCCTGGTGGCTCAGATTGTGAAGTGTCTGTCTACAATGTGAGAGACCTGGGTTCCATCCCTGGGTTGGGAAGATCTCCTGGAGAAGGAAATGGCAACTTACTCCAATATTCTTGGCTGGAAAATCCCATGGACGGAGGAGCCTGGTAGGCTACCGTCCATGGGGTTGCAAAGAGTCGGACACGACTGAGCAACTTCACTTTCACTTTCATATAACAGTCATCATTACCATCTTTCAAAATTTCATATATGCACATTAATATACTGTATTGATGTTTTTCTATCTGAATTACTTCACTCTGTATGACAGGCTCCAGTTTCATCCACCTCATTTGAACTGATTCAAATGCATTCTTTCCAATGCCTCAGTAATATTGATTGTGCATATGTACCACAGCTTTCTTATTCATTCATCTGCTGACGGGCATCTAGGCTGCTTCCATGTACTAGCTATTGTAAACAGTGTTGTGATGAATATTGGGGTGCACGTGTCTCTTTCAATTCTGGTTTCCACAGTGTGTATGCCTTGCAGTGGGACTGCTGGGTCATAGAGCAGTGATATTTCCAGATTTTTAAGGAATCTCCACACTGTTCTCCATACTGGCTCTACTAGTTTGCATTCCCACCAACAGTGTAACAGGGTTCCTTTTTCTCCACAAACTCTCCAGCATTTATTGTTTGTAGACTTTTGGATAGCAGCCGTTCTGACTAGCCTGAGATAGCACCTCATTGTGGTTTTGATTTGAATTTCTCTAATAATGAGTGATGTTGAGCATCTTTTCATGTTTCTTAGCCATCTGTGTGTCTTCTTTGGAGAAATGTCTGTTTAGTTCTTTGGCCCATTTTTTGATTGGGTCGTTTATTTTTAAGGTATTGAGTTGCAGGAGCTGCTTGTATATTTTGGAGGTTAATTCTTTATAATTTGCTTCATTTGCTATTATTTTCTCCCATTCTGAAGGCTGTCTCCTCACTCCTTATCATTTCCTTCATTGTGCAAAAGCTATTCAGTTTAATTAGGTCCCATTTGTAAAGTTTTGCCTTTATTTCCCTTGTCCTGGGAGGTGGGTCATAGTGGATCTTACTGTGATTTATGTCAGCAAGTGCTCTGCCTATGTTTTCCTCTAGGAGTTTTATAGTTTCTGATCTTACATTTATATCTTTAATCCATTTTGAGTTTACTTTTGTGTATGGTGTTAGAAAGTGTTCTAGTTTCATTCTTTTACAGGTGGTTGACCAGTTTTCTGTGAAAAGAAGAGAGAAGTGAAAAGCAAATGAGAAAAGGAAAGATATAAGCATCTGAATGCAGAGTTCCAAAGAATAGCAAGAAGAGATAGGAAAGCCTTACTCAGTGATCAATGCAAAGAAATAGAGGAAAACAACATGCTGGGAAGGACTAGANGTTTCATTCTTTTACAGGTGGTTGACCAGTTTTCTGTGAAAAGAAGAGAGAAGTGAAAAGCAAATGAGAAAAGGAAAGATATAAGCATCTGAATGCAGAGTTCCAAAGAATAGCAAGAAGAGATAGGAAAGCCTTACTCAGTGATCAATGCAAAGAAATAGAGGAAAACAACATGCTGGGAAGGACTAGAGATCGCTTCAAGAAAATTAGAAATACCAAGGGAACATTTCATGCTAAGATAGGCTTGATAAAGGACAGAAATGGTATGGGCCTAACAGAAGCAGAAGATATTAAGAAGAGGTGGCAAGAATACACGGAAGAACTGTACAAGAAAGATCTTCATGACCAAGATAATCGTGATGGTGTGATCACTCACCTAGAGCCAGACATCCTGGAATGTTAAGTCAAGTGGGCCTTAGAAAGCATCACTACGATCAAAGCTAGTGCAGGTGATGGAATTCCAGTGGAGCTGTTTCAAATTTGGAAAGATGATGCTGTGAAAGTGTTGCACTCAATATGCCAGAAATTTGGAAAACTCAGCAGTGGCCACAGGACTAGAAAAGGTCAGTTTTCATTCCAATCCCAAAAAAAGGCAATACCAAAGAATGCTCAAACTACCACACAATTACACTCACCTCACACGCTAGTAAGCTAATGCTCAAAATTATCCAAGCTAGGCTTCAGCAGTACATGAACCATGAACTTCCTGATGTTCAAGCTGGTTTTAGAAAAGGCAGAGGAACCAGAGATCAAATTGCCAACATCCACTGGATCATCAAAAAAGCAAGAGAGTTCCAGAAAAAACATCTATTTCTGCTTTATTGACTATACCAAAGCCTTTGACTCTGGATCACAATGAACTGGAAATTCTGAAAGAGACGGGAATACCAGACCACCTGACCTGCCTCTTGAGAAATCTGTATGCAGGTCAGGAAGCAACAGTAAGAACTAGACATGGAACAACAGACTGGTTCCAAATAGGAAAAGGAGTATGTCAAGGCTGTATATTGTCACCTTGCTTTTTTAACTTATATTCAGAGTACATAATGAGAAACACTGGGCTGGAATAAGCACAAGCTGGAAACAAGATTGCTGGGAGAAATATCAGTAACCTCAGACATGCAGATGACACCACCCTTATGGCAGAAAGTGAAGAGGAACTAAAGAGCCTCTTGATGAAAGTGAAAGAGGAGAGTGAAAAGGTTGGCTTAACACTCAACATTCAGAAGAAAGGAGATCATGGCATCTTGTCCCATCACTTCATGGGACATAGATAGGGAAACCGTGTAAACAGTGTCATACTTTATTTTTTTCAGGCCCCAAAATCACTGCAGATGGTGACTGCAGCCATGAAATTAAAAGATGCTTACTTGGAAGAAAAGTTATGACCAACCTAGATAGCATATTGAAATCAAAGACATTACTTTGCCAACAAACGTCCATCTAGTCAAGGCTATGGTTTTTCCAGTGGCCATATGGATGTGAGAGTTGGAATGTGAAGAAAGCTGAGAACCGAAGAATTGATGCTTTTGAACTGTGGTGTTGGAGAAGACTCTTGAGAGTCCACCTCATGGGAAGAGGTGACTCATTGGAAAAGACTCTGATGCTGGGAGGGATTGGGGGCAGGAGGAGACGGGGACGACAGAGGATGAGATGGCTGGATGGCATCACTGACTCGATGGATGTGAGTCTGAGTGAACTCCAGGAGTTGATTACGGCCAGGGAGGCCTGGTGTGCTGCAATTTATGGGATTACAAAGAGTTGGACACGACTGAGAGACTGACCTGAACTGAACTGACTAGTTTTCCCAGCATCACTTGTTAAGAAATTCTCTTTTCTCCATTGCATATTTTTGCCTCTTTTGTCAAAGATAGGTTGTCCATAGCTGTGTGGATTTTATCTCTGGGCTTTCTATTTTGTTCCACTGATCTATTTTTCTGTCTTTGTGCCAGTACCATACTGTCTGGATGACTGTAGCTTTGTGGTATAGTCTGAAGTCAGGAAGGTTGGTCCCTCCAGTTCCATTATTTTTTCTCGAGATTGCTTTAGCTATTCGAGGTTTTTTTTTTATTTCCAGACAAATTTTAAAATTATGTATTCTAGCTCTGTGAAAAATACCAGTGGTAGCTTGATAAGAATTGCATTGAATCTATAAATTGCTTTGGATAGTAAACTCATTTTTAATATATTGATTCTTCTGATCCATGAACATGATATATTTCTACATCTATTTCTGTCATCTTTGATATCTTTCATCAGTGCTTAATATAAAGGTCTTTGTTTCCGTAGGTAAATTTATTCCTCAATATTTTAGTCTTTTTTTGCAATGGTGAATTTGATTGTTTTCTTAATTTCTCTTTCTGTTTTGTCATTGTTAGTGCATAGGAATGCAAGGGGTTTCTGTGTATTATGTATCGTATAACTTTACTTTATTCATTGATTAGCTCTAGTAATTTTCTGATGGTGTATTTATGGTTTTTTATGTAGAGGACTATGTAATTTGCAAACAATACAGGTTTTACTTCTTTTCCAATCTAGTTTCCTTTTATTTTGTTTTCCTCCCTGATTGCTGGGGCTAAAGCTTTATGTTGAATAGTAGTGGTGAGAGTTGGAACACTTTTCTTGTTCTTAACTATAGGGGAAATGATTTCAATTTTTCACCGTTGAGGATAATGTTTGCTGTTGGTTTATTCTTTCTAAGCCTGCATTCTGGAGAGTTTTTATTATAAATGGGAGTTGAATTTTGCCAAAGACTTTTTCTGCATTTATTGAGATAATCCTATGGTTTTTGTCTTTGAATTTGTTAATGTGATGTTTCATATTGATTGATTTGTGAATATTGAAGAATCCTTGCATCCCTGGGATAAAGCCCACTTGGTCATGATATATGATCTTTTAAATATGTTGTTGGATTCTGTTTGCTAGAATTTTGTTGAGGGTTTTTGGATCTGTGTTCATCAGTGGTACTGGCCTATATATATATATTGTGTGACATCTTTATCCGGTTTTGGTATTAGGGTGATGGTGGCCTCATAGAATGAGTTTGACAGTTTACCTTCATCTGCAATTTTCAGAAGAGTTTGAGTAGTATACGTGTTAGTGCTTCTCTAAACTTTTGGTAGAATTCATTTGTGAAGCCTTCTGGTTCTGGGCTCTTGTTTGCTGGAATATTTTTTGTTACAGTTTTGATTTCTGTGCTTGTGAATGGGTCTGTTAAGATTTTCTATTTCTTCCTGGTTCAGTTTTGGCAGGTTATACTTTTCTAAGAATTTTCCCATTTCTTCCAAGTTGTGTATTTATTGTCATATGGTTGCTGATAGTAGTCTCTTATGATCCTTTGTATTTCTGTGTTGTCTGTTGTGATTTCTCCATTTTCATTTCCAATTTTGTTGATTTGATTCTTCTCTCTTTGTTTCTTGATGAGTCTCGCTAACTGTCTATTTTATTTATCTTCTCAAAGTACCAGCTTTAGTTTTGTTGATTTTTGCTATAGTCTCCTTGTTTCTTTTTCATTTATCTCTACCCTAATTTTTATGATTTCTTTTCTTCTACTAACCCTGGGGATCTTCATTTCTTCTTTCTCTACTTTCTTTAGTTGTAAAGTTAAGTTCTTTATTTGATTTTTCTCTTATTTTTTTAAGGTAAGCTTGTATTGCTATGCACCTTCCTCTTAGCAATTCTTTTACTGAATCCCATAGGTTTTGGGTTGTCATGCTTTCATTTTCATCTGTTTCTAGCATATTTTTATTTCCTTTTTTATTTTTTCTGTGATTTGTTAGTTACCTCCATATGTTCATATTTTTATTTTTTTTTTCCTGTAGTTGACATCAAATCTTACTGCATTGTGATCAGAAAGAAAATAAGCTTGAAATGCTTGCATTTTTTTTTAATTTACCAAGGCTAGATTTATGGCCCAGGATATAATTGATCCTGGAGAAAGTTCTGTGTGCTATTGAGAAAAAGGTGAAATACATTGTTTAGTGGTGAAATATCTTATGATATCAATTAGACCTAACTGGTTCATTGTAGCATATGTTTTTGTTTCCTTGCTAATTTCTGTTTGGTTGATGTATCCATAGGTGTGAGTGGGTATTAAAGTCTCCCACTATTATTGTAGTACTGTTAATTTCCCTTTTCATAGTTGTTAGCATTTGCTTTATGTATTGTGGTGGTCCTATATTGGGTGCATATATATTTATAATTGTTATATCTTCTTCTTGGATTAGGGCTTCCCTGGTGGCTCAGAGGTTAAAGCGTCTGCCTCCAATGCGGGAGACCCAGGTTCGATCCCTAGGTCGGGAAGGTCCCCTGGAGAAGGAATGGCAATCCACTCCAGTATTCTTGCCTGGAGAATCCCATGGACAGAGAAGCCTAGTACATTACAGTCCATGGGGTTGCAAAGAGTCAGACACGACTGAGCGACTTCACCTTCACCTTCACCTTCTTGGATTGATCCTTTGTTCATTATGTAGTATCCTTCTTTGTCTCTTTTTATAGCATTTATTTCAAAGTCTATTTATCTGATATGAGTATTGCTACTCCTGATTTCTTTTGGTCTCCTTTTGCATGAAATATCTTGTTTCCAGCCCTTCACTTTCAGTCTGTATGCATCCCTTGGTTTGAGATGGGTCTCTTGCAGACAGCATATAATAGGGGTCTTGTTTTTGTGTGCATTCAGTCAGTCTTTCTCTTTTCTTTGGGGGCATTCAACCCATTTATATTTAAGGTAATCATTGATAAGTATGATCCCATTGTCATTTACTTTGTTGTTTTGGGTTCAAATTTATAAAACTTTTCTTTGTTTCCTGTCTAGAGAAGATCCTTTAGCATTTGTTGCAGATCCTTTAGCATTTGTTGCAGGTTTGGTGGTGTTGAGTTCTCTCAGCTTTTGCCTGTCTGGAAATTTTTTTATTTCTCCTTCATATTTGAATGAGATCCTTGCTGGGTATAGTAATCTGGGTTCTAGGTTTTTCTCTTTCATCACTTTAAGTATGTCCTGCCATTCCTTTCTGGCCTGAAGAGTTTCTAATGAAAGATCAGCTGTTATCCTTATGGGGATCCATTTGTGTGTTATTTGTTTCTTTTCCTTTGCTGCTTTTAATATTTGGTCTTTGTGGTAGATGTTTGTTAGTTTGATTATTAATATGTGTCTCAGGGTGTTTCACCTTGCTTTTTCCTATTTGGATCTCTCTGTGTTTCTTAGACCTGGGTGGCTACTTCCTTCCCCATTTTAGGGAAGTTTTCAACTATTATATCTCAAGTATTTTCTCATGCCCTTTATTTTTGTCTTCTTTTTCTGGACTCCTATCATTTGAATGTTGGGGTGTTTAACATTTTACCAGGGTCTCTGAGGTTCTCCTCATTTCTTTTAATTCTTTTTTTCTTTTTTCCTCTCTGCTTCATTTATTTCTACCATTCTATCTTCCACTTCACTGATCCTATTTTCTGCTTCAGTTATTCTACTGTTGGATCCCTCCAGAGTTCTTTTGATTTCAGTTGGACACTTCTCTATTTCTTCTATGTCCTTGTTAAGCATTTCTTGCATATTCTAAATCCTTCTTTCTACTCTATTTATCTGTAACTCCATTTTGTTTTCAAGATATTGGATCATCTTTACTATCATTCTGAATTATTTTTCAGGTAGACTCCCTATCTCCTCCTCTTCTGTTTGGTTTGGTGGGTACTTATCATGTTCCTTTACCTGCTGAATATTTCTCTGTCTTTTCATTTTGTTTAGATTGGTTTGTTTGTGGTGCCCCTGTAGGTGGGGGTGGACTAGTGGCTTGTCAAGGTTTCCTGGTTAGGGGATCTTGCATCTCTGTTCTGGTGGATGGAGCTGAATCTCTTCTCTCTGAAGTGCAATGAAGTGTACAGTAATGTGTTTTAGGGTGTCTATGGGTTTAGCATGGCTTTGGGAAGCCTGTCTTTTTATGGTCAGGGCTGTGTTCCTGCTTTCCTGGAGAATTAGCATGGTATGTCTTGCTCGGGAACTTTTGGGCTCTTGGGTGGATCTTGGTTTCAGTGTAGGTATGGAGACTTAAGGGTGAGCTTTTGTCTATTAATGTTCCCTGGAATCAGGAGTTCTCTGATGTTCTCAAGTGTTGAAGTTAAGCCTCCTGACTCTGGTTTTCAGTCTAATTCTTACAGTAGCCTCAAGGATTCTCCATCCATACAGCAAAGGTGATAAAACATCTAGGTTAAAAGTGAAACAATTCTTCACAACATGGGACACCCAGAGGGGTTCACAGAGTTACACATAGAAGAGAAGAGGGATGAGGGAGATAGAGGTGACAAGGAGAAGAGAGGTAGTCAAAAAGGGAGAGAGTGATCTAGCCAGTAATCAGTTCCCTAAGTGTTTTCTACACCCAGAACACCCTCAGAGATTTACAGAGTTTAGTAGAGAAGAGAAGGAGAAGGGAAGAGACAGAGGTGACTTGGGGGAGAAAAGAGAGAGTCAAAACAGGGAGATAGCAACCAGGCCAGTAATCAAAACCCTAGGTGAAAGTTGACACTGAAGATTGGATTCTTAAAGATACAAAATTGATAACAAAAACCAAAAAGCAATTATTAAAAATATAGTATAGTGGTTAGACTCTCAAAAATACAGTATTAAAAATACAAAGCAAAATCAGTCACAAAAATAAATAAATATATATATATATGAAATTTGCTTTATAAATAGGATCTTTTTCTGCAAGGTAATAGGTTATAAATGAAAATTAAAGGAGTAATAAAGAACATATTAAATAATTAAAAAGTGATAATAGTAAAAATATATCTTGGAATTTCTCTACAGCTGTTGTGGGCATTGTGGATTCAATTCAGTTTCAGATAGTTCCTTGTTCCAGCTTATACTTGTTGTCAAGGTCTATAGGCCCCCTCCAGTTCTTAGTGAATGTTAACTACAGATTTCAATCTGTTGCACCTGTCAGTTCCAGAGTAGTTCCCTCTTCTTTGTTTATTTTGGCTTCCTCTGTTTGCAAGTCTCTTCAGTGTCTAGTTGTGTTGTATGTAGGGAGCAACAATGCAAACAAATATCACTAGCATGTGTGGGGAGTGCTTGCAGTGTACAGACCACACTGGGTTTGCCCCAGCTCGTGGAGTGTGCTTTCTTGGTCCACACTCCTCAGGCTCCAGGGTGTTCTTTAGGGGCACTGTCCAAAGCTAGCCTTGCATTTTGTGCACTTCCCAGGTCTAAGCCACTCAGATTCAAGTTTTGTGGTATGCCACAAGGGAACAGACTTGGTTGCTCATGTGTTTTGTGCCCTTCCCAGGTCTGAGCAGCTCAGGCAACTAGGTGCTTGGCGACCACTCTGTCCCAGGTGGGCCATGCATCTTAATCACCTTCCCAGTCCTGGCCGCTTGGTTTCCTAGTTGTGTGGTGAGGCACCATTTCAGGTGTGTAATGTGTCTCCTATGGGGAGCTGATCTCAGGCTGTGACCCTCCTGGCAGATGTCAACCATTCAGGGTCCCAGGAAGACTTGGTTAGCAACTGGGAGCCTGCTCACAGTTTGGAGGAGGATGCCGATCTCTTGGGTGGAGACTACCCCTTACCTTCTGGCTCTGGCTGTCTCATGCCTACCTCTCTGCCTCCAGCAAGGGGAAGGGGCCTGTATGCAGCTAGCTAGCTCTCCTTTGGTATTCACTCTATTCTTTGTTCTGTGAGTAGGCCAGGCTGAACGTTAGAGCCTTTCACAGGGAGTTTTTTTTTTTTTTCTCTCTCTCTCTCTATTTTTTTTCTTTCTGGCTATTCCATTGTTTGAGTTGCTCTCTTATGTTAGCTCCCTCAGATTGTCCTCATGGCATTTAGGCCAGGTTCTTACCCTATAGTACTGATGATGCAGCACGAGCCTCCCTGTCCAGCTCCCACCCGTTGGTGTGGATGTGAGTCTGGGCTACTTCTCTGCCGGCAGTTGTGATTAGGTGCATCTTCTTCTTCTTTTTTTTTTTTCTTTTTCCCCAGTAATGTTGCCCTCTGAGATTCCAAAACTCCCCACAGACCCACCTGTGAGAGGGTTTCCTACTGTTTGGAAACTTTTCCTCCTTCACCACTCCCTGCCCAGGACGGATCTTTGTCCCTAACTCTTTTGTTTCTCCGTTTGTCTTTAATATTTTGTTCTACCTCCTTTTGAAGAAAATGGGCTGCCTTTCTGGGTGGGTGCCTGGTGTCCTCTGCCAGCATTCAGAAGTTGTTTTGAGGAAGTTTCTCAGCATTCAAATGATCTTTTGATGAATTTGTGGGGGAGAAAGTGGTCTACCCATCCTGCTGTCTTAGAACCACCCTCTGAAGAAGTGTTTATTTTCATGCATTTCTTTTTATACAATGAGGAAAGACATCCATCATCTCACACTTTATTATTTACTAGTGTAGATTTGTCATTCTTGTGCAACAAGTAACAACTGAGAGCACACAATGATATTATTCCCAGTTAAAACAAGGAGTAATAAGAATAATTTCAAAAACAAAATAGAGGAAAAGCTGCCAATAGAAATATGGACCACAAAATATTTAGTTCCTATAATAGCATCCTTAACTAAATACCCTGCATAACCGTTTCTGTGGTTAGAAAAAGGGATCTTAGAATTAAGTTTATTAGTGCCTAAACATTTTATTGGATAACTTTGTACTAAGGTGTTGTTTTTTTTTTTCATTTAGGAAACATATTAATAATGACAATAATTATTTTTATATGAATATGTAAAATTTATCCTTTGAAATACTGGTTTTGCCAGTCTCTAAAGATCCCTTAGAGCTTCTTTGTAAAGCTACCATTTCGTTGAAAACTGTCAAAAATAATTTATTTATACACAATTTCCTAAAAATAATGAGAAGTTTTTTTTCATTGACTAAAGAGTTCTCTTGGCTTCTAATCATCTAAAAATTAAAACATTGACAATCTGCCCTAAACTCTGGATTAAAATTAAGGTAATTAAAGGTTTAGGTCTTCAATGTACTCAGGTTGTAAATAGCCTGAGATCAACTAAAACCAAAATATAGTGTGTGTGGGGGGGGCTGGTACATTATTCCTGAAATAGAGCAGGTGCAGTAGTCCTGTGTTATAGGGACTTTAGGAGACTGTGTTAAAACAAATTTACCAACAAACTCAGTTTTCAGAAGTGAAAAGTGAATTCTCAAGTTTTAGAAAGTACAAGAGCTTTGTGAAGTGTGTGTTTGTCATTATGGTTAATTTGCACAACCTCATTTAAGAAAAGGCCAGGGGAGCAAGGCCGAGAACACAGCTGTACAGGGAGCACAACTAATTACCTCTGCATCCTCAACCTCATTTATCTTCATTTCTTCCCAATTATATCAAATTATCAATAGTCTCTGTTGCATCAGAGTCTTAATCCCCTTTATTCAGGCAGCATTAGATAGTGGCAGATGAATTCTTGGAGGGAGTTAGGGTAAACAGCCATGAAATACCACCTTGGCAGATGGCATTGCTCACAAGAAATGTGATAAAATATTTGGAATTTTTAACTGGGCACTGGAATGAGGAGGCAAGTTGTTAATATTTTTTTTAATAGCTAATGAAGGTGGTACATGATAAAAAAATATAACCCATATTTTAAGGAGAAAATACAAAGGTGCAGGTTTTCACATTTCAGATGATTAATACAGTTTTAGATGTTATATTCCTACTGATCACTGTAGCCATGAATCCTTTCAGGCTATGATATTTCATGAAAATAAGTGACCTATTTTCATTTGAAGGAAAGTACACACATTCTCTATTTGAAGACAAACTATTGTTTATTTTTCTTTACAATCAGATAACAGAATGTGAAATATTTATTGTTTATGTTGCCAAACTGAAAATATGCTTCAAAATTGGTAAACAAACAATATCAAAAAGAAAACATATTAGTGAGAAAACAGTGTTTCAAAACATTAAATTTTTTTACTCCGTAAAATTGAGACAGAATAAGAAACCATGTTTCATATCATTTACAAAATATCAGTAGCAGAAATTTAAATAACTTCATTTCATCAACACATTTGTTGACTGGTAGCAATAATTGCTGGAGAAGGCAATGGCAACCCACTCCAGTATTCTTGCCTTGAAAATCCCATGGGCAGAGGAGTGTGGTAGGCTGCAGTCCATGGAGTCGCTAACAGTCGGACACGACTGAGTGACTTCACTTTCACTTTTCACTTTCATACATTGGAGAAGGTAATGGCAACCCACTCTGGTGTTCTTGCCTGGAGAATACTAGGGATGGGGGAGCCTGGTGGGCTGCCATCTATGGAGTCACACAGAGTCGGACACGACTGAAGCAACTTAGCAGGAGCAGCAATAATTGCGTAACGAGTACATTTTATAAATTTAACATTCAGATACATCCAACCAGTCCATTCTGAAGGAGATCAGCCCTGGGATTTCTTTGGAGGGAATGATGCTCAAGCTGAAACTCCAGTACGTTGGCCACCTCATGCGAAGAGTTGACTCTTGGAAAAGACTCTGATGCTGGGAGGGATTGGGGGCAGGAGGAGAAGGGGGCGACAGAGGATGAGATGGCTGGATGTCATCACTGACTCGATGGACGTGAGTTTGAGTGAACTCCAGGAGTTGGTGATGGACAGGGAGGCCTGGTGTGCTGTGATTCATGGGGTCGCAAAGAGTTGGACATGACTGAGCGACTGAACTGAGCATATGATCTATAGACATTTTTACACAGGTGTAACGGTGAAACAAATAAGAGTAACCTTTAGAATATAAAATAGTAAAATAGACCACTTAAGTGTGTTTTATTAAGTTGAAAACATATGTACAAGAGCTAGTTACAAAACCAATATTGTAAAGTAATTAACTTCCAATTAAAATAAATAAATTTATATTTAAAAAAAGAAAAAAAGAGCTATTGGATTTATCTTTGAACTTTTCTGACCTCCTTAAGGAGTAGGTGTCTCTTTCATCTTTGTCACCTGCATACTAGATGCTGAATTTAACTGAATGATTGCAAATTAGATACCTTTGGTCAGTGAAAAAGAAGCAGGAATAAGGACAAATATATGGAGCTACCTGCTCCCTTGGCATCAAAGGTTTCTGATCTCTATGTCCTTTTCTTAGATTACTCTTGGGCATCGTTCTTACATCATCATCCATCTCTTACAGTCTTATGTAAGTTACACCCCAAATATGTTCCTTCTGATCTCACTTTCTACAGTAATTTAAAGTTTTCAGGCTTACTTTATAAATTGTGTCTGAACTATCTAGACTGCATGAAGTAAACAAATATGAATTGAGCTGTTAATAAAGCTTGGGAAATAATAAATTCTAGCCTTTTAAAAAACACATGTTCTTGTGGCTCCTTAACTTGAAACCCATTTTTGAAAGCTACTTTGTAATGTTCAGTGTTAGGTTGGGAGTACTAAGGAAATTTGTGTGAATACACAGGGATAAATTGCCCTCCCACAGATCTAACAAGAGCTCATTCCACTCTTTATTTGGAGATCCTATCTGTGCTGTTTCTGTTCTAAAATCTGGGGAAAATATATATTACTCTTATTCACAACTTAATGCAAAATTTTAGACAAATTCAAACTTTAAAAAGTAATTATTTTGATTGGAGGACAATTACTTTACAATATTGTGATGGTTTTTGCCATATATCAATATGAATCTGCCATAGGTATAGATGCCTATAAATTGATGTTAATAAGTTTGAAACTGCTATTATTTTATAAAACTTCAAAGAGTTAGTTTTAAAATCTAACATATGGACATTGCTTTACAGTGCCAGATATCAGTGATATATTGTTTTCTTCCAAATGTATTCATCACATCAGATTATCAGCCTTGGAAATGGAAGTCTGTCAATAGGCCGAATGTACCAGACATTCTTTCGCTATAAGCCTTTGCTACCTTTGCTGCTTTCAGTTCAGTTTAGTTGCTCAGTCGTGTCTGACTTTCTGTGACCCCATGAACTGCAGCACACAAGGCCTCCCTGTCCGTCATCAACTTCCAGAGTCCACCCAAACCCATGTCCATTGTGTTGGTGATCCCATACAACCATCTTATCCTCTACTGTCCCCTCTTTCTCCTGCCCTCAATCTTTCCCAGCATCAGGGTTTTTTCAAATGAGTCAGCTCTTCACATAGGTGGCCAAAGTATTGGAGTTTCAGCCTCAACATCAGTCCTCCCAATGAACACCCAGGATTGATCTCCTTTAGGATGAATTTGATGGATCTCCTTATAGTCCAGGGGACCCTCAAGAGTCTTCTCCAACAACACAGTTCAAAAGCATCAATTCTTCGGTGCTCAGTTTCTTAATAGTCCAACTCTCACATCCATACACGAACACTGAAAAAACCATAGCCTTAATTAGATGGACCTTTGTTGACAAAGTAATGTCTCTGTATTTTAATATGCTCTCTAGGTTGGTCATAACTTTATTTCCAAGGAATAAATGTGTTTTAATTTCATGGCTGCAATCACCATCTGTAGTGATTTTGGAGCCCCCCAAAATAAAGTCTGACACTGTTTCCACTGTTTCCCCATCTATTTCCCATAAATTGATGGGACCAGATGCCATGATCTTCGTTTTCTGAATGTTGAGCTTTAACCCAACTTTTTCACTCTCCTCTTTCACTTTCATCAAGAGGCTCTTTAGTTCTTCACTTTCTGTCATAAAGGTGGTGTCATCTGCATATCTGAAGTTATTGATATTTCTTCCACCAATCTTGATTCCATCTTGTGCTTCCTCCAGCCCAGCATTTCTCATGATGTACTCTGCATATAAGTTAAATAAGCAAGGTGACAATATATAGCCTTGACATATTCCTTTTCCTATTTGGAACCAGTCTGTTGTTCCATGTCTAGTTGTAACTGTTGCTTCCTGGCCTGCATATAGGTTTCTCAAGAGGCAGGTCAGGTGGTCTGGTATTCCCATCTCTTTTAGAATTTTCCACAGTTTATTGTGACCCACACAGTCAAAGGCTTTGACATAGTCAATAAAACAGAAATAGATGTTTTTCTGGAACTCTCTTGCTTTTTTTATGATGCAGCTACTGTTGGCAATTTGATCTCTGATTCCTCTGCCTTTTCTAAAACCAGCTTGAACATCTGGAAGTTCTTGGTTCACGTGTTGCTGAAGCCTGGCTGGTAGAATTTTAATCTTTACTGTACTAGCGTGTGAGATGAGTGCAATTTTGCAGTAGTTTCAGCATTCTTTGGCATTGGAATGAAAACTGACCTTTTCCACTCCTGTGGCCACTGCTGAGTTTTCCAAATTTGCTGACATGTTGAGTGCAGCACTTTCACAGCATCATCTTTGATGATTTGAAATAGCTCAACTGGAATTCCATCACTTCCACTAGTTTGTTCACAGTCATGATTCCTAAATCCCATCTGGCTTCACGTTCCAGGATGTCCGGTTCTAAGTGAGTGTGAGTGATCACACCTTCGTGATTATCTGGGTCATGAAGATCTTTTTTTGTACAGTTCTTCTGTGTATTCTTGCCACCTCTTCTTAATATCTTCTGCTTCTCTTAGGTCCATACTATTTCTTTCCTTTATTGAACCCATCTTTTCATGAAATGTTCCCTTGGTATCTCTAATTTTCTTGAAGAGATCTCTAGTCTTTCCCATTCTGTTGTTTTCCTCTATTTCTTTGCATTGATCACTGAGGAAGGCTTTCTTATCTCTCCTTGAAATTCTTAGGAACACTGCATTCAAAGGGGTATATCCTTCCTTTTCTCCTTTGCCTTTAACCTCTATTGTTTTTACAGCTATTTGTAAGGCCTCCTCAAACAGCCATTTTGCTTTTTTGCATTTCTTTTTTCTTGGGAATGGTCTTGTTCCCTGTCTCCTGTACAATGTCACGATCCTCTGTCCATAGTTCATCAGGCACTCTGTCTATTAGATCTAGTCCCTTAAATCCATTTCTCACTTCCACTGTAGTCATAAGGGATTTGATTTAGGTCACAGCTGAATGGTCTATCGGTTTTCCCCATTTTCTTCAATTTAAGTCTGAATTTGGCAATAAGGAGTTCATGGTCTGAGCCACAGTCAGCTCCCGGTCTTGTTTTTGCTTACTTTATAGAGCTTCTCCATCTTTGGCTGCAAAGAATATAACCAATATGATTTCAGTGTTGACCATCTGATAATGTCCATGTGTAGTCTTCTCTTATGTTGTGGAAGAAGGTGTTTTCTATGACCAGTGCGTTCTCTTGGCAGAACCCTATTAGCCTTTGCCCTGCTTCATTCCATACTCCAAGGCCAAATTTGCCTGTCACTCCAGGTGTTTCTTGACTTCCTATTTTTGCCTTTCAGTCTCCTATAATGAAAAGGATGTCTTTTGGGGGTATTAATTCTAGAAGGTTGTGGGTCTTTATAGAACTTTTCAACTTCAGCTTCTTCAGCATTACTGGTTGGGGCATAGACTTGGATTACCATGATATTGAATGGTTTGCCTTGGAAATGAACAGAGATCATTCTGTCGTTTTTGAGATAACATCCAAGTACAGCATTTCAGAGTCTTTTGTTGACCATGATGGCTACTCCATTTCTTCTGAGGGATTCCTGCCCACAGTAGTAGATATAATGGTCATCTGAGTTAAATTCACCCATTCCAGTCCATTTTAGTTTGCTGATTCCTAGAATGTTGATGTTCATTCTTGCCATTTCCTGTTTGAGCACTTCCACCTTACCTTGATTCATGGACCTAACATTCCAGTTTCGTATGCAATATTGCTTTTTACAGCATCGAACCTTGCTTCTATTACCAGTCCTGTCCATAACTGGGTGTTGTTTTTGCTTTGGCTCCATCCCTTCATTCTTTCTGGATTGATTTCTCCACTGATCTGCAGTAGCATATTGGGCACCTACTGACCTGGGGAGTTCATGTTTCAGTATCCTATATTTTTGCCTTTTCATACTGTTCATGGGGTTCTCAAGGCAAGAATACTGAAGTGGTTTGCTATTCCTTTCTCCAGTGGACCACATTCTGCCAGACCTCTCCACCATAACACATTCGTCTTGGATGGCCCCACATGGCATCACTTAGTTTCATTGAGTTAGACAAGGATGTCGTCCATGTGATCAGATTGGCTAGTTGTCTGTGATTGTGGTTTCAGTCTGTCTGCCCTCTGATGCCCTCTCTCTGCACCCAGCATCTTACTTGGGTTTCTCTTACCTTGGACATTGGGTATCTCTTCACAGCTGCTCCGGCAAAGTGCAGCCAGTGTTCCTCACCTTGGAAATGTGGTAGCTCCTTTCAGCTGCTGCCCCTAACCTTGAAATTGGGTAGCTCCTGTCAGCTGCTGCTCCTGACCTTGGATGTGGGGTAGCTCCTCTCAGCCACTGCCCCTGACCTTGGACGTGGGGTAGTTCCTCTCAGCCATGCTCCTGTGCTGTTGCAGCTGCTGTGCTCCTGCACCATTGCAGCCACGTGCTGCTTTGCCAGCCCTAATAAGCTGAACCTCTGTGGTGTGCTGGTGCGTATTGAACCTTTCATTTTTACAGGAACGAGTCTGAGCTTAATAGGCGGTTATGTGTTGGGATTTAGTAGCCTGTGCACAATAAATAGAAAATATCATACTGAATTATATTATGTAACTGGATAAGGACTTGCATGTGAAAAAATATATAGTCTACTAATAATTCACAAGTTAAAAATATATATATTATGCAAAATAAATGCATTAGTTTTAATTCTACTGTCTTTTCTGAACATACCTTACATATATGAAGAGATCAAGGCAAAGCCTTAATGATGGTGAAATACTGAATTTTTAATTGAAAAATTCCAAACATACTAAATTGCATTATTTTTATTTTGAGATCAATTTCACCCTTCCAAATCTTGCTGAATTTTGAATGAGCATTGAAACATAACTGAAAGCTTCTAAAACCTTTCTAATTATTGCACTGCTCCTGCATAACTAAAATGTGTTAAAGTTGACTAGGACCATCCAGCCATTAATATAAAGCATATAATCATATTTTTGAAGCATCTACCTGTTACATTTATGTATGTGTAGTAAACAATTATGCTAAACTATTAACATATTAAGTATTTTTTATGTAATGTTTTAGTTCTTTCTTTGAAAAATGTATTCAAAGGGATATCATAGAATCAGAACAAACTATCAGATACTTGTTTTTACTGTCAGGAAGATCCTCTGGAGAAGGAAATGGCAACTCCCAGTATTCTTGCCTGAGAAATCCCATGGTAGCCATTAATATAAAGCATATAATCATATTTTTGAAGCATCTACCTGTTACATTTATGTATGTGTAGTAAACAATTATGCTAAACTATTAACATATTAAGTATTTTTTATGTAATGTTTTAGTTCTTTCTTTGAAAAATGTATTCAAAGGGATATCATAGAATCAGAACAAACTATCAGATACTTGTTTTTACTGTCAGGAAGATCCTCTGGAGAAGGAAATGGCAACTCCCAGTATTCTTGCCTGAGAAATCCCATGGATAGAGGAACCTGGAGGACCATGGGGTTGTCCATGGGTCCAGGGGGTTGCAAAGAGTCAGACAAAACTTAGGAATTGAACATGCACATGGTCCAGTGAATGGCCATTTGGAGAGCAAATAGTAGTGCTTCTCTTAATCGCTTGAAAATGTAGTGAATGTCTTGACTACACTCATCATTATTTTCTTTAAAAAATTTTTAGTGGCTTTAAAGCCAGTAAAAGACTCATTTCCCCTTGATTTTAAAACAGGACATTTATTTATCTAGGACTCAGTTTGCAGGGAATTGAGGCGATATATTTCAAACTCATAAATCCATATGTATGTCTGACTCCATTCTGTCATGCTTCATATGATTTTCTTGAATTTACTTCTTTATGATGTGCTTAAATATATTGAAAGAATGCAGCTACTAAAAGGATGTATTTTCTTGTTTATTTATAATGTCTGTCTTGTATACTTCTTGAAAAATAATTCCTGTTGGTTAAATAGAGGTTGAGAATTGAGGTTAAAAAACAAAACTATCAAGATATTCTCTCTACTTATGGCATTTTTATTGTATTTTTGAATTTGGCATATTTTCATTACTTTAAACCCATGGATTTTATCATTTTTCCTGAAAATTAAATAAGTGTTGACAATCATATTGAATGTAATATGCTGCCTTTTCCACTTGAATTATATTTTTCACTTGTGGTATTAGCTCTTATATGTTCTGTCTTCTTTTCAATGATTGACTTCCAAGAAATGCCATTAGTTTTCCACTCTTTTGTTTCCTCTTCAGGCATCAAGATGGCCTTTTTATTCTTGATGCTTTGCAGTCTCCCTTGTTTCAAAAGACAGAGAAAATACTACCCAGACAGCCCATATGATTTGTACTTTTTAAGACTTGCTTTTAAAAGAGAGAGAGCTGAATACACGTGTAGCTTTCCTGCTTGCTTGCAATTGAGAAGTTTTCTGTAAAGTTTTTGTACTTCATGACTCATGGGTCTGCTCACTACAAATCTTGGCCTAGTCTAGTAAACCTGTCTCTCTTTTTAAAATTTTATTGGAATATAGTTCTTTTACAGTGTTGTGTTACTTTCAGATCTACAGCATAGTGATTTAGTTTAAATATGCATATGTTCATTCTTTTTCAGTTTCTTTTCCAATATAGATTGTTATATAACATTGAGCAGAGTTTCCTGTGCTATGCAGTAGGTTCTTATTGGTTATCTGTTTTATATATAGTAATACATATATGTTAATCCCAAGCTCCTAATTTATTCCTCCCCCCACCCAAGTTTCCCCTTTGGTAACCATATGTTTGTTTTCAAAGTCTGTGCACTTGTTTCTGTTGTGTAAATAGGTTCATTTGTATAATTTTAAATTAGACTCCACATGAGTAAGCCTGTCTTTATAACCCCTACTTTCTCAGTTCTGTTCACCAAATGCCTCATTTTGTTCCTCAGAGTTGAAACAGGGTGCACATGTAGAAATAGTTTCAGTTAAAAGTATTTACATCAATATACCTTATATTAACAACAGTTGATGATGGTGGTTTGGTGTGTGCCTTCTGGAGCCCATTTTGGCTCAATTCCTTCTTGGATGTGTAAGCTTGGGAAAATTACAAAATCTTTTTCAGCCCAAGTTTTCTCTATAAAATGTGACTGATTATAGTACAAACCTATAGGGCTGTCCTGAGTACTAGATGAGTAGTTTCTGGCACACATCAAGTACTCAATGTTCTTTGAACATTTTTCTTGCACATAATAAGCATTTAATAAATGTGATTCCCACAGATATTAGATATGCATTATATTTATTCTAACTAGTGGCTCGTAACTGTTAATTATAGTTTTAACTTTTAACATAATAATAAAGTACATTTGTGAATTTATTTTCATCAGCAGTAACTCACAAATCCCCTCATAATAAAAGTGAAAGACTAATGCCTTGTATCTGTAAGAATTAAGAACTCAGACCAGGTAAACGTCTGTCAAATTCATAATTGTGATGTACTGTTATGTTACTTTGATTATATTCTATTCATTTCTTTTCTCCTACTCTATTTCCTTCTCCTTTCTATTTTTCCCTTTTAAAAAGCTGTGTTCTATTATCTCTTTTTTTCCATCTAAAATAGATTTTTATGTTTCACTCTAATGTTTCCAGTTAACAAAATATGTTTTTCCCTTTGTATTTGTTATCCTAGATTCTGCCTTATATTTCAATTTATTATATTTTTCCCAGCTTTATAGCTTTCTGTGAAGTTTGATCTTTAGCTAAAGGCCCTAAATGTGTTATCTCATTTCTCTAGTGTAGACTTTGTCTTTATTTAAGTAAAATTATGCTTTTATTCCTGGTGAAATTCTCCTGTCCTCTAGAACTTGTAGTTTCACATTGTTTGCTGATTTTTCCCTCTCTTATCTTTTATTATACTTTGCATTCTTTTAGAGTGACATGAAAAAACTTTAAAAGGTTATAATCCGCTTTTTCTACCAAGATTATTTTCATATTAGTGCTTATTTCATCTTATTAAGTGTGTAAGTATGTTGCTGTTTCTTATGATTTATCTTTCAGGAAATTCTAGGATTAATATCAACTTTCTGCCAACCAAACTTAGTCTCTTGTGTACACAGAGAGAAAAACAAAGAAACAATTTGCTTCTGCTTTCCCAGTTCAGTTCAGTTCAGTCACTCAGTCGTGTCCAATTATTTGTGACCCCATGAATTGCAGCACGCCAGGCCTCCCTGTCCATCACCAACTCCTGGAGTTCACTCAAACTCACATCCATCGAGTTGATGATGCCATCCAGCCATCTCACCCTCTGTTGTCCCTTTTTTTCCTGACCCCAATCCCTCCCAGCATCAGAGTCTTTTCCATGAGTCAACTCTTCGCATGAGGTGGACAAAGTACTGGAGTTTAAGCTTTAGCATCATTCCTTCCAAAGAAATCCCAGGGCTGATCTCCTTCAGAATGGACTGGTTGGATCTCCTTGCAGTCCAAAGGACTCTCAAGAGTCTTCTCCAACACCACAATTCAAAAGCATCAATTCTTCAGCACTCAGCTTTCTTCACAGTCCAACTCTCTCATCCATACACTGGAAAATCCATAGCCTTGACTAGGCGGACCTTTGTTAGCAAAGTAATGCTTTCCCAAGAGGATACCAAAATACAGTGGTTGTTTAGATATTATTCAACCTCAGCACATTCAGTTGTTTTGTGAATAACTTTCTGAACTGCTCACTATTTTCAGTATCTCTTTTTGTACCTGCTCCTGAGACAAAGATTGATTTTGCTAATGGGATTTTTTTAAGAAAAAGTTTGGAGTATATATTTTAATATTCAAAAGGATTTTATTGTATAATAATCAATAGATTCCTTCACCTACATGGTGACAGGCATATTTTTAAAGTATGACTGACTGATGAACAGATTGGGAATTGCTAGTTAATGGGCACATTTCAAAACCTTGGCAAGGTTTGGTGGTAATTATGTCTGCTGAACCACTTGATATGTTGTTGGAAGTAGCCCAGTAAAATCATATCTGGAGTTCTTGTTTTTCAGTGCTTTAACATACCTGATTATACAGATCATTTTAAGGACAATATGTTAAAATGCATATGGCCATGCAAATAAACTTTATGGTTCTCCCAAATAATTATTGACAGTTGTAAGGATTATTCTGACAGAAAAATAGTATTACTTGTAGAGATAATATTAATACATATATATTATATATATTGGGCCCCCTCAGGTGGCACTAGTGGTAAAGAACCCACCTACAAGTGCAGGAGATACAAGAGACATAAGATCCCTTGGAATAGGAAATGGCAACCCACTCCAATATTCTTGCTTGGAGAATCCCATGCACAGAGGAGCCTGGCTGGCTATAGTCTATAGGGTCATAAAGAGTAGGACATGATTGAAGCGACTTAGCATGTATTCATTATACATATTAATCATATATATACATATGATAATTATGTATAATATATCACCATTGAGGAGGGATAAAAACTAGAAAAGATGAATTTTCCTGCCTTAATCCATGTGGCCAGTCTTGTCTTATGCTTTTAGATATAGCTCATTGTCTTCAAAAGAGTGGCTCATTTGATTAAATTAATAATGTAATAGAAACAGTACTTAAATTATATAAATGGAAGGTTTGTAGATCA
>SJXQ01010805.1:71491-97467 GCA_006408695.1 Aepyceros melampus | reverse complement strand
AACAGTGTGGAGATTCCTTAAAAAATTGCAAATAGAACTGCCTTATGATCCAGCGATCCCACTGCTGGGCATACACACTGAGGAAACCAGAAATGAAAGAGACACATGTACCCCAATGTTCATTGCAGCACTGTTTATAATAGCCAGGACATGGAAACAACCTAGATGTCCATCAGCAGATGAATGGATAAGAAAGCTGTGGTACATATACACAATGGAGTATTACTCAGCCATTAAAAAGAATACATTTTAATCAGTTCTAATGAGATGGATGAAACTGAAGTCGATTATACAGAGTGAAGTAAGCCAGAAACAAAAACACCAATACAGTATACTTACACATATATATGGAATTTAGAAAGATGGTAATGATAACCCTGTATGTGAGACAGCAGAAGAGACACAGATGAATAGAACGGCCTTTGGACTCTGTGGGAGAGGGAGAGGGTGGGATGATTTGGGAGAATGGCACTGAAGCATGTATACTATCAAGTAAGAAATGAATCACCAGTCTATGTTCGATACAGGATACTTGGGACTGGTGCACGGGGATGATCCAGAGAGTTGATATGGGGTGGGAGGTGAGGTGGGGTGGGCGGAGTTCAGGATTGGGAACTCATGTACACCCGAGACGGATTCATGTCAATGTATGACAAAAGTAATACAGTATTGTAAAGTAAAATAAAGTAAAAATAAAAATTAAAAGAAAAAAAACCAGACAAGAGCTGTGCTGATATGCTTTTTATTTAAAAAGAAAACCAAGTTATTTCACAGTCATAAGCTAGATAGGCCTAGAATTTGTATAGTAAATCACAGTGTTCTATGTTCTTCTATTAATATTTGATTGTGTAAGGTGAATTATGCTCAGCAAAGCTGATTTCTTTATTTTCAAATCATGGATTTCCAGTGGCAATTATGTAAAGTGGGCTTCTCACATGGTGCAAGTGGTAGATAATTCACCTGCCAATGTAGGAGCCCCAAGAAAGCAGATTCAATTCCTGGGTAAGGAAGATCCCCTGGAGTAATAAATGGCAACCTGCTCCAGTCATCCTTGCCTGAAAAATTCCATTGACAGAGGAGCTTGACAGGCTAGAGCCCATGGGTTTGCAAAGAGTCAGACACGACTGAGCACGTGCACATGAACAGACACACACGAACATTATATAGAGTCTTCTTATACAGGTATTACGTGTCTGCACTCCAGCACTCTTGCCTGGAAACTCCCATGGACAGAGGAACCCCGTAGGCTACAGTCCATGGGGTCACAAAGCGTCGGACACGACTGAGCGACTTCACTTCTCTTCAGAGACTACATAGGGATACTTGTATAAGTAAACCAGACAATTAAACTTCCTCCATCATTTAAATAATTCTTTCTCAGTTATTCTAATCCTTTTTTAACATAGCATGAATTAGAAAAGAATTCTCTCTTCTTGATGGAGAACAAGAACTAGATCAGATTTAAGGAACACTGGTAATTACTGGGTAAAAAAATAAGCCATTCTTAGCGGACATGTCTTTCTTGTTTAAGAACTGAACAACAGTCTTAAATAGATTTCTTTTTCACTATGGAATTTCTCTGTGTATTTAACATACCCTTTAAATCTCCAAGAGAGAAATTTAAGATAAAGTTTCTTAACTTATTTAATCACAACATTTGTTGTCTTAAAGGAGGCTTAATATATTGTAGAACCAGGATTATATGGCCCACATTCAGGAAAATGATGTAGTTCAAATCCCTTAGCATCAATCCATAGAGAAAAATTTTTAAAGTAGTGAAGCTGACACAGCAAGTAACTTGCAAATAGAAAAAGCAAACCCCAACATATCAATGGCCAAGTGCTCTTGCCTCCTTCTGTATTGAAGAATCTGGTCTGTAATATAAAAAGTAGAAAGATGCTTATTTTTGGAAAGGAAAGAAGCAAGAATCAGAACCCACAAGACTCATTAATGGTCAAGTTCCAATTAATGGCCTTTTTTTTTTTTTTTCTGTGTGGGGAACTTCTAAATTTGTTCTACATGTTGCTGATTTGAATTTCTGCAGCAAGAAATTACTTTTTTTCTGCCTCTGCTGATGATTTAATTTTTCTACTATGTGTTCCTTGCATTTCCAACTCATTTTTTTTAAATCCTTGAATCTCTTTGAATTCACACTGAATGGTTATAGATGATTTCAAGTACTATAATGTTTTGCCTTAAAATGTTTATGAGAAGTGCCCATTGTCAGTTTGATCTCTTAGTGTTCAGGATACATTACAACAAAATAAAATAAATTATTCACTTTATTTATTCTAAGATGCACATTTTGCAATTTATGATATACAACTGCTCTGCTCTGGTGGCAGTCAAATATAAATGGGTCTGTGAGTGTATGAGTATCAAAACCATCTGTATCCAAATATTCAAATTAAATTCCAATGGCTTCAAAATAATCATATAGTTAATAGTGAAATTCTCTTTTATCACTAGGAATCATTGGTTTCTGGAGGTGATAAATCAGACCTATTTAGAAACACGTCAAGGTTGGAACCAAAGGGTGATGCGATCTCCTTAAAGACAAAATTAGCTAAGGACACAGGACAAATGGCAGCAGCCCTTTTACGGATTATTTTAATAAAACTTTTATCTTAGTGGTGTTGATAGCATTCAGGATGGCATTATGATTAAAAATATGGATATGAAGTGCATGAGTTAAAGATTTTCAGAAATTTGTACTTTGATGGTGAGAGTATTAGAAAATCTTAACTAAGTTAATTTGCTTACATTGCCTTTTTAAAGCAAATACAACAGTCTTATATGGTATGGTGCTGTGTGTTCAGTCATGTCCTACTCTTTGTGACCCCATGGACTGCAAGCCCATCGAGCTCCTCTGCCTTTGGAATTTTCCAGGCAAGAATACCAGAGTGGATGGCCATTTCCTACTCCAAGGGATCTTCCTAACACAGGGATTGAACCCATATCTCCTTGTGTCTACTGCATCAGTAGGCAGATTCTTTACCATTGCTCCACCATATGATAACTATATAATTAATTAACTTGAAAATAGTTCTTTAAGAAAATAAAATATGTGATAAAAGAGACTATCTCATAGTTTAGTTGGCAGAAGTTTTTCCTTTGTTCAGTTGTTTTTAAAATAGTATTGGCTATTAAAGTTAATGTTTACTTTAAAGGCAATAAAATGCACAAATTATAACAAAAATCAGCATGTTTATTTTTTATAAAATATGAATTTTTAAAAAATATACCTTCTCAGTTCTTAGAATGTTGATCAAAATGAGAAAATCTTTAAAAATACATTAAGTATTTTAATTTAAACTATTACAGGCTAAATAAACATTTTTCCTGTTCAGTTAATATACAAATTAAATGCTTCATCAATTATACCTCAAAATTATTTTCTCTGGAACTCCCATGCTTTTTATAACATTTTAAAAATTTTATGTATGAGCAAATGCTTCTATGCAAAAGTAAATAAAAAATTGTATTCAATATAATTTTTTTAAGAGGGGAAGCAAGAAGGAGGACTTGCATAAATACATCATGCATCTATATAAAATTACATAATGTTATTCTGGTGGTAGGATAAATATAAAGATCCGTGAAGCAAAATTTTTTTTAAAAAATCTAAATATTATATGATAAAGTTGGTATCTTAAATTAGTGCAGAAGGAATATACTATGTAGTAAACTTTTTTAAAATAACTGTATTTCTGATGTAAAAGTAATTCATATCAGTAGCTCATATTATTTTCAAAAAAATTTGTAAGATCTCAACATATAAAAAATTATAAAAAATAAATATATAAAAATATGTTTTGGGGGCAGGCCATCTAAAACAAAACAAAAGAAAACAATAAATTCAAAAGCTAGAAAGGAGACACAAAATTTAATAAATCAAAGCTTCAGTCTTGTAAACAACCCAATTTTGGAGAAACTGCATTATATATCAGGCAGAATACATAAAAAATTCTTATAAATCAAAACATAAATTGGAAGAGGTTTGAAAAGCATGTCATAAGAGGAAATGCAAATGACCAGTGAGTGAGTGAGTGTTAGTAGCTCAGTCATGCCCGACTCTGCGACCCCATGGACTACAGCCCACCAGGCTCTGTCCATGGGATTTTGCAGGCAAGGATGCTGGAGTGGGTTGTCATTTTTTTCTTCAGGGGATCTTCCTAACCCAAGGATTGAACCCAGGTTTCCTTCACTGCAGGCAGATTCTTTACCGACTGACCTAGAAGGGAAGCCCCTAATGACCGGTAATGATATGAAAATAAATTCAACCTAAATATTAACAGAGAAAGTATAATTAAAACTAAAGCAGTTGGAATTTTTCACCAGTCAGATTAGCAAATATGTTTAAACGTGATGATGTCAGATGCTGACAACTGTATAAAAAAATGTGAACTTTCATATACTTTTTTTACCAATTTGCAATTTTTACCAATTTGGAGTACAATCTATTAGTATCTATATTTTCTATGCTGCTGTAACAAATTACCAGGAACTTACTCCGGGAGTTGGTGATGATGGACAGGGAGGCCTGGCGTGCTGCAATTCATGGAGTTGCAAAGAGTCGGACACGACTGAGCGACTGAACTGAACTGAACTGAACTGGCGCCTTAAAACAATAGAAATTATCTCACAGGTCTGGATGCTAGAAGTACAAAATAAATATCACTGGGCAAAATCAAGGCCCTCAAATGAAGGAATCTGAAATTCCTTTTCCAGCATAGTATATATGATTCACCTAATTCTATTTGGTATATCGGTAGGGAAATATACCCTCTAGAGGCTCGCAGAAAAAACCATTTCTAGGTCTTTTAGCTTCTGTGGCTGCCAGCATTCCTTGGCTTGCAGGTGAATATCTGCAGTCTTTCAAGGCTAGCATTTTCAAATTTCTCTCTGCTTCATCTTCACTCCCTCTCTGTGTTTGTGTGTAAAACTCTCCACTCCCCACCCCCATTTTAACGATAGATGCCTTTAGGTCTCATCCAGAAAACCCAGGATAATTTTCCCATCTCAACATTCTTAATGGAATATGTGAAATATGCAAAACCTTTCCTTAGACATGCTGACATTTATAGATCCCAGTTGATAGAACTCCAGTCACTAAATTTAAGACTAGCATCACGGGAATCATCTTTAGTTTCCGTCTCTCATGTTACACCTTTAGTGTGTTGGCAAATTATTTTGGCTATAGTTTCAAAATAATTCCAATCCTCTACTTCACTGGTTTAAGCCACTATCAATACTTACCTGGATTAGTGTAGTAGTTTCTTAACTGACCTTTCTGTTTATATTCTTGTTTAGAGGTATTCAATTCTAATACACAAAGTCATCCTTTAAGTTCTTAAGGCAGGTTGTGGCAATATGCTAATTAAAAGTTTGCAAGAACTACTCTTCCTAATGAGTATAAAAACAAATTCACTACAGTAAATCTGACATAATCCTCTTCTCATCCCATAACACTTATCTCCTTTTTTGCCACTCCCCCCGTTCATTCCACTCATTTCACTCTTAACTACACGACATCCTTGCTGATTCTTCATTTCAGGCATATCCTTCATTTAGAGCTTTACATTTTATACTCTTCTGCTCAGAATTTACTAACACCAGCTATCCACCTGAAAAACACCCTCACTTACGGAAGCCCTGACCCAATTGTCACTCTATGATGATATCAACCTACAGCATCATATTTAAATCTGAAATTCCTTTCCTGACCTAGCACATATGATTCATATAGCGCTTCTTTTTTCATCCCACTGTTCTTTCCAGTTTCTAGCAACTGAAAATTGATATCTTTGTTATTTTAATTGTGAATCATCTGATTTCCACTAGCAGAATAAAATTTCCATTAGAGCAAGGATCAATTTTATTTTACTGGCATATGCCCCCAAAGGAGAACAATGTTTCATATAGAGTAGATTTTTAATATGTGTATAAGTTAACAGATTGTTCAGTGTTACCATGCGATTTACAGTGGCATGTCATTTCATTTTGTGTCTTCTTATTAAAAATATTTGTACTTTTTAATTTACAGTTGTAGCTTCTTCTCACATTTGAACCATTCTTTGATGTAAATCTCCAATGACTCAAGCTACACAGGAGCAGTACTCAGAGAAATGTATTTTCTTTTAGAGCATCATGAGTGATTCTATAGTAAACTCAGATTAATTAGTTCTTTTAATTGTTAAATTCTACAGTGATTTCCTCTTTAAACTGCTTTACTTTACATATACACATATCAAAAAGTACTTTGGAATTTCTGTTAAAGAAATATACATGTTTCGACAAAAATATTAGTGAAACTATAATTAGAAAAAAATTCACAAAAATTTAAGATAAAAAATATAGAAAAAGAGGCTTCCTTGATGGCTCAGATGGTAAAGAATCTGCCTGCAAGGCAGGAGACCAGAAGACCTGGGTTGGGAGGATCCCCCAGAGAGGGGAATGGCAACCCATTCCAGTATTCTTGCTTGGAAAACCCAATGGACAGAGGAGCCTGGCAGGCTACAGACCACGGGATCACAGAGTCAGACATGACTGAGAACTAACAATAAAGATATAGAAAACTAGTATGTGTAGATTTTCTTACTTAATACTTTTATTACTGATATTTTACTTAATATACTTATATATATTTTCTGTAAGATAATTCAATATATCAAGGTGATATAAGTTAGATGAGCATATACTATATCAGATATAAATATTGACAAGGAAAATTTGTTCCCTTTTCTCAAGGACATTATAATTCATTGGAGGGAGGTGCTTTGAATAAAAGCCTCATATGAAATAGGCGCTCTTACAATATCAAAGGTGACAGAATTGTTTTATGTAAGCTTACACATTAGGAAATTCATTGTTAAAATATATTAGTTACAAAAGAGGGCCAAAGGCATTCTGAGAGAAAATAATCTGAGAGTGCAATAATCGTTGAACAGAGAGGTCCATATAGCTTAAAGATGGGAGATATATATATATATATATATCTGAAAGGAGAGAGAAAATTGAGACCAGGATTACCTAATTGGGAAGTGAATCTGCTATAAAACTCTGCAAGATTTTTCTTCTTTTTTTACAGCTTTAGAAGCAATATTAAAAGTTGAATTTCAAATACCTCTTAATTATAAATCCTTTTCTCTGTAAACATATAATTATTTCTCTGAACAAAAGCTTAATAATTGCTGACAACTGTCAACCAAGCAGCATATTTTTCTATTCTGTTTTCAGTCAACAAAGAATGGAGATGCTTGAGCAATGATATTTCATATAAAATTATACTCTTAGAATTGCAGACTCAAATCCAGAAACAACCACCTTGAGTTAAGAAAATAAAGCATACATTGGAACCAATTTTAACTTATTTATTGTGCAAATTATTTATCATATTGCCCAAACATCAAGAAATATCAGTACACAAATATCAGTATATGTCCACATATGAATGTTCTGAACATTTTCTACTGTTTGTAAAAATTAAGCAGCAGAGAACAATTACTGAGAGTAGGACATAGAAACCTGAAACAGTATTTCCACTGAAAAATACGTAAATAACATTATAAGGACTCTCTCTTTCTCTTCCCTTCTTTCCCCTTCCAATCTAATGATACTGTCATACTGACAACACAAAGACATTCAAAATAGCAAAGGGTATTAGCAATTTGTTCTTCAGTTTTTGTTTTTGTTTTTTTTTTTTTTTAACTTAAATGTTCTTTATTTTTGAGATCAAATGTTTTTACCTTTTTAAAATCATTGAGCTCAAGAATCTTTTATTGAGCTCTTGCAAGTCAAAAATTTTTTGGTATAAAAGTGATAGCGTTTGCTGGAGGGTAGCCACTGGGGATGGGGCTAGAAACCTTCACAACATTAGCTGATCCAGCTCTTAAAAAATGGTTCTATAAGTTATCAAAAAAACATTTTGAGAGCAACTGGGAATACAGTTTTATAGGCACAAAATTGTGTGCAAGAGGATCTTCTTAATCAAGACCCAGGGGGAGACGAAGACTAGTGAGAAGTTCTTTGCTAAAGGCGCAAAGGACAAAAGTATTACATCTCACCTTGCTGGAAGGCACAGGGAAGAGAAAATGTGGACACTGATACAGTGATTTTTATCATGAACATACTGGACAGTAGCAAAGCATGCAATTTTATTATTCAAGGTTCTCCAGATAAACAGAAATATGATAGAAACAGAACCTAAGGGGAAAAAATTTATACATATGGAGAGAGAGAATTTATTTTAGTATATTGGCTCAGTAATTATGGGGACTGGCAAGTATGAAATACAGAGGGAAGGCGCATTTCCAGTACAGATTGGATATTCAGGAAATTATTAATGCTTCATTCTTAAATATGAATCCAAAAGGTGCCAATCTGGAAACTCAGGGGCGTTCCTATCTTGCACTCTTGGGAAAAGTCATTCTTTAGGAAACCTGTCTTTATTCTTAAGGTTTTTGACTGATTGGATGAGGCCCACCAATATTATGGAGGATAAGCTGATTTACTCAAAGGCCACTATTGAAATGTTGTTGTTCAGTCACTCAGTAAGTCCACTCTTTGCAAGTGCATGGACTCAAGCACACCAGGCTTCCTGTCTTTCACTAACTCCCCGAGTTTCCTCAAACTATGTCCACTGAGTCAACCATCTCGTCCTCTGTCATCCCCTTCTTCAATCTTTCCCAGCATCAAGATCTTTTCCAGTGAGTCACTTCTTTGCATCAGGTGGTCAAAATATTGAAGAGTCAGTCTCAACATCAGTCCTTCCAATGAATATTCAGGACTGACTTCCTTTAGAATTGAATGGTTTGACCTCCTTGCTGTCCAAGGGACTCTCAAGAGTCTTCTCCAACACCACAGTTCAAAAGCATCAATTCTTTGGTGCTCAGCCTTCTTTACTGTCCAACTTGCACATCAGTACATGACTACTGGAAAAATCATAGCTTTGATTCTATGGACTTTTGTTGGCAAACTGTTGTCTCTGCTTTTTAATATGCTGTCAGGGTTGGTCATAGCTTTTCTTCCAAGAAGAAAGTATCTTAATTTCAGGACTGCAGTCACCATCTGCAGTCATTTTGGAGCCCAGGAAAATAAAGTCTGTCACTGTTTCCTTTTTTCCCCCATCTATTTTCCATGAAGTGATGGAACCAGATGTCATGATCTTAGTTTTTTGAATGTTGAGTTTAAGCCAGCTTTTTTCATTCCCTTCTTTCACCTCCATCAAGAGGCTCTTTAGTTCTTGTTTGCTTTCTGTTATTAGAGTGGTCTCATTTGCATATCTGAGAATATTGATATTTCTCCTGGCAATCTTGACTCCAGCTTGAGCTTAATCCATCCCGGTATTTTGCATAATGTACTTTGCATAGAATTTAAATAAGCAGGTTGACAATATACAGTCTTGATATACTACTTTCCCAATTTTGAACCAGTTCATTGTTCTATGTCCAGTTCTAACTGTTGCTTCTTGACCTGCATACAGGTTTCTCAGGAGGCAAGTAAGTGGTCTGGTTTTCCCATCTCTTGAAGAATTTTCTAGTTTGTTGTGATCTAAACAGTCAAAGGTTTTAGCAAGGTCAATGAAGCAGAAGTAGATGTTTTTTCTATAAAAGTTTTTCGGAATTCTCTTGCTTTTTCTGTGAATCAACTAATATTGGCAATTTTATCTCTGATTCCTCTGCCTTTTCTAAATCCAGCTTGAACATCTGGAATTTCTCAGTTTGTGTATTACTGAAGCCTAGATTAAAGGATTTTGAGCATTATCTTGCTATCATTTCACAAAATGAGTGCAGTTGTGTGGCGATTTGAACATTGTTTGGCATTGCCCTTCTTTGGAACTGGAATGACCTTTTCCAGTCCTGTGGCCACTGCTGAGTATTCCAAATTTGTTGCCATATTGAGTGAAGCACTTTAACAGCATCATCTTTTAGAATTTCAAATAGCTCAGCTGGAATTCCATCATTTTCTCTACCTTGTGTGTGTGTGTGTTTGAAATGTTAATTCTAACTGAAAACTAACTTCAGAGAAACATCCAGACTAATATTTGACCAAACAACTGAGCACCTAGTCTAGCTAAGCTGACAAGTTAACTTAACCATCAAAGCCATTAAAATTTAAAAGATCTAAGTTTCAAAATAACATTTCCTGACTTATACAGCCTAATATAACCAATTTATCTAATAATTCACCCATCATTTGAGTCAGCTAGTCCAACTTAACTCTTTCTGTGAGCCTCAGAGTAGTAAATAACTCGAAGAAAATTTCCAGTATCAGCTATAAAAAGTCGGGGTTACTTCTTCAATTTGATTCCCAAATTCTACTTTCTCACACTTGGATTTACATACTCCTTACATGTGGTCTTCTAATCACTGTTGCTTTAACTCTATCTTGACCAGAGGGCACACCATGAGCCTAATGAAAACCAGGGTTTTGCCTTTCTTAGATACAACTCCAAGAGTACTCATACCTCAGAATGAATGCTCAGTACATTTCCGGGTGAAGATTTTGTGGTTTGCCTGAATTCTGAATCATTTGTGTACCTTTGCTACTGAATTGTTATAACATTGCTTTTTATTTTGAAAACTTGTATTGAAATTATGCAGTAGCATCAATTTGAATCCTTTTTCAAAAGCCACTTTCTTAGCCTTTCAAATGTAAACTGAAGCCTACATGAGGTACTATTTACCATGTTTTGGGAACAGGATGTACTTTAAAATTTTGCTGCGGCCTTTCATTATGAACAATTTCCTCTAAGTAATATTTTGAATCATAGGATAATTATTTGAAAAAATAATTGGGAGAATGAAAAAAGCTCTGTCTTTTTAAGAGGAATTCTCTTCATTTTAATTTTGAAATATCTCCAAAGCTTCAATCTTTATTATGTATATTGCATGTATATAATGAAATCTTATTTTTATATTATACATGTCAGGCTTATATCATAAATATTATATTTACAACTTATATGTGCACATATATTTACATAGTATAAAATATATTTGTTTTTAGTGTTAGGAGATGAATGTATGTTCCTTAGAAGAGCTAAAGAAATGCTTGTGTTTGAATTCACACTGATATTACTCTAATTTTAAAAACATAATACTATACAGTGACTATAGCACACATTGCTGTATTTAAAGTAGATAACCAACAAGGACAGGAAAATCTGTTCAGTATTCTATAATAACTTAAATGGAAAAATAATTTGAAAAAGAATATATATATATATATGTATGTATAACTGAATAACTTTGCTATACATCTTCCTGAAACTAATACAACATTGTTAATCTACTATACTCCAATATAAAAAAAAAAAAATTAAAAAGCTGCTTATAAAGTTCTTGTGATTTTACATTTCATGCAAATCTCTTAATAACTTTTGAACAATCCAGCTGTGAAAATTGATATTTATCTAACTCTGGCCTAGGCACAAAATAAAGTAAGTATAAACACCAAGATTTAGATATATATTTTATTTCCTTTCTTAATGATATAAATATTTAACACCTTGCAGAAATAGTGAATTTTCTATTACATGAGTTTGGAGAGTAACAAATGAGAAAAATCTTGGAAATATATTAGACTGTTGCTGGGCATTCAGTTAGTATTCGTTCAGTTTAGTTCAGTTCAGTCACTCAGCTGTGTCCAACTCTTTGTGACCCATGGATTACAGCACACCAGGCCTCCCTGTTCATCACTAACTCCCAGAGTTTACTCAAATTCATGTCCATTGAGTCAGTGATAGCATCTAACCATCACATCCTCTGTCATCCCCTTCTCCTCCTGCTCCCTATCTTTCCCAGCATCAAGGTCTTTACAAATGAGTCAGCTTTTCACATGAGGTAGCCAAAGTATTGGAGTTTCAGCTTTAGCATCATTATTTCCAATGAACATTCAGGACTGATCTCCTTTAGGAGAGACTAGTTGAATCTCCTTGCAGTCCAAGGGACTCTCAAGAGTCCTCTCCAACAACACAGTGGAAAAGCATCAATTCTTCAGTGCTCAGCTTTCTTTACACTTCAACTTTCACATCCATACATGACTAATGGAAAAACCATAGCCTTGACTAGATGGAACTTTGTTGGCAAAATAATGTCTCTACTCTTTAGTATGCTGTCTAGGTTGGTCACAACTTTCCTTCCAGGAGTAAGTGTTTTTTAAGTTTATGAATGCAGTCACCATCTGCAGTGATTTTGGAGTCCCCCAAAATAAAATCATCCATGGTTTCAACTGTTTATCCACATATTTGCCATAAAGTGATGGGACCAGATGCCATGATCTTAGTTTCCTGAATGTTGAGATTTAAGCCAACTTTTTACTCTCCTCTTTCACTTTCACCAAGAAGTTCTTTAGTTCATCTTCACTTTCTGCCATAAGTGTAGTGTTGAGGTGATGGAATTCCAGTAGAGCTATTTCAAATCCTGAAAGATGATACTGTTAAAGTGCTGCACTCAATATGCCAACAAACTTGGAAAATTCAGCAGTGGCCACAGGACTGGAAAAGGTCAGTTTTCATTCCAATTCCAAAGAAAGGCAATGCAAAGAATGCTCAAACTACTACAATATTGCACTCATCACACATGCTAGTAAAGTAATGCTCAAAATTCTCCAAGACAGGCTTCAACAATAAGTAAACCGTGAACTTCCTGATGTTCAAGTTGGTTTTACAAAAGGCAGAGGAACAGAGATCAAACTGCCAACATCTGCTGGATCATGGAAAAAGCAAGAGAGTTCCAGAAAAAACATCTATTTCTGCTTTACTGATTATGCCAAAGCCTTTGACTGTGTGGATCACAATAAACTGTGGAAAATTCTGAAAGAGATGGGCACACCAGACCACCTGACTTGCCTCTTGAGAAACCTATATGCAGGCCAGGAAGCAACAGTTAGAACTGGACATGGAACAACAGACTGGTTCCAAATAGGAAAAGGAGTACATCAAGGCTATATATTGTCACCCTGCTTATTTAACTTCTATGCAGAGTACATCATGAGGAACACTAGAATGGAAGAAACACAAGCTGGAATCAAGATTGCCAAGTGCAGATGACACCACCCTTATGGCAGAAAGTGAAGAAGAACTAAAAAGCCTCTTGATGAAAGTTAAAGAAGAGAGTGAAAAAGTTGGCTTAAAGCTCAACATTCAGAAAACAAAGATCATGGTATCCAGTCCCATCACTTCGTGGGAAATAGATGGGGAAACAGTGGAAACAGTATCAGGCTTTATTTCGGGGGGCTCCAAAATCACTGCAGATGCTGATTGCAGCCATGAAATTAAAAGACGCTTACTCCTTGGAAGAAAAGTTATGACCAACCTAGATAGCATATTCAAAACCAGAGACATTAGTTTGCCAACTAAGGTCCGTCTAGTCAAGGCTGTGGTTTTTCCAGTTGTCATGTATGGATGTGAGAATTGGACTGTGAAGAAAGCTGAGCGCTGAAGAATTGATGCTTTTGAACTGTGGTGTTGGAGAAGTCTCTTGTGAGTCCCTTGGACTGCAAGGAGATCCAACAGTCCACTCTGAAGGAGATCAGCTCTGGGATTTCTTTGGAAGGAATGATGCTAAAGCTGAAACTCCAATACTTTGGCCACCTCAGGAGAAGAGTTGACACATTGGAAAAAACTCTGATGCTGGGAGGGATTGGGAGCAGGAGGAGAAGGGGATGACCGAGGATGAGATGGCTAGATGGCATCACTGACCTGTGGACGTGAGTCTGAGTGAACTCCAGGAGTTGGTGATGGACAGGGAGGCCTAGCATGCTGCGATTCATGGGGTCGCAGAGTCGGACATGACTGAGCGGTTGAACCTGAACCTGAATCATCTACATATCTGACGATACTGAGGTTTCTCCAGGAAATCTTGATTCTAATTTGTGCTTCATCCAGCCCAATGTTTCTCATGATGACCTCTGAATATAAATTGAATAAGCATGGTGACAATATACAGCCTTGACGTACTCCTTTTCCTATTTGGAACATGCTGTTTCACATCCAGTTCTAACTGTTGCTTCTGACCTGCATATAGGTTTCTCAAGAGGCAGGTTATGTGGTCTGGTCTTCCCATCTCTTTCAGAATTTTTCCACAGTTTATTGTGATTCACACAGTCAATGGCTTTGGCATAGTCAACAAAGCAGAAATAGATGTTTTTCTGGAATTCTCTTGCTTTTTCAATGATCCAGCGGATGTTGGCAATCTGATCTCTGATTCCTCTGCCTTTTGTAACACCAACTTGAACATCTGCAAGTTTACGGTCCACATATTATTGAAGCCTGGCTTGGATAATTTGGAGCATTACTTTACTAGTGTGTGAGGTGAGTGCAATTGTGCAGTAGTTTGAGCATTCTTTGGCATTGCCTGTCTTTGGGATTGGAATGAAAACTGAACTTTTGCAGTCATGTAGCCACTGCTGAGTTTTCCAAATTGCTGACACATTGAGTGCAACACTTTCACAGCATCATCTTTCAGGATTTGAAATAGCTTTAGTGTAATTTCATCACCTCCACTAGCTTTGTTCATAGTGATGCTTCCTAAGGCCCACTTGACTTCATATTCCAGGATGTCTGGCTCAGTGAGTGATCACACCATCATGATTATATGGATTATGAAAATCTTCTTTGTATAGTTCTTCTGTGTATTCTTGCCATCTCTTCTTAATATCTTCTTCTTCTGTTAGGTCCCTACCATTTCTGTTCTTTATTGTGCCCATCTTTGCATGAAATGTTTCTTGGTATCTCTAATTTTCTTGAAGAGATCTGTAGTCTTTCCCATCCTGTTGTTTTCCTCTATTTCTTTGCACTGATCACTGAGGAAGGCTTTCTTATCTCTCCTTGCTATTCTTTGGAACTCTGCATTCAGATGCTTATAGCTTTCCTTTTCTCCTTGGCTTTTCACTTCTCTTCTTTTCATAACTATTGGTAAGGCCTCCCCAGATATCCATTTTGCTTTTTTGCGTTTCTTTTCCATGGAAATGGTTTTGATAGCTGTCTCCTATACAATGTCATGAACCTCCATCCATAGTTAATGAGGTACTCTATCTATCAGATCTAGAGCCTTAAATCTATTTCTCACTTCACTGTATAATCATAAGGGATTCAGTTTAGGTCATACCTGAATGGTCTAGTGGTTTTCCTTACTTTCTTCAAGTTAAGTCTGAATGTGGCAATAAGGAGCTCATGATCTGAGCCACAGTCAGCTCCTTGTTTTTGCTGACTGTATAGAGCTTCTCCATCTTTGGTTGCAGAGAATATAATCAACCTAATTTCAGTCTTGGTGATGTCCATGTGTAGAGTCTTCTCTTGTTTTGTTGGATGTGGGTGTTTTCTATGACCAATGCTTTCTCTTGGAAAAACTCTATTAGCCTTTGCCTTGCTTCATTCTGTACTCCAGAGCCAAATTTGCCTGTTACTCCAGGTGTTTTTTGACTTCCTACTTTTGCATTCCAGTTCCCTATAATGAAAAGAACATCTTCTTTGTTTGTTAGTTCTACAAGTTTTCTGTGTCTTCATAGAACCATTAAACTTTAGCTTCTTCCACATTATTGGTCAGGGCTGTCTTGGATTACTGTGATATTGAGTGGTTTGCCTTGGAAACGTTTGTGAGACTGCATTCAAATACTGCATTTCGGACTCCTGTTGACTATGATGGCCATTCCATTTCTTCTAAGGGATTCTTGCCCACAGTAATAGATATAATGGTCATCTGAGTAAATTCACCCATTCCAGTCCATATTAGTTTGCTGATTCCTAAATGTCAAAGTTCACTCTTGCCATCTCCTGTTTGACCACTTCCAGTTTCTCTTGATTCATGGACTTAACATTCCAAACTCCTATGCAATATTGCTCTAATCATCAGACCTTGCTTCTATCACCAGTCACATCCACAACTGGGTGTTTATTTTGTTTTGAGCCCGTCTCTTCATTTTTTCTGAAGTTATTTCTCTGTTGATTTCCAGTAGCACATTGGGTACTTACCAGCCTGGGGAGTTCATTGTTCAGTGTCCTATCTTTTTGTCTTTTCATACTGTTCATGGGGTTCTCTAGGCAAGAATACTGGAAGTGGTCTGCCATTCCCTTTTCTAGTGGACCACATTTTTTTCAGAACTCTCCACCATGACCTGTCTGTCTTGGGTGGCCTTATACACCACAGCTCATAGTTTTATTCGGTTTGACAAGGCTGTGATCCATGTGATTAGATTGGTTAGTTTTCTGTGATGGTGGTTTTCAGTCTGTCTGCCCTCTGATGGAGAAGGATAAGAAACTTATGAAAGCTTCCTGATGGGATAGACTGACTGAGGGGGATACTGGGATTTATCCTGATGGGCAAGGCCATGCTAAGTAAATGATTAAGGCAATTTTCTGTTGATGGGTGGAGCTCTGTTCCCTCCCTGCTATTTACTTGGGGCCAAACTATGGTGGACGAAATGAAGAAAACAGTTCAGTTCAGTTCAGTTCAGTCGCTCAGTTGTTTCCGACTCTTTATGACCTCATGAATCGCAGCATGCCAGGCCTCCCTGTCCATCACCAACTCCTGGAGTTCACTCAAACTCACATCCTTTGAGTCAGTGGTGCCATCCACCCATCTCATCCTCTGTCGTTCCCTTCTCCTCCTCCCCTCAATCTCTCCCAGCATCAGAGTCTTTCCCAATGAGTCAACTCTTCGCATGAGGTGGCCAAAGTACTGGAGTTTCAGCTTTAGCATCATTCCTTCCAAAGAAATCCCAGAGCTGATCTCCTTCAGAGTGGACGGTTGGATCTCCTTGCAGTCCAAGGACTCTCAAGAGTCTTCTCCAACACCACAGTTCAAAAGCATTAATCTTTTGTGCTCAGCTTTCTTCACAGTCCAACTCTCACATCCATACATGAACACTGGAAAAACCATAGCCTTGACTACACGGACCTTAGTCCGCAAAGTAATGTCTCTGCTTTTGAATGTTATCAAGGTTGGTTATAACTTTTCTTCCAAGGAGTAAATGTCTTTTAATTTCATGGCTGCAGTCACCATCTGCAGTGATTTTGGAGCCCCTCCCCCCCAAAAAAAAAGTCTGACACTGTTTCCACTGTTTCCTCATCTATTTTACATGAAGTGATGGGACCAGATGCCATGATCTTTGTTTTCTGAATGTTGAGCTTTAAGCCAGCTTTTTCAATCTCCACTTTCATTTTCATCAAGAGGCTTTTTAGTTTCTCTTCACTTTCAGCCATAAGGGTGGTGTCATCTGCATATCTGAGGTTATTGACATTTCTGCCCACAATCTTGATTCCAGCTTTTGCTTCTTCCAGCCCAGCATTTCTCATGATTACTCTGCATATAAGTTAAATAAGCAGGGTGACAATATATAGCCTTGACGTACTCCTTTTCCTATTTGGAACCAGTCTGCTGTTCCATCTCCAGTTCTAACTGTTGCTTCCTGACCTCCATATAGGTTTCTCAAGAGGCAAGTCAGGTGGTCTGGTATTCCCATCTCTTTCAGAATTTTCCACAGTTTATTTTAATCCACACAGTCAAAGGATTTGGCATAGTCAATAAAGCAGAAATAGATGTTTTTCTGGAACTCTCTTGCTTTTTCCATGATCCACTAGATGTTGGCAGTTTGATCTCTGGTTCCTCTGCCTTTTGTAAAACCAACTTGAACATCAGGAAGTTCACGGTTTACTTATTGCTGAAGCCTGGCTTGGAGAATTTTGAGCATTACTTTATTAGCATGTGAGCTTAGTGCAATTGTTCAGTAGTTTGAGCATTCTTTGGCATTGCCTTTCTTTGGGATTGGAATGAAAACTGACCTTTTCCAGTTTGTGGCCACCGCTGAGTTTTCCAAATTTGCTGGCATATTGAGTGCAGCACTTTAACAGCATCATCTTTCAGGATTTGAAATAGCTGTACTGGAATTCCATCACCTCCACTAGCTTTGTTTGTAGTGATGCTTCCTAAGGACCACTTGACCTCACATTCCAGGATGTCTGGCTCTAGGTGAGTGATCAGACTATCGTGATTATCTTGGTCTTGAAGATCTTTTCTGTACAGTTCTGTTTATTCTTGCCACTTCTTCTTAATATTTTCTGCTTCTGTTAGCTCCATACAATTTCTGTCCTTTATTGAGCCCATCTTTGCATGAAATGTTCCCTTGATATCTCTAATTTTCTTGAAGAGGTCTTTAGTCTTTCCCATTCTGTTGTTTTCCTCTATTTCTCTGCATTGATCACTGAGGAAAGCTTTCTTATCTCTCCTTGCTCTTCTTTGGAACTCTGCATTCAGATGCTTATAGCTTTCCTTTTCTCCTTGGCTTTTCACTTCTATCCTTTTTCACAGCTGTTTGTAAGGCCTCCCCAGATATCCATTTTGCTTTTTTGCATTTCTTTGCCATGGGGATGGTCTTGATCCCTGTCTCCTGTACAATGTCACGAACCTCAGTCCCTAGTTCATGAGGCACTCTATCTGTCAGATCTAGTCCCTTAAATCTATTTCTCACTTCCACTGTATAACGGATTTGATTGAGGTCATACCTGAATGGTCTAGTGGTTTTCCCTACTTTCTTCAATCTAAGTCTGAATTTGCCAATAATGAGTTCATGATCTGAGCCACAGTCAGCTCCTGGTCTTGTTTATATTGACTGTATATAGTTTCTCCATGTTTGTCTGCAAAGAATAAAATCAGTCTAATTTCGGTGTTGACCATCTGGTGATGTCCATGTGTAGAGTCTTCTCTTGTGTTGTTGGAAGAGGGTGTTTGCTATGACCAGTGCATTTTCTTGACAAAACTCTATTTATTAGTCTTTGTCCTGCTTTCATTCCATATTCCAAGGCCAATTTGCTTTTTCTCCAGGTGTTTCTTGACTTCCTACTTTTTTTTTTTACTTTCTACTTTTGCATTCCAGTCCCTCATAATGATAAAGACTTTTTTTTTTTTTTTTTGGATATTAGTTCTAAAAGGTCTTGTAGGTCTTCATAGAACCATTCAACTTCAGCTTCTTCAGCATTACTGGTTGAGGTATAGACTTGGATTACTGTGATAGTGAATGGTATGCCTTGGAAATGAACAGAAATCATTCTATCATTTTTGAGATTGCATCCAAGTACTGCATTTCAGACTCTTTTGTTGACCATGATGGCTACTCCATTTCTTCTAAGGGATTCCTGTCCACAGTAGTAGATATAATGGTCATCTGAGTTAAATTCACCCAGTCCATTTTAGTTTGCTGATTCCTAGAATGTCGATGTTCACTCTTGCCATCTCTTGTTTGACCACTTCCAATTTGCCTTGATTCATGGAACTGACGTTCCAGATTCCTATGCAATATTGATTTTTACAGCATCAGACCTTGCTTCTATCACCAGTCACATCCACAGGTGGGTATTGTTTTTGCTTTGGCTCCATCGCTTTATATTTTTTTGGAGTTATTTCTCCACTGATCTCCAGTAGCATATTGGGCACCTATTGACCTGGGGAGTTCCTCTTTCAGTATCCTATCATTTTGCCTTTTCATACTGTTCATGGGGTTCTCAAGGCAAGAATACTGAAGTGGACCACATTCTGTCAGACCTCTCCACCATGACTGCCTGTCTTGCGTGGCCCCACACATCATGGCTTAGTTTCACTGAGTTAGACAAGGCTCTCGTCCCAGTGTGATTAGATTGACTAGTTTTCTGTGATTATGGTTTCAGTGTGTCTGCCCTCTGATGCCCTCTTGCAACACCTACTGTCTTACTTGGGTTTCTCTTACTTTGGACGTGGAGTATCTCCTCACAGCTGCTCTAGCAAAGTGCAGCCGCTCCTCCGTACTTTGGAAGAGGGGTATCTCCTCATGGCCGCCCCTCCTGACTTTGAACGTGGAATATCTCTTTAAGCCCTCCTGCCCCCATGCAGCCATGGCTCCTTGGATGTGGGGTGGCTCGTCCCAGCCTCCGCCACCAGCCTTGGGCGTGCACTAGGTCCTCCTGGCCACCCAGGCATGTATTGCTACAGTCCGTGCCTCCAACCCTGTAGCAGGCCACCACAGACCCACGCTTTCACCAGAGACTCCTGGACACCCACAGGCAAGACTCCTGTGGGGTCATTCTTCCTTTCTCCTGGGTCCTGGTGCACAAGGTTCTGTTGTGCCCTCCAAGAGTCTATTTCCCAGTTCTATGTAAGTTCTGGTAGCTCTATAGTAGGGTTAATGGTGATCTATTCAAAAATGACTTATGCCATACCCACACTCAGAGCCCCTGTCCCTGCAGCAGACGACTGCTGATCTGTACCTCCACAAGAGATGCTCAAACACAGTTCTGTCTCAGTCTCTTTTGGGTTCCTGTGTCCTGGTGCACACAAGGTTTGTTTGAACCCTCTGAGTGTCTCTGGCAAGAATAGGGATTGATTCTAAATATGAATTCACCCCTCTTAGCATATTGCTGGATCTTCTCCTTTGCCCTTGGACATGGGGGTGTCTTCTCACAGCTGCTCCAGTGCCTACCATCTTACTGGGGTTTTTCTGACCTTGGACATTGGGTATCTCCACATGGCTGGTCCAGTGAAGTGCAGACACTAATCCTGACCTTGGACGTGGGGTATCTCCTCTGAGTCGCTTGCCACTCCAGTGCAACACAGCTGCCATTAAATATTATCATTCGTTAAATATTATCATTAACTTTGTTACTGTAGACTTTATCAAAAACATTTTTTTTGTTAGAAAGTAGCATAAAATATCATGGTCTAACTTAAATGCTGAAGTAACATTGTTATAAAGATTTAAAGTATTTCATTGAAAACAAAGCAGGTGCGCTCATCTGGCTTCAGAAACCACAAGAATCCACAAGTGTTAAGGGCATTTTCCTTTATTGCATTTTTCTGTTTATTCCCTTGGGCCTTCTTCAGTCTTTTCTGTTGGGCATTTTCTCAGCTTTTATACACGTTTCTTGGTTATTCTGTGTCACAAGTACAAACTCTCAATTAAGAAGCACTGATTGGCCCTATTTGCCTTAAAAATTTAATCCTTGACTAAGAGCTCCTGTGGCGTCCTGCTTAGGGTGTTTGTGGGGGTCGTTTAAGCAGATGAGATAGATGCACAAAGTACTCAAAGACATATATTCTTTTGTCATTTGTACTATAGACACTGAAAGCTCATGAGTTGCAAAATCCCTGTTCTTCAAAATCTTTACTTCTTTCCATGTCAAACAAAGCTAATTGTCACAGGAGATGGTTGAAGGTTATACCACTGTAAATTTAATAATGAAGACAGGTAAGGAAAAAATTCAGTGTAGTATAACAGCACAGTACCAGTGATATTAAACCACATTTTAAATAAAAATCTAGGTAGTTATGCTTTTCTATAATCCATAGCAAAGTCCCAAGCCTGGATTTCAGATCAGAATAGAATAATCAGTTGCTCTTTCTCTCTCTTCATGCAAACAAGACATATGTCCTCCCTATTAATCGTATATTTGTGTGCAATATTTAATTGTCAGTTTAATCTTGCTCTCTCTCTCTTTTTTTTCAGTTCACTCAAAGAGGAGATAGAAAGTGAATTGCATTTTTGTAAATAAATTAAGACTAATCTGGATTTTTTCCAAGTAACTACATCCTTATTCATAAATTGTATTTTAATAAAAGAGAGGAGGGTAACTTGATGGTGTGTGTGTGTGTGTGTGTGTGTGTGTGGTTTAAATAAATCATCTTTCCTATAAAAGTTAAAAATCAAACACACCCTGTAATCACACAGAAAAGGAAAGCAAATAAAAATGCAAACAGTGGTAGCAGACAGCACAATTATGCATTACCAACCCACAGGAAGAAAATGTTAGTCCCTCAGTCATTTCCAGTTCTTTGCAACTCCATTGACTATAGCCCATCAAGCACCTCTGTTCATGGAATTCTCCTGGAAAGAATATTGGAGTAGGTTGCCTTTCCTTCTCTGGGGCATTTTCCTGACCCAGGGATTGAACCCAGTCTCCTGCATGGCAGGCAGTTTCTTTACCATCTGAGTCACTAGGGACCCACAGAAAGCAAATACTTATTCCAAAAGGGTGAGGTCTTATTTCCATTCTTCAAGTTTTCTTCACAGCTAAGATCCATGGTCATTACATATATCATAATGGTCAGATAAATTAGAAAGAATAACATAGAATGACTAATCAGCTCATCATAAATTGATGTTAATGCAAGAATATACAGAAAGGATAGTTTTCAATGAGATTTCAAATTTTATCATGCTTATAGACTCTTGAGTGAGATACTCTTGATCAGGCTTTAAACATCAGCAGTATTGACATTTAGAGATAGATATTTCTTTGGTATGGGGAAATGTCCTATTCATTATAGGATGTTTAGCAGCATCCCTGGCCTCCACTTATAGATGGCAATAGCAACCACCCCTTTCCTCCTTCCACACTTGTTATAACAACCAAAATTTTCTGTATACATTACTAAGCTAACACTAGGATGAAAAATTAATCCATTATAGAAACACTGCTTTAGAATAATTCCAAAATTAATCTTAAAAGTTAAGCCATGTGACTAAGGATTAATCATAACATTATGAAATTAAAGTCATAATTAAATATGAAATTATGATGAAATTAATGTTATGTTAGGTATGATATGATATATACTTCTCAACAATCATTATTTATGGAGACAATTAATATATAGGTCTAAGTCTACCATGGGCTTCTCAGGTGGCTCAGTGTTAAAGAACCCACATGCAATGCAAGAGACACAGAAGATACGAGTTTGATGAGTTTGATGCCTGAGTCTCAAAGATCCCCTGGAGGAAGAAATGGCAATTTACACTAATATTCATACCTGGAAAATCCCACAGACAGAGGAGCCTGGCAGGCTACAATTCGTAGGGTTACAAAGGAGTGGGACCCAACTGAGCATGCACCATACAACATCCACATAAAGCCTGCCAAAAATCTCTGAAAAACACTCAATAAAAATTTTCAAAATTTGTATGAATGTTTCACTAGCAAATGAAAAGCTGAAAAACTTCTGTAAGTAAACTTTAAAACTCAGTAAACATGATTTCTCCAAAATATAAAAGAGCTTGTCAAATATTTCAAGAAAGAGAATGCAAAGAAGCTACACATTTTTTCACAGTATTATCAGTTTAGAAAGATAAATGACAAAATATACTCTAATTATATCAATTAACCACAAATTGAACAATGAGTCTTGTTTGAAACCGTTTATTTTCAACTTTATGTAGAGGGCAGTGGTTAAACAATAATTATTCTAATGACATGAAAACCATGAAGAAAAGCTTGTTTATAATTACAACTCTGGACTTAAAAATAATCAATAAATTATATGTTGAGAGAGTTCATGTTTATGGATGGCTTGGGAAGAAGTTCATTTCTGAGGGACATGGTGAGGAAGACACTGTAAGTTATTATTTGCAACATTTTTAAGGATTTTTCCATTCCCAGCCAATATAATGACCAATCCACTTAACAGAGATTGAAGACATGTTATTAATTTCAGATATACATATATATGTTTATATAACCAAGTTAGCATTTTCATTCTGAAAAACAAGTTTTTCTTAAAAAAAACATTTTTTTCTTAAAAAAGCAAGTCTTGCTTATCTGTTTTTGTTTTTTTTTAATCTAATAACAAATAGTTTTAATGGATTGACATTACAAAAAATTAGGAAAAATAAATTTTTGTTTCATATATGATATTCATCAAGTAAATTATTTTGAACAGAGCTATTCAAAAGATAATCTATTTCTCTAACAGTAAAAAGTCAAAGAAAGTGGATAAAAGACAGCAAAATATTTTCCAAAGAATTATAATCCATGTTCTGATTTCTTATTTCTTTTATGCAAGCCAAATGTCAAGTCAATTCTTCAATATGTTTTCTGGTTAGATCTTAAAAAAAAAAAAAAAAAACTTTATATAAGCCTTTGACAAAACTAATGATAGTTCAACTTGGTTATGACTTGAAGAATCTTCAACAATAAGAACAGTGTCTAGTATAGTCATGTATTTTTGCTATTAACATAACTAATAATAAGGGACCACAACGAAGGGGAATGGTTGCTCATCTTAGAACAAAAAATATCAGTCAATTATTTATGACTAGATTGAAAGATTTTTCAGTTCATAAAAATACCTGAAGAAGTTCGCCTTCCACCAAAAATTCACGGGCTATAATCCCCTTCCACCAGTCCAGCACTACAAAGATCAGTTCCTTCAAATCATACTTCAGACCATAAAAATATTTTTGAAAAAGATGCAAAAATACTCTGAAGTTGGCATTTTGAAGAGGACATCTGAAAATTTTAACATGGTTAATAACTGTGTTAATACAAAAGATGAATAATTAGAACTATCAAAACAAAATTCACATTTGAAATATAAAAGAGTAAAAACTGAAGAAAGAGGAAGATTTCTCTGCAATCAAATAAAAAATTGTTTTATAAAAATAAGAAGGGAATGAGGCAGAAAAAAGGATAAAAAGATCATTACATTTTTAAGTAGCTACTCAGATCATGGCATCAATGTATTATCAAGAATCAGATGAGAAAATGAAAAATGATTAGCTTATAGGCACAACTTAAATCATATCTAACTGAGCTTACAATTGAAATAAATTGTTCTAATTTTAGATTTGATAATTTTTGAAAAACATGCATGTGTACACAATATTATAAATATGATATATATATACATATACATGCATATGCAATGCATATATACATACATACATATATATATGCAATATAAGTTCTTAAACAGATAAATCATACATTCTAACTCTATTGTGAGGATTTGACAATATGTGAAGAACCCATTTTAAATTTTAAAAATGTCTGCAAAAGACATTATATAGATACTTGAATGAAATACACTAGTTGAGGCCATTGTATAAAAGGCTGTGGTACTCAGAATGGAAAATTCAAGCATGTTATCCCACAGAATTATTGCATGATAAAATAATCTTTCTGTGTTTTCTGTATTATATCAGTGTTCTCCAGTTGTGCCACCACAAGCAACAGCGGCACCTGGGGAATTGTTTGATATATAAATATAAGGATTCACTCTGGTCCTGCTAAATCAGTAACTCTGTGGTCAAGGTCCAGTGATCTGGGATTTAGTGAACACTTTGGATGACTTTGTCACATGTTACAGTTGGAAACCAAAATTTTATAAAATAGTTTTGGACATACTAATCCCCCAAAACATATTATAAAGAAGCTTGATGCAAAACATGCAGCATCACATAAAGTAGCCTGCAACAAACATAATAGTACTGCCCTTCCATAATGCTCTAGTTCATGGTTTTTAGCATATTTAAATTAAGGAGCTCCTCCTCAGTAACACGGGTTCTTGAAATTTCCTATAGAAAGATGTTTTTGGGTAGAATCTTTATAAAGTACCCCAACGGTAACACTATTAAAAAAAAAAAATCATGACATAGGTTGGACATCACTTCCATTGAGCAGATGACTGGGTCAAAGAACACTTTGACTAAAAAAATGAATTTTCCACTCACAAGAAGAATAGGCATTTAGTGCCATTCTATTAGATTCCAGGCAACTTTAATTTTCCATGTTTTTGAGTGTAAGTAGATCAGCTGGAATGGATCTGAGCCAGCAAGGTTCAAGTAGTGGTTACTCTTCTTGGCAGTTTAACTGGATGATATCCTAGGCTGAGATCTCCTAATATTGGGAAAGTTCATTTCTTTTTTTAATTATCCCTTGAATACCTATAATTTCCATTACATACATCTGTCAGAAAAGTCCTTCATGTTCAGTCAAAGAGCTCCTTAATGGCCCACTAAAATCAGGGCATTTTAATGCATTGAGTCTTTAAGAACAGCCAAAACAATAAAAACTATATTTCCCTTCTTGTATTATTGGAAGTATTAAGTCTTCATGTTACACAATTGGTTATTCAGTGTGGATTCACTCTGCACTAGAAAAAGTTACTTTTATTCTAAATTGGGCAAAGTCACTCTTGAATGAAACAAAGGAAAAGGAAAAGTGCCTTTAT
>SJXQ01010805.1:42975-70982 GCA_006408695.1 Aepyceros melampus | reverse complement strand
TGGAGATCCACTGTATGGCACAGAGGACTATAGTCAATATTTTGTACTAACTCATAAGGGAAAATAATCCAAAAAGTTTATATATATATATATATATATCACTTTGTTGTCTGCCTGAAACTAACACAACATTGTATATGAACTAAACTTTCAGTTTTGAAAAAAATGGCTTTTCATACTATGCATCAATAAAAGCACATATTATAATTAAATACGGTCATATAAAATTAGCTTTGACATGAACTTGGGCAATTCTTGAGGTTGGTGAAGGACAGGGAAGTCTGGCCTGCTACAGTCCATGGGGTCATGAAGAGTCAGACAGATCATGGTGACTGAACACCAAAGTTAGCTAGAAGAGGAGAGAATGGAAATAACACTTTCTAAGTGCCCATTATGTACCACATTGTGGTGTTTGGATTCTTGCACTCATTCTCTTATTTAGTGTTCATAATAATTCTGTTAGATAATCTTATTGCCACTGTATACAGAGATCAACGAAGTTTGGAAAAGTTAAATGAAATAGAAAGGGTTTTGGTATTTATTAGAACCAAATTTTTGTTTTGTTTTGATTTTTAACCATAAGGGCCTGACTTGAAAGATTATACTCTTCCTCTAAATTAGAGTTCTGCAGACTTTTCCTGTAGAGAGTGAGATAATGAATACTTAGACTTTGCAAACTATATTGCAAACTATATAAGACAATCTGTAAACCATATTTGATCCATGCTGCACAGTTTTCAACCCTGCTTCAAAAAATATTGTATATAGCAAGCTTGGAGTAAAAACAACTGGTACCCTATCTAGATTTCCATCACCAGCCATTGCATTCATCTACCAATTCTTAATTGGTCACAACTTCATCCTTCCTTGGGGTATTTCTCTGTTGGAACACTTTAAACTTTAAGTTCAAGAAGTACTGTGAATGCCAAGTAAGCTCATCATTCTGCCAAAAATCAAAAGCAGAGGGAAAAATAATAAAAGGCATTTTATTACCAAGGAGAATCAGTAAAATTAATACCTGGCATCAATAGAAAATGATGAAAATGGGCAAACAATAGAGTAAAATGTTTTAAATATGGAAAGAAAATATGTATCACACTAAAATTTTACAACAAATAATGCTGAAAATGAAGTCAAAATAAGGATGCATGTATATAAACACAAACTTAGGGAATCACTTACCTGCAAAGCTTCACCTACAGAAATATTGAGAAAAATTTATTTTTAAATCAAACATCTGAACAAATCAGGAAGTGAATCATACAAATATCTTGGGAACAGTACTTTAGGCATTGGAACCTAGCCAGTACAAAAGTCTTAAGATGAGTTTATGAAAGATTATGGTTTGAACAGAAGAAACAATTGGGAGATTAATAAAAGATGAGGTTATGGGAGAATTTTACCACCATGATGTTTGGTCCAATTACATGGAGGCCAGAAGACAGTTTTGATCAAAGAGATTAAACAATTTAGCTTATGTTTTAAAAAGTTTTCCTTATTGGAACTAAAAGTGAGATTATCTTTCAAAAATTTAAACTGATATGGATAAAATGCAGGTTGTTAATAAGACTACACCCATATCATCACGTGCAAACCATACATATCATACAAACACAAACAAAGCATAGTACTTAGTAGTCATAGCTGGTAAATTGACATGCAAATTCATGTAATACCAATATTTCAAATAATTCCATGCATACCGATCAATTTTTCCAAGCGAATTTTGCTATGTTAATTTAATAAGGTAAAATGGAGTTTAAATGTGAATTGTTGGGGACAACCAAACTAATGGAAAGACAATAATGTAATATTTGTTATGAATGTTGTCTAATTCTATTTCCACAGAGTCATATTGCCATATATTTGATATTGGCAAAATATTAAACCATATTACATAAGTTGAAAAAAATGAAGAAATGTATAGTCAACCATATTTGATTTTTAAAACCTTTTTTGAAGATTTTACTATTTAATAATACAATGAGAATACACATATGATAAAGACTGAACCAATGTTTTATAATTGACATTACATTTAAATTTTACAAAGAACTACTAAAGTTTGCAGTATAATTATACACAAGTGAAAAATATCAAAGTATTAATTATGTTTCAAAGTAGCCATTTATTTTTCTCTTTAAATTTCAGAGACTGAATTTAAAATTCCTTATTTGATTTTCCTTTTTAACTATATTGATCTATGTAGTCATACATTATTAAGCAAGTTACAAAGTAATAATAATTGTTCAGTTCAGTTCAGTCGCTCAGTCGTGTCCGACTCTTTGCAACCCCATGAATCGAAGTACTCCAGGCCTCCCTGTCCATCACCAACTCCTGGAGTTCACTCAGACTCACATCCATTGAGTCCGTGATGCCATCCAGCCATCTCATCCTCTGTCATCCCCTTCTCCTCCTGCCCCCAATCCCTCCCAGCATCAGGGTCTTTTCCAATGAGTCAACTCTTCGCATAAGGTGCCCAAAGTACTGGAGCTTCAGTTTTAGCATCATTCCTTCCAAAGAAATCCCAGGGTTGATCTCCTTCAGAATGGACTGGTTGGATCTCCTTGCAGTCCAAGGGACTCTCAAGAGTCTTCTCCAACACCACAGTTCAAAAGCATCAATTCTTCGGCGCTCAGCCTTCTTCACAGTCCAACTCTCACATCCATACATGACCACAGGAAAAACCATAGCCTTGACTAGACGGACCTTAGTCGGCAAAGTAATGTCTCTGCTTTTGAATATACTATCTAGGTTGGTCATAACTTTTCTTCCAAGGAGTAAGCGCCTTTTAATTTCATGGCTGCAGTCACCATCTGCAGTGATTTTGGAGCCCAAAAAAACAAAGTCTGACACTGTTTCTACTGTTTCCCCATCTATTTCCCATGAAGTGATGGGGCCAGATGCCATGATCTTCGTTTTCTGAATGTTGAGCTTTAAGCCAACTTTTCCACTCTCCTCTTTCACTTTCAACAAGAGGCTTTTTAGCTCCTCCTCACTTTCTGCCATAAGGGTGGTGTCATCTGCATATCTGAGATTATTGATATTTCTCCCAGCAATCTTGATTCCAGCTTGTGTTTCTTCCAGTCCAGCATTTCTCATGATGTACTCTGCATATAAGTTAAATAAGCAGGGTGACAATATACAGCCTTGACGTACTCCTTTTCCTATTTGGAACCAGTCTGTTGTTCCATGTCCAGTTCTAACTGTTGCTTCCTGACCTGCATACAGATTTCTCAAGAGGCAGGTCAAGTGGTCTGGTATTCCCATCTCTTTCAGAATTTTCCACAGTTTACTGTGATCCACACAGTCAAAGGCTTTGGCATAATCAATAAAGCAGAAATAGATGTTTTTCTGGAACTCTCTTGCTTTTTCCATGATCCAGCGGATGTTGGCAATTTGATCTCTGGTTCCTCTGCCTTTTCTAAAACCAGCTTGAACATCAGGGAGTTCACGGTTCACGTATTGCTGAAGTCTGGCTTGGAGAATTTTGAGCATTACTTTTCTAGCATGTGAGATGAGTGCAATTGTGCGGTAGTTTGAGCATTCTTTGGCATTGCCTTTCTTTTTGTAGAGATACTCATAAGGCAGGGCTCAGCAAACATTTTCTGTGAAGGATCAGATATAAGGATCAGCACAAAGCATCATAAAATATGTGTAAATATATTACATTGCTGGTTTTGACTAAAAATTATTTTAAAAACAAGATGATGGGCTGAATTTGACCAGTGGTATAATTTGCAAATCTCACCCTGTAGCATTAAGAAATAACCAATCACTGTAGTTGACTAGGACTCTTATTGTGGAATAGGGATTTGTTTTTGCAATAATCTTGATACAGTTTGGTAGAGATTGAACATTTTATGGTCATTAACTTCAGCAAAACCTCTTAAAAATGAAATTAATTTAAATATTTTATTTTTGAATTTTAATCATGAAATTTTTGTAATATTTTATCAACAACATCAAGCATTAACCATCAAAATATTTTCCATATATTTGTCTAGCTTTCAAAAGGAAGAGACACACAAAAGTAAGCTGGAAAATAAAGTAACTGAATTAATATTTGTGTTAAATCAATTTGTATTAATCAGATATATGATCTCTTGAGCAAACCTAGCCTAAATAGATTCTTAGCAATGATCATCACTGCTGAAGAGTTTAAATGCTCCCTGGATGACTCCACTGGGAGAGGATACTTCGAAGTCTGCCCTGGTTTTCTCTGGCCCTTGCTCCAGGTGCCTTCTCCTTTGCTGATTTGTACGAGCTTTATATCCTTTCACTGTAATAAACTTTAGCTCTGAATTTGACTATAAAAAAAAAAAGAAGGAATGGGTTAATACTATAAAATTATTCACTCACAATCAGTTTACATAGCACTAGTGGTAAAGAATTCACCTGCTAATGAATGAAAAGCAAGAGATGTGGGTTTGATCCCTGGGTCAGGAAGGTCCCTGGAGTAACAAATGACACTTCACTCCAGTATTCTTACTTGGATTATTTTATGGACAGAGGAGCCTGGTGGGATACAGACCATGGGGTCACAAAGAGTCAGAAACGACTGAGCAAACACATTCCCATTCCCCATACTCAGTTTACATAATACTGATGCAAATCAATCAGTATTAATGTATTAGTTATCTTTAATGTACTAAGTGGTTATATATAATGGTTATTACTTGTAGACAGACATGGCTATAAATGAGGTAGGACTGATCAGAAATTAATACAAAAAATTAAATATCTTTCTTATTTAACATTACATTCAATAAAATGTATTATAAATACTACTAGTCATTATCATGTTGTCTTGTACATGTTCAAAAACTATTGCCTTTAGTCAAAAATTATGACCAGAATTATCATCCAGTATATATTAGGAATGACCCTTATCACCTGTTTTAAATTAAAAGAGAATTTTAAAATTTCTAACTTTGATATCCTGTTTTAATAATTCTTAATAACTCCAAGATAAAAAAATTTTCCTTATCATGGGATATAATTTATACCTAGAGGTTAACATTAATTTAAAACAACTTGATTTAAATTGCTTAATCATTTGTCATTTTCAGATATTTTCTCACACTTTAGATGCTAATACACTTTTTATATTTGAATATGCTTATTGAGACTAAAACATTTGCAATACATTAGTTAAAAATATATATTTTATACTTGTAAACTGTTAATATTTTTACAATCTTCCCAAGTTGTGAGTTTATGCTACCTTTCCTTCTTGATTCAAATATACCCTCTAAAGATTTTTAAAAAAATATATAAACATAATAATTGACATCTGTTTTTCTCAATTACTAAACTTCATCAATGTCTACCCTTCAAGTCTGGATCAACAGATGAACGACAGTACTCCTTTCATTTGGTGGGTCCAAACTTTGGACCATGAACAGATACATGTGTTTCTGCTGAGACAATGAAAAGCCTGTGTGTAATGTTATAGTTTCTCTGTCTTTGCCACTATACTTGCAGAGAAGAAGCTATGCTGAAATTCAGTACAGTTCAGTCACTCAGTCGTGTCCAACTCTATGTGAACCCATGAACCACAGCACACCAGGGGTCCCTGTCCATCACTAACTCCTGGAGCTTACCGAAATTCATGTCAATTGAGTAGGTGATGCCATCCAACCATCTCATCTTCTATCATCCCCTTATCACAGTTCAAAAGCATCAATTCTTCAGTACTCAGCTTTCTTTATAATCCAACTCTCATATCCATACACGACTAAGAGAAAAACTATAGACTTGAATAGATGGATCTTGTTGACAAAGTAATGTCTCTGCTTTTTAATATGCTGTCTAGGTTGGTCATAACTTTCCTTCCAAGGAGTAAGTGTCTTTTAATTTCATGGCTGCAATCACCATCTGCAGTGATTTTGGAGCCCCCCAAAATAAAGTCAGCCATTGTTTCCACTGTTTCTTCATCTATTTGCCATGAAGTGATGGCACCGGAGGTCATGGTTAGTTTTCTGAATGCTGAGCTTTAAGCCAAATTTTTCACTCCTCTCTTTCACTTTCATCAAGAGGCTCTTTAGTTCTTCTTCACTTTCTGCCATAAGTGTGGTGTCAGCTGCATATTTGAGGTTATTGATATTTCTCCCGGCAATCTTGATTCCAGCTTGTGCTTCAGCCCAGCGTATCTCATGATGTACTCTGCATATAAGTTAAATAAGCAGAGTGATAATATACAGCCTTGACAAAGTCCTTTTCCTATTTGGAACAAGTCTGTTGTTCCATGTCCAGTTTTAACTGTTGCTTCCTGACCTGCATACAAGTTTCTCAGAAGATGGTCTAGTATTCCCATCTCTTTCAGAATTTCCCACAGTTTATTGTAATCCATAGAGTCAAAGGCTTTGGCATAGTCAATAAAGAAAAAGTAGATGTTTTTCTGAAACTCTTACTCCTTTGATGATCCAGCAGATGTTGGCAATTTGATCTCTGGTTCCTTTACATTTTCTAAAACCAGCTTGAACATCTGAAAGTTCATGGTTCATGTATTACTGAAGCCTGCCTTGGAGAATTTTGAGCATTACTTTATTCGTGTGTGGGCTTCCCTGGTGGCTCAGAGGTTAAAGCGTCTGCCTCCAATGCAGGAGACCTGGATTCCATCCCTGGATCAGGAAGATCCCCTGGAGAAAGAAATGGCAACCCACTCCAGTATTCTTGCCTGGAGAATCCCATGGACGGAGGAGCCTGGTAGGCTACAGTCCACGGAGTCGCAGAGTTGGACACGACTGAGCGACTTCACCTTACCTTACCAGTGTGTGAGATGAGTGCAATTTGTGGTAGTTTGAGCATTCTTTGGCATTGCCTTTCTTAGGGATTGGAATGAAAATGACCTTTTCCAGTCCTGTTACCATGGCTGAGTTTTCCAAATTTGCTGACATATTGAGTGCAACACTTTCACAACATCATCTTTTAGGTTTTGAAAAAGCTCAACTGGAATTCCATCACCTCCACTAGCTTTGATCATAGTGATGCTTCCTAAGGACCAATTGATTTCACATTCCAGGATATAAAATTATGGAGTCACAAAACTGAAGCATTCTGAATTGCTGGAGGGATACTACCCCATAGACTCCCTTGGACAAGCAGTGCAATTTGCACAAGTAAGAACTAAATTTTCCTCATATTGTGATCATGGCCTGCCTGCTACCACATTATAGTCTCATCCATCATAACTAGTAAGGTGTAGGCATTGAAGAAAAGATTTTTAAAGCAGTGAAACAGAATTAACAAGAAAAAATAAAACACCCTAAACATGTGATACATATGAATTAAATGACATTATTTTTTTGCACAGTAATATTTAATTTGCTTCTTTGGTTAACATTGACTCCTGATCATTTTCCAAGCCATTAAATATCATTCTACAATATAATGTTTGATAATTGCATAATCTTATATATGAACATTTATTCATCCATTTTCTATTCTTAGATAGGTGGTTCACAAAAATTTTCCATTGCAAACTGTATTGGGATGAACAATTTGGTTAGGTATTATATCCAGAATAACTTCTATGAAATAAATACCTAGAAGTAAAATTTCTGACATGAATGCTAAAGAAATCATGACCTTTATCTAGACTATTTGTCATAAATGTACCACCAGTACATTATTTGTCATAATTTAGACCACCAGTTACGATTAAGAGCAATTTTTGTCACTATTTTAAGTCAATTAAAAAAAATTAACTTCAGTAATGCTAATTATGTAAAAAACTGAGCACTATATTTTTTCCATGTGCAAACATTTTAAACTCTGCATCTTATGTGTATTTTTAATTATATTTATTTTTAATGATTGATAATTGTTTTATAATACTGGTTTGATTTCTGCTGTACATCAACATGCATTAGCCATAGGTATACCTATGTCTCCTCCCTCTTGAACCTACTCCACAACCCACCATCTCCCACTCCTCTATGCTATTACAGAGCCCTGGTTTGCATTCCTTGTGTCATACAACAAATTTCCACTGTCGATATATTTTGCATATGATAATGTATATGCTTCCATGCTACTCTCTCTATTCATCTCACCCTCTTCTTCCTCTCCCCCACTCTTGTTCATAGGTCTGTTCTCTATGTCTGCATCTCCATTGCTGCCTTGCAAATAGGTTCATCAGTACCATTTTTCCAGATTCCATATATATGCATTTATATACAATAATTGTTTTTCTCTTTCTGACTTACTTCACTCTGTATAATAGACTCACGGTTTACCCACCTCATTAGAATTGGCACAAATGTGTTCCTTTTTATGGTTGAGTGGTTTTCCATTGTATATATATACCACAGTTTCTTTATCATAGGCATCTAGGTTGCTTCCATGTTATAGCTATTGTAATCAGTGTTGCAATGAACATTGAGTGCACGTATTTTTTTCAGTTTTGGTTTCCTCTGGGTATATACCTAGAAGTGGTATTGCTAAGTTATATGGTGGTTTTATTCCTAGTTTTTAAAGGATTCTCCATAATGTCTTCCATAGTGGCTGTATCAATTTATATTCCCACCAGAAGTGCGAGAAGGTTCCCTTTATGTCACACCCTCTCCTGCACTTGTTGCTTGTAGATTTTTAATGCATATTTTAAAATTTAAATAAACATGCCAAATATTTTTCAGGAATGTTGAGAAGTGGCTTCAATTTAATTCAATTCAATATCTATATATTAAGTACTTACCAATGTTTGTCATCTCCAAAGCACTGAGTGACTCAGTATTAGACTATTGTATGAAAATTTCAACTCAAAATCTTCAAGTAAACTTTCTCAAAATAGACATTTTAAAAATTGGGTCAATCAAGTTCTAAGTCATTAACAATCAATTTCATCTTAAAATTATATATTAGAATCTGTAACCAAGCAATTATATGGATAATGCCTATAAAATTTTTTTGAAAACTCCTTTTTCATATATTTAAGTTACATGACTGGCAATACATTTATTTTTATTTTTATCAGCATGTACTAGGCTTCCCAGGTGACTCAGTGGTAAAGAATCTGCCTGCCAATGCAGGAGATGCAAGTTCAGTTCCTGAGATAAGAAGATTCCCTGGAGAAGGAAATGAAAACCCACTCCAGTATGCTTGTCTGGAAAAACCCATGGACAGAGGAGCCTGGTGGGCTATAGTTCCATGGGATCACAAAAGAGTCAGATAGACTTGGAAACTAAACAAGAAAAACAATTAGGTATCTAGTATTGTCAATTTCATTTCAGAAACTGAATACTTGAACAAAATTTGTAATCAATATTTAGGGAAAAGTTTTTGATTGTCTCAGGTTGTATCAAGTTTCTATCTCTGATGGTATCAACTGTGGCTACAAAGCTGTGTTGTATCGTATGAAAGCAACTTTCCTTGAGGTGGTTTTCTCAAAACTGATGTGTGCACAATGAGCAGGAGAAGGCATTCCTGAGCATGTGCCACAACACCCAGCATCATGAATGTTTAATGATCATCCCTCTGATGTGTTACATATTTTTCCTCTCATTACAAACATCATGTTTTGTGTTAGTAAGAATACACAGAAGAACTGTAAAAAAAAAAAAAAAAAAGACCTTCATGACCCAGATAATCACAACGGTGTGATCATTCACCTAGAGCCAGACATCCTGGAATGTGAGTCAAGAGGGCCTTAGGAAACATCACTATGAACAAAGCTAGTGGAGGTAATGGAATTCCCACTGAGCTCTTTCAAATTCTGAAAGATGATGCTGTGAAAGTGCTGCACTCAATATGTCAGCAATTTGGAAAACTCAGCAGTAGCCACAGGACTGGAAAAGGTCAGTGTTCATTCCAATCACTACGAAAGGCAATGCCAAAGAATGCTCAAGCTACCGCACAATGCACTCATCTCACACACTAGTAAAGTGATGCTCAAAATTCTCCAAGCCAGACTTCAGTAATACATGAACTGTGAACTTGAAGATGTTCAAGCTGGTTTTAGAAAAGGCAGAGGAACCAGAGATCAAATTGCCAACATCTCCTGGATCATCAAAAGAGCAAGAGAGGAAAATTCTGGGGAAAATTCTGAAAGAGATGGGAATACCAGACCACCTCTTGAGAAACCTGAATGCAGGTCAGGAAGCAACAGTTAGAACTGGACATGGAACAACAGACTGGTTCCAAATAGGAAAGAGTCTGTCAAGGCTGTATATTATATTATCACCCTGCTTGTTTAAATTATGCAGAGTACATCATGAGAAACACTAGGCTGGATGAAGCACAAGCTGGAATCAAGATTGCTGGGAGAAACATCAGTAACCTCAGATATGCAAATGACAACACCCTTATGGCAGAAGGTGAAGAACTAAAGAGCTTCTTGATGAAAGTGAAAGAGGAGAGTGAAAAAGTTGGCTTAAAGCTCAACATTCAGAAAACTAAGATCGTGGCATCCGGTCCCATCACTTCATGGGAAATAGATGGGGAAACAGTGCAAACAGTGGCTGAATTTATTTTTTTGGGCTCCAAAATCACTGTAGATGGTGATTGCAGCCATGAAATTAAAAGATGCTTACTCCTTGGAAGGAAAGTTATGACCAACCTAGACAGTATATTAAAAAGCAGAGACATTACTTTGTCAACAAAGATCCATCTATTCAAGTCTATAGTTTTTCTCTTAGTCGTGTATGGATATGAGAGTTGTATTATAAAGAAAGCTGAGCACAGAAGAGTTGATGCTTTTGAACTGTGGTGTTGGAGAAGACTCTTGAGAGTCCCTTGGACTGCAAGGAGATCCAACCAGTCCATCCTAAAGGAGATCAGTCCTGGGTATTCATTGGAATGACTGATGCTGAAGGTGAAACTCCAATACTTTGGCCACCTGATTGAAGAGGTGACTCATCTGTAAAGACCCTGAGGCTGGGAAGATTGGGGTCAGGAAGAGAAGGGGATGACAGAAGATGAGATGGTTAGATGACATCACTGACTGAATGGACATGAGTTTGGATAAACTCCAGGAGTTGGTGATGGACAGGGAGGTCTTGCCTGCTACAGTTCCTGGGTTCACAAAGAATCAGACATGACAGCAACTGAATTCAACTGAACTGATCCATGTCATTTAACCTCTTGTATGCCTTATCTAGCAAATAATCAGATACTTGATGGTGTCAACTGTGGATGTCTTTTTTTTTTTTTTTTTTTACTAATGTATCTCTCAAACCAGGTATGCATGTGTTCTCAGTTGCTCAGTTATGTTCAATTCTTTACAACTCCATGGACTGTAACCTACCAAACTCCTCTATCCATGGAATTTCCCAGGCAAGAATACTGAAGTTGGTTGCCATTTCCTACTCCAGAGGATATTCCCAACTCAGGAACTGAACCCTACTCTCCCTTATTTTCTGTATTGCAGGTGGATTCTTTACCACTGTACCACCTGGGAAGCCCAAAGCCAAACATAGCATCTGACAAATTGTAAGTTCTCAATAAATATACGTCAAGTGGATGAATAAATAATTGTTGGATATTGTTCTAGTAAAGCATTTATATGCCTGCATTTTTTACATTTTCTCATTAGCAGAGTTTGACAGTAAGTAGTATTCAAATCATTCAAATAGATTAAGCATATATTAAATGAGTACTCACTATAATAAGACTTGATATTAAAGCCTTACATACTAAAGATATAAAATTAAATAGATACTTTCCCTGCTCTTAGGAGGCTAATAGCCCAGTTAGGGGATAGAAACTTTGAGATACACATACTGTATGTGGTGATAAGGAAAGTTGAAGGATACTGTACCAGATAATCAAAAAGAAGTTCAACTTAAAAATGGTTTATTCAATGAGTTAGTCCAATCAGCCAAGTAAAAGACATGGTCTTATAATAATTTTTCTTTTAAAAAATGACTTTAACCTCTCAACTTAGCTTTCAAGTTCTTTGTGGTGAGCTACACAGAAAAAGTAATATGCCAAGAGTACCACATATATCTATATCTGTCTGTCTACATTTTTTATGTTCAAAAATATATGTATTTCTAAGGAACTGTATTTTAGCTCTTGAAATGACCTTGCCAATTGTTCTCATTTTTGTCAGACTGTGCGTTTTGATGAAATATTTATAATATAGCTCTGCCCAATTCTGGACCACTATACTGCATATAAAGTGACTGCGAGTAAGTTTATATACAGAGAACAAAACTTTCTTCTGCTCAAAGTTACCTAATCCTCTGAGATTGAAGTAAGTGGAAACAGTGTCAGATTTTATTTTTGGGGACTCCAAAATCACTGCAGATGGTGACTGCAGCCATGGAATTAAAAGATGCTTAGTCCTTAAAAGAAAATTATGACCAACCTAGATAGCATATTGAAAAGCTGAGACATTACTTTGCCAAAAAAGGTCTGTCTAATCAAGGCTATGGTTTTTCCAGTGGTCATGTATGGATGTGAGAGTTGGACTGTGAAGAAAGCTGAGCATTGAAGAATTGATGCTTTTGAACTGTGGTGTTGGAGGAGACTCTTGAGAGTCCCTTGTACTGCAAGGAGATCCAACCAGTCCATTCTGAAGGAGATCAACCCTGGGATTTCTTTGGAAGGAATGATGCTAAAGCTGAAACTCCAGTACTTTGGCCACCTCATGCAAAGAGTTGACTCATTGGAAAAGACTCTGATGCTGGGAGGGATTGGGGCATGAGGAAAAGGGGATGACAGAGGATGAGATGGCTGGATAGCAGCACCGACTCGATGGACATGAGTTTGAGTGAAATCCAGGAGATGGTGATGGACAGGGAGCGATTCATGGTGTCTCAAAGAGTCGGACCATGTTCATGGATTGGAAGAATCAATATAGTGAAAATGAGTCTACTACCCAAAGCAATCTAGAGATTCAACCCAATTCCTATCAAGATACCAGCGGTATTTTTCACAGAGCTAGAACAAATAATTTCACAATTTGTATGGAAATACAAAAAAACCTCGAATAGCCAAAGCCATCTTGAGAAAGAAGAATGGAACTGGAGGAATCAACCTGCCTGACTTCAGGCTCTACTACAAAGCCACAGTCATCAAGACAGTATGGTACTGGCACAAAGACAGAAATATAGATCAATGGAACAAAATAGAAAGCCCAGAGATAAATCCATACACTTATGGGCACCTTATCTTTGACAAAGGAGGCAAGAATATACAGTGGAGTAAAGACAATCTCTTTAACAAGTGGTGCTGGGAAAACTGGACAACCACTTGTAAAAGAATGAAANGGCCTGGCGTACTGCGATTCATGGGGTCGCAAAGAGTCGGACACGACTGCGCGACTGAACTGAACTGAACTGAGCTTTAGTCTCCCAAGATACGAATCTCCTGACCACATTATCTCATTCTCACTAATAATCTCACTAGAGATTAGAGGAAAGGAAAAAAAGAGATTAGAGGAAAAGAAAAAAGTAGAGGAGTAAAATGCTTCAATTTTCATAGCAAAATTACTTAATACCAATGACCTAATACCTCAGTCATCTTCCCTTTCCTCTCTCACAGTGATCCCCCCAAACTGTCCTTAATTCCATCCCCTCTTCCCTTCTCAGATGCAATAATCTTCTCTCTCACCTTTATTTTCATGGGTGCTACTCCAATGCTTCTTTGATACAAATTATACTACAAAACATGTTCCAGTTTGGGAAGTCCCAGTGACAGATGTGTTCAGCTGCCCCCTCTTTTTGCCACTGAGGGTTGCTAACCCCTCTGATTATGCGGCCAGCTCAGTTCAACTAATTTCTGACACTAACAACCCATAGATAGCAACAGATTCTAGCTTAAGGACTCAGTCTTACAAGAGTGCCCCCAAACCTCCCCCCGACTCCAGACACACACACACACACACACACACACACACACACACACACTCTTCAGGTGCCAGTTGCAAGCCCAGATTATTATCTGAGCTTCTTACCTACTAGCTATAGAATGGTGATTCCGACAACCTTCTCCTTGGATTGGTTTAATTTGGTGGTGCATCTTAGAGAACTCAAAGAAATATTTTATTTACTAGGTCACTGATGTGTTACATAAGCATATAAACTCAAGAACAGCCAGATGGAAGAGATGCACAAAAAGAAGTGTGGGACCAATCAGAATGGCANCAACTAATCTCAAAAATATACAAGCAGCTTATGCAGCTCAACTCCAGAAAAGTAAATGACCCAATCAAAAAATGGGCCAAAGAACTAAATAGACATTTCTCCAAAGAAGACATACGGATGGCTAACAAACACATGAAAAGATGCTCAACATCACTCATTATCAGAGAAACGCAAGTCAAGACCACAATGAGGTACCATTTCACACCAGTCAGAATGGCTGTGATCCAAAAGTCAACAAGCAATAAATGCTGGAGAGGGTGTGGAGAAAAGGGAACCCTCTTACACTGTTGGCGGGAATGCAAATTAGTACAGCCACTATGGAGAATAGTGTGGAGATTCCTTAAAAAAATTGCAAATAGAACTGCCTTATGACCCAGCAATCCCACTGCTGGGCATACACACCGAGGAAACCAGAATTGAAGGAGACACGTGTACCCCAATGTTCATCACAGCACTGTTTATAATAGGGCATGGAAGCAACCTAGATGTCAATCAGCAGACAAATGGATAAGAAAGCTGTGATACATATACACAATGGAGTATTACTCAGCTATTAGAAAGAATACATTTGAATCAGTTATAATGAGGTGGATGAAGCTGGAGCCAATTATACAGAGTGAAGTAACCCGGAAAGAAAAACACCAATACAGTATACTTACATATATATATGGAATTTAGAAAGATGGTAATGATAAACCTGTACACAGACAGCAAAGAGACACAGATGTATAGAACAGCCTTTTGGACTCTGTAGGAGAGGGAGAGGGTGGGATGATTTGGGAGAATGGCAATGTAACATGTATGATACCATAAGTGAAACGAATCGCCAGTCTAGGTTTGATGAAGGATGCACGATGCTTGGGACTGATGCACGGGGATAATCCAGAGAGATGGTGTGGGGCGGGAGGGGGGCGGTGGGGGTCGGGATTGGGAGTTCATGTACACTAGTGGCTGATTCACCCACTCCAGTGTTCTTGCCTGGAGAATCCCAGGGACGGGGGAGCCTGGTGGGCTACCGTCTATGGGATTGCACAGAGTTGGACACGACTGAAGCGACTTAGCAGCAGCAGCAGCAGCAGTGGCTGATTCATGCCAATGTGTAGCAAAACGAATACAGTATTGTAAAGCAAAACAAACTAAAAAATAATTAAAAAAAAAAAGACTGAGTGACTGAACTGAACTGATACTCAGCAAAACTATAACTGATCCAAATTATCTAATACATTACAGATGTCCACTGTCAGAATTCAGTTAATCAAAGTAAGGAGTTTAACTCTCCTCCCTCATCAGTGATATATATTAAAGAAATCAGTGATCATGAAAGGAGAAATACAGTGGTTTCATAAGACTCTGATGGTCTCTAATTCTCAGACTTATTCACTAAACAGATTTCTGTATGCTTTTTAAATAGTGTATAAATTGGTCTGTTTCTCTGTAAATCAAATACAGCAGGCACCGTAGGTTTGCATCTTGATGGGTGAGTGAAGTCGCAGAGTCCTGTCTGACTCTTTGCGACCCCCATGGACTGTAACCTATCAGGCTCCTCTGTCCATGGGATTTTCCAGGCAATAACACTGGAATGGATTGCCATTTCCTTCTCCAGCAGATCTTCCGGACCCAGGGATCGAACCCAGGTCTCCCGCATTGTAGACAGTTATAAGATGTAAATTGGGAACAAACATTGCTTTAGCTTTAGTTAACAGGAAGGTCTCATCCTCTCCCTTTACTTTCCTTCCCCTATTCACCTCTTCCTTCTGCTTCCCCTTCTTTTCCCCCTCCTGTCTCCTCCTCTTTCTTTCTCCTCCTCTTCTTCCTCCTACACTTCCCCTTGTCTAATAATTTTTCTAAATCCTAGCCAAATAAATTATTAAAAACAATTTCTTTTTTAATTAGGAAAATATATCCACAAATCCATAATCATCACCACACCATGACAAAAGTATTTATTTAATACTTTAACATTTGTTCATTAGAACAGAGACTATTTTGTGGTGAGAAAAAGATTTTGAACCCAAAGCTCTGGATTCAGAAATTGCTTCTATTGTTTGTTGGCTCTTATTTAGGAAATTCTTCTAATATCTCCATACTACAGTTATCCAACTCTAAATAATATCTTTATTATAAAAGGATGTTTTGAGAATTAAAGTTAATAGACAGTATATATCTAGAGACTTCGTATCACATTTACTAAAAAAAAAAAAAAAAAAAAAAAAGCTTTACCATACCTATATAAACAGGAAAGGATTTTATTTTTCTGAGCATGTAAGTCAAATATCTACAAATCATTCCATATAACATATAACACTGATGATTCACAGTAAAAAGAGCCTAAAGGACAAATGATTACTCAGAGAAAAACCTAAGAAGTAGACAAAATTCTACAATATTCTAGAGATCTTCTTTCCTTATCCTTTCTTCACAAATGTGAATTCTGAGGTCAGAATATTAATCTACTGATTTAATAGATTAGTGTTTTCATGAAAATGTTAAAATATTAATTTCAGAAACACTGATAAGGGTATCAATAATTTTTTACCATGTGAATCAATATTCTCTAGTACAACAGAGAGATAGGAATCAATACATATTAGTTTAATGTCAAAGCTAGACATGCAGTTTTAAAAATAGGAAATTGCTTTCTGAGTGCAAAATAAATTTATTTTTTCTTAAAGTGAAAGATCTTTTCAGAGCCCAAGTCATGCCCTGGTGTCTCTCAGTATTGACATTTTGAATTGTTAGTATTTTTGTTTCCTGCATTTATAATATTCATTTATTAAGATTTTTATTCCTTTGTCACAGAACTTACTTTTTCACAAGCAGCTCCCGGTGATAACATGTGTATAATTGTTTGTTAAATTTGTGACATCATAATGTGATAAATTAACTGATTATATAAGCCACATTTTCCTTTAAGGTAATTTGCATTACAAGTAATCTCACACTTTACCATCATAAAAAGATATTAGATGGAGGTTTGACACTAATTTTGACTACTACTTAAAGAGAAAAAAAGAAAATAATACTCTTCCAAACTGAGCCCATATAGACTTGCCAACATCAAGGCCAGGTGACTTTCTCTAAGAATTAACAACGTGTATGAAGAGACTGTCACTGGTCACCAATTCAATTCCCATCCTCCCTGTTCATATAGAGAAATACTCAAGAGAAGGGCAGTTCTGTAGCAATATTTTACTCTTTCCCCGTCCAGCTGGAGGTGGGTGACTCTGAAAGGCAGTCAGCATGATGATCTATGCTTGTACTTACCTATGAATTGAAGAGAAATAGCAAATTGAATGCAGCTGCCTGAGCCTGACAGGTTGATCTCCTTCCATTTGAGCTATACCAAGAAAGTGTGGAAATTCTGTGAATCAATAATTATTACTGCAGAATCTTGTTTATTTTTTGTTGTTGTTGTTCTTCAGTCACTAAGTCATGTCTGTGGAGTCATTTGTTACTCCATGGACTGCAGCATCCCAGGCTTCCCTATCCTTCACCATCTCCTGGAGCTTGCTCAAACTCATGTCCATTGTTCCCTTCTCCTCCTACCTTCAATCTTTTTTTTTCTTTTTTTGGACATTCTTCTTACTTTATTTATTATTTTTTGCATATTTTATTTATTATTATTACTTTTTTTAACTTTATTTTACTTTACAATACTGTATTGGTTTTGCCATACATCAACATGAATCCGCCACGGGTGAACATGAGTAGCCAACCCTGAACCCCACTCCCACCTCCCTCCCCATACCATCTCTCTGGGTCATCCCAGTGCACCACCCCAAGCACCCTGTATCCTGCATCAAACCTAGACTGGCGATTTGTTTCTTACATGATATTATACATGTTTCAATGTCATTCTCCCAAATCATCCCACCCTCTCCCTCTCCCACAGAGTCCAAAAGTCTGTTCTATACATCTGTGTCTCTTTTGCTGTCTTGCATACAGGGTTATCATTACCACCTTTCTAAATTCCATATATATGTGTTAGTATATTGGTGTTTTTCTTTCTGGCTTACTTCACTCTGTATAATAGGCTCCAGTTTCATCCACCTCATTAGAACTGATTAAAATGTATTATTTTTAATGGCTGAGTAATACTCTATTGTCTTTATGTACCACAGCTTTCTTATCCATTCATCTGCTGATGGACATCTAGGTTGCTTCCGTGCCCTGTCTATTATAAACAGTGCTGTGATGAACATTGGGGTACACGTGTCTCTTTCAATTCTAGTGTGTATGCCCAGCAGTGGGATTGCTGCGTAATAAGGCACTGCCTTCGATCTTTTCCAGCATCAGGGTCTTTTCTAATGAGTCAGCTCTTTGAATCAGGTGGACAAAGTATTGGAGCTTCAGTCTCAGCATCAGTCCTTCCAATGAGTATTCAGGACTAACTTATTTGATTTGTTTGTAGTTCAATGGACTCTCAAGAGTCTTTTCCAATACCACAATTCAAAAGCATCAATTTTTTTACTTAGTTGGAAATTTTTATCAGTACCTGTCTCAGACTTTTGAAAACCAAAGTCTTACTTAGTTGGGACCTTTTATCAGTACCTGTCTCAGAACCACAGTCTACTTGCCCAAGAGATAAATATGTACATATACAAAGATGATGTTTGTAGTTGAGACAGTAACACTGATTGGAGGCATAAATCAGACCTCGACAAAGACATCGAGAGTGGGGAAGCCTTGAAGAACTTACAAGTACTTCTAAAAATATTCCAGCATTTGGACACTTGCCTTACAGAGGGTTCTGACAGTGAATCATTATTAACCAGAGATTCAGAGAGAGAAAAAAATATGAATGAGAGAATTGCAAGCTTTTCTAGTTAAATAAAGAAATAATGCACCTACAATGCCCCTCAAATCTTCAAGTAGGGGGCAAGGTCAAAAATAAACAGCCAAATAAAACACATATAGGTGTTATCAAGTCATAAATCAGGGTTGTTGCTGTTCAGTCATGTCTGACTCTTCATGACCCCATGGACTGCAGCATGCCAAGCCAGGATAACAAATTGTTAAATAATATTTGTTCTATTTTTCTACCTGATAGGTATACCTTCATAATGATAAAATTTTAAAATATGGATGAGGTTGTGTATTTCACAAAAGAAACTGAATTTAATCATTATTGTGCCTGTTTAAATAGTCTCTACATGGCAAGTTATGTTTAAGTGAGCAATATAATAAATTATATGCATAATTCATAATTTTTATATTTATTTCACATGTTATGTCATTTGCCTCTTTCAAAAAAACAGTAAATATGTTATTATAATCAAATTTTTCCCAATTATTTAAAAATAATAAAATTATAAAATAATTTAAAAATAAGATGTGATTATATGAAGAGTATAAAATGTGACTAAGTATATAAATGAAAATTAGGCTAAAAATAATTAAATCACATGTATATGTTTCAAAAGGTTGTTTTTCTTTTAACTTGTTCACAATTTTCTATTAATGTTAAAGAACTAAATATCAGTAATGAATATAAAAGTGTTTTATTTTAAAACTTTAATATAAATTTTAAAAAATTTCCTCTCAAATATTTCAAATAATTCAAACATATAGCAAACTAACAATGCATTGCCAAGTTTAATAAATTGACATTTTATAAATAATGCTTATTTTTAGACATACACATAAGTATAAACAAATGTAAAGGGCAATATGTATTTTTAATATTAAAATGTTTCTTACTCTTTATTTGTTATCTTTGAATGTATCTTGTTAATTCTGAAATCACAAATAGAAACACCAAGAGAACCTAGAAAACAGAAATTTTTCACTATTGGGGAAGGATTCATTAAGCAATAATCTTTGCACTCACGCTATTTGAAACAAAGAGTGTGACAGGTTAATAAATCTTTTTTTGCTTACAAAAGCATTTTCATAAGGCAAATATCTGAAATTCAAACTATTCATTGAATGACTCTGACACTGGAAATAGAATATACAAACTTTCAATGCACTGGGATGTAAGTATCTTTCCCTTGAAAGATACACAGCAATAGAGATGGAGAAGTGTTTCCTTGAGTTCTCAGCAGTGTTAGAAATGTAAATACCTTGAGATACAGGTTTTGTCAAGTCAATATTGAGCCAGATCTTGCATAAGCAGGCTGTATATATTCTTTAATATGTTTGTTGCATTTTAAAATTATTTTGTGTATATTTTGTATGGTATGCAAGGCACAGGACATTTATCCTAATTGTTAAGTCCTGATTGTGAAAAGGGTGTTGGTTGCCCCCTTTTCCTTTGTTCTTGCTCTCTGCTTCTTACAGTATTGTGGAGATTGAGAAATGGAATGAGTGGAAGAAAGGTCAGGTTCCTCCCTTCCCCCAAGTCCATCAAGGCACAATCTCAGCTGATAATTGGCCAAATAGAAGCAGAGTTGAAGTATTTTGTTATAAAGGTGTAAGAAATAAGATGTAGTAAGTCATGGTTCAAAGCAGGAACTAGTGCACTGTAGAGAGAGATCTTCTGAAGGCTCTCTGAAGAACTCATTATGAACCCTACGAGACAGCCAACATTCAGACCAGCACTTGGACAGATTGCATGTGGTAGGCAGAAGAGAAATGTTATTAACCTCTACTAAGTAAAAATCAAAATGAAATAAAACATCTGGTTGACATTTTCACTCTCATCCTTGCTTTCCTAACCCCAACTATCTTCACTCTAAAAGAAACAGAATTGAAGGGTTTTGAAAAAGAGTAATGTCAGGACTAGGCAGACATCAGATGACATCCTTTTCTTCTCTTGTTGGCTGATCTTGAATCCATGATCAGACTTGAATTTGAGGAAAGGCAAAAACTTAATACTGAGTGTGAATTTAAAGTTGAAATTAAGCAAATTTTTCTTTTCCACAGTATGAAAAATTTTGAAATTTAAAAATAAAAGTTATTCCACTTTCTCAAGGTATCTTTATATAACAGCAAGAGGAATCTGATATATCATGTTTGAATAATTCTAGATAAACTTCTTTTTCTTATTATGCCCATTCAAATAAGCAGTGACATACTTAGTTAAATCCCAGACATTTAGACTTTTCTCAATGTTTTACCATAATTATGATGATATGATGAACATCTCTTTTACTCAGTGTGTTTTCCTTGATAAACAAAAAAAGTCTGAAATAACTTTCTGTAATATTTAACTACCTTGATGATATTACCAAAAGGATTCTGATGAACTAAGAGAAGAAAAAAAAAATTAACATAAGGTTAAAAGTGGAGCAAAAAATAAATGAAATATCCAAAGAGAGAGAGCTAGAAAAAAATATGGGGTGGAGGAATGGTGATAAATTTTGAAATTCCACATAGGTAGCTCACTCTACAGTTTTTGCTTCAAGAAAAAAACTAATATTTTAAAGAGTTTTCTCTCTTAAATACATTGGGATACATACCAAATTGTGTGCAAATCTATAGTAACACACACACACACACACACACACACACACACACACATACACATAGTGGGCTATTAAAGATAATAACAAATACTGGGGATAGCACCTTGGGGGGAAGTGCAGTACGTTTCCAGTTAAATAAGATCTGCATTTTTCACTTGTCCATAGGGAAATCCCAGAAGTGTCAGTTTTCTTTTAATGAGACATGTACCCCTCTAAAAGAAAAGAATAATCAGCTAATGAGAACCACTTTGTAAATCTGAGTCAGTGTTTTCATATACGACTTCCTACCAGGGGTGAAAGAACATTTCAGCTGCTTGACTTGCAATCAAGTGATCAAGACACATTTGTCTGACTACTGTCAATTCTGTGTGGGATGTTTGGTTGCACATTAGCTACTTTGAACCCAATTTCACTTAAAATGAATCTGATATTTTATTGAAAAGTTAGAAATTATAATAGTAGTCATTGCTTCTGTAAGGGATATTTGGTAAACAGGATTCAGTCCCTGCCAATTAGGAGGGTAGACATGAAAAGTAGATAGACAGTAATATTAAAACATTTTTCTATGTCTATCTCACATGCTAGTAAAGTAATGCTCAAAATTCTCCAAGCCAGGCTTCAGCAATATGTGAACCATGAACTTCCTGATGTTCAAGCTGGTTTTAGAAAAGGCAGAGGAACTGGAGATCAAATTGACAACAACCGCTGGATCATGGAAAAAGCAAGAGAGTTCCAGAAAAATATCTATTTCTGCTTTATTGACTATGCCAAAGCCTTTGACTGTGTGGATCACAATAAACTGTGGAAAATTCTGAGAGAGATGGGAATACCAGACCACCTGACCTGCCTCTTGAGAAATCTGTATGCAGGTCAGGAAGCAACAGTTAGAACTCAATGTGGAAAAACAGACTGGTTCCAAATAGGAAAAGAAGTACATCAAGGCTGTATATTGTCACCCTGCTTATTTAACTTCTATGCAGAGTACATCATGAGAAATGCTGGACTGGAAGAAACACAAGCTGGAATCAAGATTGCTTCAGAAATCTGTATGCAGGTCAGGAAGCAACAGTTCGAACTGGACATGAAACAACAGACTGGTTCCAAATAGGAAAAGGAGTACGTCAAGGCTGTATATTGTCACCCTGTTTATTTAACTTATATTCAGAGTACATCATGAGAAATGCTGGGCTGGAGGAAGAACAAGTTGGAATCAAGATTGCCGGAAGAAATATCAATAACTTCAGATATGCAGATGACACCACTCTTATGGCAGAAAGTGAAGAAGAACTAAAAAGCCTCTTGATGAAAGTGAAAGAGGAGAGGAAAAAAGTTGGCTTAAAGCTCAACATTCAGAAAACTAAGATGATGGCATCCAGTCCCATCACTTCATGGCAAATAGATGGGGAAACTGGCTGACTTTGTTGGGCTCCAAAATCACTGCAAATGGTGATTGCAGCCATGAAATTAAAAGATGCTTACTCTTTGGAAGAAAAGTTATGACCAACCTAGACAGCATGTTAAAAAATAGAGACATTATTTTTTTTACAAAGGTCCATCTAGTCAAGGCTATGGTTTTTCCAGTGGTCATATATGGATGTGAGAGTTGGACTATAAAGAAAGCCGAGCACCGAAGAATTGATGCTTTTGAACTGTGGAGTTGGAGAAGATTCATGAGTCTCTTGGACTGCAAGGAGATCCACCAAGTCCTTCCTAAAGGAGATCAGTCCTGGGTGTTCATTGGAAGGACTGATGTTGAAGCTGAAACTCCAATACTTTGGCCACCTGATGCAATGAGCTGACTCATTTGAAAAGATCCTGATGCTGGGAAAGATTGAGGGCAGGAGGAGAAGGGGATGACAGAGGATGAGATCATTGGATAGCATCAGTGACTCTATGGACATGGGTTTGGTGGACTCCAAGACCAGGTGATGAACAGAGAGGCCTGGCATGCTGTGGTTCATGGGTAGGAGATCCACCAAGTCCTTCCTAAAGGAGATCAGTCCTGGGTGTTCATTGGAAGGACTGATGTTGAAGCTGAAACTCCAATACTTTGGCCACCTGATGCAATGAGCTGACTCATTTGAAAAGACCCTGATGCTGGGAAAGATTGAGGGCAGGAGGAGAAGGCGATGACAGAGGATGAGATCATTGGATAGCATCAGTGACTCTATGGACATGGGTTTGGTGGACTCCAAGACCAGGTGATGAACAGAGAGGCCTGGCATGCTGTGGTTCATGGGATCGCAAAGAGCTGGACACAACTGAGTGACTGAGCTGACTGAATACTAGAATTAGAAAAAGCAGCAGCATAGACCTCAAATTCCCTAAAGTGTGACTACACCAGCCAGAATACAAATATGCAAGAAATGCAGTGTTACTAAATGTAAGAAAGTAAGGAAGAAGAGGGGTAGATGGGAAAGTCAAAGAGGGGAATAGCATCAGTTCATATTGGGGATGAGATGGTAAAGAATTCACTGGCAGTGAAGGATAACCTGGTTCTATTCCTGGGCAGGAAAGTTGCCCTGGCAAAGGGTGCAGTTACCCTCTCCAGTATTCTTGCCTAGAGCATTCCATGGACAGAGAAGCCTGATGGGCTACAGTCCATAGAGTCGCAAAGAGTAGGACATGACTGAATGACTAACACTTTCATTTTCAAGCCTTATTCAAACATTGGTCTTTGTTGTGTTGGGTGAAGTAGGAATGTATTTGAAGGCTTTAAAAGAATAGCATGTTCTAATCTATGTTTTATCAGTCCTATTCTTACTGCCACCAAGGGCTAAATTAAACAGGTAAAAGAAAAGACACATTAAGAGGTATATTTAAAAGTATAGTTAAGAGATGATGGTAGCTTCAGTTCAGTTGCTCAGTTGTGTCTGACTCCTTGCGACCCCATGAATTTAGACCAGCATTATCAGAAGTGGTAGCTATGAGCTGTGGTCAGATTCAGAATCCACTTTGAAGTCAGGGTGACAGGATTGCTGATAGATTGGATTTACTTATTGACAGAAAAAGAGTGAAGAATACTTTCAAGAGTTTTTGATATCAGATAATAAAAGGATGGAATGGTCAATAGCTGAGATGATACAAACTGTGGGAAGCTTGTTTCAACTGACGACAAAAAAAAAAAAAAATCAGAAAGGAGAGAAAGGAATGGATACAGAAAAGGAGATTCTAGGCAAAGAGAAAAATAGAGTAAATATGGAATAAATGGTAGCATGGTAGGAAAGATAAAAATACAGCTTATTTTAATATCTAAGTGAGATGTTATGTCAGAAATGCATAATGCATGTGGAATGATAGTGTCTGATACTGATAGTACATTATGAAGAACCCAGAGTATTTTGAAAGGACTTCCCACTTTTTTGAAAGTTACTGAGAGCAACTGGCTTTTTGAGAATGAATGATCATGATTTGAATTTCAGAGAGACGGTCTCTCAATATCCTGTCTGAAACAGGCCAAATGTTTTTGATGACTAAGTTTCTAAATGTTAAAAGATTCAGTAAATGGTATAAATAATTTTAAACACTGATGAGTATTGATAAATTGACTCTCTGTGATTATTCCAATAAAAATGTATACATGGTACTCTTGAATATTGGACAAAATTTTTTTTTAATTTTTATTTTTTAGTTTGTTTTGCTTTACAATACTGTATTCGTTTTGCTACACACTGACATGAATCAGCCACGAGTGTACATAAACTCCCAATCCCGACCCCCACCTCCCCCCTCCCGCCCCACACTCTCTCTCTGGATTTTTTTAAAAGCACAATTCATTGTTATCTTTTATACAAATTGTGTAAGTGCTCATACAATTGAGTGTCAGCATATAGCCATACGTCTGAATTAGACACTTTCCAATTTTTATAAATTGTTTTGATATATATTTTAATCTCTTTTTCCTACTGGTGTGATTAATAATTTTCTTATGAATATATTTTCTGATTCATTTCTTTCAATTTTTCAAATGTTCATAGTCAAATCTACCAATTTGTTGCTAAGGACTTTTTTTTTGTCTTTAGGGTTATGCTTATTGTTACTGAAATAGATGTGTGTTTAATAGTAACCAACCCAGAAAAGAATCAGTTAAAGAGAACAGAGAAATGCCTACAAAAATACCTCTATAGGGATATACACACATACATAGAAAGAAGAAAAAAAAAGAAAGAAAAATGAAAAAAAGAAGAAGGGAAGAGTAAAAGAAAGGGTTAAGTGCTCATACAATTGAGTGTCAGCATATAGCCATACGTCTGAATTAGACACTTTCCAATTTTTATAAATTGTTTTGATATATATTTTAATCTCTTTTTCCTACTGGTGTGATTAATAATTTTCTTATGAATATATTTTCTGATTCATTTCTTTCAATTTTTCAAATGTTCATAGTCAAATCTACCAATTTGTTGCTAAGGACTTTTTTTTTGTCTTTAGGGTTATGCTTATTGTTACTGAAATAGATGTGTGTTTAATAGTAACCAACCCAGAAAAGAATCAGTTAAAGAGAACAGAGAAATGCCTACAAAAATACCTCTATAGGGATATACACACATACATAGAAAGAAGAAAAAAAAAGAAAGAAAAATGAAAAAAAGAAGAAGGGAAGAGTAAAAGAAAGGGTAAGAAAAAGACTTTCTATTTAGTCTTCCCAGGTGACTCAGTGTTAAAAAATCTGCCTGCCAGTGCAGGAGATGCAAAAAACATTGGCTGGGAAGGAAATGGTAAACCACACCAGTATTCTTGCCTGGAAAATTCCAGGGACAGAGGAGCCTTGTGGGCTGTCATAAAGAATTGGACATGACTGACGTGAATGAGCATGAAGAAAATATGCAACACAATATTTTTTAAACTAAACCTTATAGGAATATGAGGAAGTATAGAAAAACATTGCAGAAAAACCCAATTCAGCTCTCTCAGCCACATAGCAAGTGAACAGAAAGTGTTGAGAGGATATAAATAGCATAAAAATAAATTTATACCCTTTCACATTCTAAATCCTGAGAAGCTACCATGCATTGGACAGAACTTTGTACCATATTTTAAATCCTAAACAAACTTAGGAGGTAATTGAGGTTTGTAGCAATTATGTAAATTACTCAGCATTCTTAATAAGTGGTATAATATGGACACCAATCTGAGTTTTCTCAGTCAATTGCCACAATCCTCTGTCTTGCCTTTAGATGGAGTAAGCAAAGAAATGCATTTTACTCACATGGATAAAGATAAAACATATTATATTCTCTTAAAGAAAAATATAGAGAATGTTTTGAGTTTGAGACATTCTTTCAGTAAGTTACTCCTATCATATTTTTACCCTAAAAGAGTACATGAAAGAGTTCTATTTAGTTTTTTTTCTAAATTTATTTTCATAAATACACAAGTTTCTTTTAGGATGAGGTATCTCTTAGCATATGTAATTTAAAGACAAATATATTAGATATTAAGATGTCATTTCTACCAGAATACTACATGTACAGTATAAGGAAATTCCATTCTTATATTTTCCTGATGAGAGGTTGGGGAGATATGGTAAATTAAAAAAACCGAATCTTTGTTCAGTTCAGTTCAGTTCAGTTCACTCAGTCATGTCCGATTCTTGGCGACCCCAGGATTTGGAGGACGCCAGGACTCCTTGTCCATCACCAACTCCCGGAGTTCACTCAAACCCATGTGCATCGATTCAGTGATGCCATCCAGCCATCGCATCCTCTGTCATCCCCTTCTTCTCCTGCCCCTAATCCCTCCCAGCATCAGAGTCTTTTCCAATGAGTCAACTCTCCACATGAGGTGGCCAAAGTACTGGAGTTTCAGCTTTAGCATCACTCCTTCCAAAGAAACCCCAGGATGATCTCCTTTAAAATGGACTGACTGGATCTCCTTGCAGTCCAAGGGACTCTCAAGAGGCTTCTTCAAGACCACAGTTCAAAAGGATCAATTCTTCGGGGCTCAGCTTTCTTCACAGTCCAACTCTCACATCCATACATGACCACTGGAAAAACCATAGCCTTGACTAGATGGACCTTTGTTGGCAAAGTAATGTCTCTGCTTTTAAATATACAAGACAGCAAAAGAGACACAGATGTATAGAACAGTCTTTTGGGCTCTGTGGGAGACAGAGAGGGAGATGGTGGGATGACTTGGGAGAATGGCATTGAAACATGTATAATAACATATAAGAACAAATCGCCAGTTTAGGTCTGATGCAGGATACAGGATGCTTGGGGTTTTGCACTGGGATGACACAGAAAGATGGTTGAGGACGGAGGTGGCAGGGGGGGTTCACGATTGGGAACACATGTACACTCGTGGTGAATTCATGTTGATGTATGGCAAAACCAATACAATATTGTAAAGTAAAAAAATAAATAAATAAAATCTTGGAAAAAAAATGCTATCTAGGTCGGTCATGACTTTTCTTCAAAGGAGTAACTGTTTTTTAATTTCATGGCTGCAGTCACCATCTGCAGTGATTTTGGAGCCCTAAAAATAAAGTCTGACACTGTTTCCA
>SJXQ01010805.1:9361-41295 GCA_006408695.1 Aepyceros melampus | reverse complement strand
TGATCACTTAAAAAGGCTTTCTTATCTCTCCTTGCTATTCTTTGGAACTCTACATTCAGATGCTTATATCCTTCCTTTTCTTCTTTGCTTTTCACTTCTCTTCGTTTCACAGCTATTTGTAAGGTCTCCTCAGACAGCCATTTTGCTTTTTTTGCATTTCTTTTCCATGGGAATGGTCTTGATCCTTGTCTCCTGTACAGTGTCATGAACCTCAGTCCATAGTTTATCAGACACTCTATCAGATCTAGTCTCTTAAATCTATTTCTCACCTCCACTGTATAATCATAAGGGATTTTATTTTTGTCATACCTGAATGGTCTAGTGGTTTTCCTGAGTCTTTGTAGAAGTTTACTAATTCTGTAAATTCCAAGTAAGAGAATGCTGATACAACATATTATTTTTTAACTTTTCCAATCTAATAGTGAAAAAGAGGTATTTCATTTTGTTTTATTAAAATTAAAATCCAGACTATAAATTTTCCAGTGAATACTGCTATATCTGTATGCTGCCTGCTTTTCTTATTATTTAAAATATGACTTAATGAAATTTTCACCTTAACAATTAGTGATTATAATTTCTTTGGAACATATCTCTTGAGAGCTTTCCAAGTAAGTGGAAGCATGAAGCAAAGATTTAGTAGCTCTCCATGTACTACTGTCTATATATCTTCACAGCATATCAATGAATCTGGAAAATCACCAAATAGATCTCCCATCATATTTAATGTGTGGTATGGACAAAAATCCAAGAGCTATATTTCTGGACTTTTGTTCATACATATCACTTACTCCTTAGAAGAAAAGTTATGACCAACCTAGATACCATATTCAAAAGCAGAGACATTACTTTGCCAACAAAGGTCCATCTAGCAAGGCTATGGTTTTTCCAGTGGTAATGTATCAATGTGAGAGTTGAACTGTGAAGAAAGCCGAGCACCGAAGAATTGATGCTTTTGAACTGTGGTGTTGGAAAGACTCTTGAGAGTCCCTTGGACTGCAAGGAGATCCAACTAGTCTATTTTGAAGGAGATCAGCCCTGAGATTTCTTTGGAAGGAGTGATGCTAAAGCTGAAACTCCAGTACTTTGGCCACCTCATGTAAAGAGTTGACTCATTGGAAAAGACTCTGATGCTGGGAGGGATTGGGGGCAGGTGGAGAAGGGGACGACAGAGGATGCGGTGGCTGGATGGCATCACTGACTCGATGGACGTGAGTCTGAGTGAACTCTGGGAGTTGGTGATGGACAGGGAAGCTTGGCATGCTGCGATTCTTGGGGTTGCAAAGAGTCAGACATGACTGAACGACTGAACTGAACTAAACTGAACTGATTGCATTATTTGAATGGTCTGGAATCTGATTCATTTATTTTATTATCTTACAGAGGCAATTGGGTGGCTGGTAAGTGAATTTTTCTATGGACATATTTTTTGTGAAACAGAAGCATGAAAAATATCCAAAAAGTCATCCAGATTGGTATTTGCATGTTGGCATGCTAAATCCCTTCAGTCCTGTCGACTTTTTGCAATCCTATGGACCATAGCCTGCCAGCCTCCTCTGTCCATAGGATTCTCCAAGCAAGAATGCTGGAGTGGGTTGCCATGCCCTCCTCCAGGGGATCTTTCTGACTCAATGAACCAAACCTACATCTCCTGTATCTCCTGAATTGGCAGGCAGGTTCTTTACCACCAGTGCCACCTGGGAAACCCAGATGGGTATTTACAATCAATTAAATAATTTCCTACAATTTTAGGCTGATACTTAACAAAAGAAGGAAACTCCATATTTTTATGGGCATTATACTGGCCGCTGAGATGGGAAAATATGTTAGCACTATGTGGCTAAATTCATGTTTTCTTATTAAGATTGACAGACATTTCTAACTATAATTTTTATGACTAGTTTTTTTAAAAGGAAAGTGTTGCTGGGTTTAATTATTATGTATATAATTGGAAGTTGCATGAAAGACACCATGTATCAAACTTTGAGTTCAATTTGGCAATTTTTTTCCCATTTTATCAGGTTTTCTTATTTAAATCTCCATTTTCTTTCAGGTACCTAATTAGCTATAATTGGATTCATCACCATTCAGATACTCTCAGAGGACCTTGAATATGCACAGATAGAAAGAAAATAGTTTCAACTTGACAGTTCTAACATAGTGTAAATTAAAATACATGTTGCAGCCACCTTATCTGGGAGTGGGAAGTAGGGAATTCATTCATTCTGTAAAGATAGACATAGGAAATTATATAATTATAGACATAATAAAACAATGTAAATATAGGAAAATAGTTTTTAATAAACACAGCTTCTAGATACATCTAGTCTGTTCAGAAAAGAGAACAGTATCCTGTCTACTTTTATAATTGCTGTTTGAACTGTGATTAGTTGTCTATTCAACCTCTTCTCTAATAAATTGTATGTAATTACTCCTGTTATTTATGGTCAAGTTTTTACATACACATGGTCTCAAGTGTCTCATTATTTTAATTTTCACATCTAGGAGATGGTATGTGTGTCAGAACGGTGTAAATCTTTTTGAAATCTCTCCTGTTTCTCAAAAGCCCAAATTCAGAATATGGAAGTGAAAACTTCAATTCATACTGATAAACATCACAAAAGCAATGTTGTGAGCTGTTTATACTTATCTTTTCTTCAGATTATTTTTTAAATTTAGTTGTGGAATTTCTGAATATTCTCTTGTGAAACTAGGGTAAAAGTATGAAATCCTTAGGGCAGTTTCCTTTACTCTGTGTTTACTTTGAAGCAGAAGTTTCTTAAGTGAGTTATGGGACCAAATTATAATCATGTTTTCTAGATGGAACAATCTTCTGAAACAGAATCCAGTAATTTCCACTCTGAAGACAAAAGACAGGACAGCAATGAGGGACATAGCCAGACTTTAATAACGGTTTAGAAATCTGGATCACTTTCATCCAGACATAAATTTTCTTGTTTCCACTTGCCTCTCTGTTTTACCTTTCTACACACACTATTAATTCTATTGTCTTCTTAAGATCTCTGTTTTAACTTTTGCTCACTAGTGTTCTCCCCTCCTAACATAAGAAATCTGATTGTATGCCATTTTTCTTGGTTATTGGTGTAAATGGGGATCATATTCACCTCTAAACTTTTCATCAAGATTTTTAAAAATTATCAGACTGCAGAGTAAAAGAAGTAAAGTCCCCTTCAAGCTTAAATTTTCATTGGTTCAGTATGCTAAATTGCTATGAAGCTACTGAGTCAGAGTTGAATTTAGATTATAAATTTGCAAGAGTCTGCTTGCAAATTCAGGAGATGTAAAAAACTTGAATTTTGATCCCTGGTTGGGAAGATCTCCTGGAGTAGGAAATGGCAACCCACTTCTATATTCTCGCCTGGAAAATTCCATGACAGAGGAGCCTGGCGTGTTACAGTCCATAGGATGGCAAACAGCTAGATACAACTGAGCACATACACACACACTTACATAAAGATATAAATAGAAATACATTTAATTTCCAATTTAATTGTCCTCACTTAACAAAAAACACTTATATTCAAGTATTCAAGAGGATATGTAAAATTGAGAAGTAGCCGTAACCCAGCATTGACACAATTTTTTTATGATTCCTCAGTTTCAAGCTATGCTTCTGTATCTTTGTCTCATTTCATGTAGCTTTGGCTGAATAACTTACCCTGAAGTTTCATCACTTTTATTGGTTAAAGAAGAAATACATCTAAGGAGGAAATACATACCATCCTAGCATATTTCAACTGTTAAGAAAACATAACATTGTAGAGACAAAAGAACTATATTCAGCACTCTATAATAAACCATAATGGAAAAGAAAAAAAAGAAAATGCAACATAATTTATACAATCTATAATTTTATATGTTATTCAAATATTTTAAAATTATGTTACTCTATTTTCCCACAAACAAAAAACTGTTTCTCCCAGAGTCACAGTGACTGAATCTTCAAGGACGAGCAGAGAATTAGAACTTGTACAAAATTATCTCTTTCCTACTCAGATGTCAAAGAGATAATGTCATTCCCAACTAGAGAATGAGAGAGAGGAAGAGAAACATACATAGAAAAAATGAAGAGAGAAAAGAAGGAGAAAGAGAGAACAGTGAGTTGAGCTATAACATATTCAAAGTTTTCTGAAAAAAAAAAAAAAGTAACATATCTTGGTTTGAGAGAAACCTGCTAACAAAATAATAGGTTCTACTCAGAAATGATTTATCTATTGTACAAATACCTTATTTCTTATGTAAAAACTGTATTTTCTTTTTATTCATATAAAATATGCTTGTTATTTGGAGTTATCATTATATGCTGATTATTTCACCCCATTTCAAAAGGGGAATTTAGAAAGATATTCCTTATACAATAGTTTAATCCAAGTAATCCAATTGACATAGCCATGTTAAAATATTAAGGTGGAATATATAGAGCAGAAAAGTGAAATATTAAACTAAGGGATTTACATAATCTTGGGTACAAATGCCAGATTTCAAAAGCCAACATCACCTTTCATAATTGAAAACAGAGTACCTTTGTGAAGAATCATCTATTAAAACCAAAGTACTATTTCAATAAAGCGTTAAGACTGCTACATAGAAAGCCCCTTGAGCAGCTCTCTGAAATAATAGTGGATTGCTATTCTAATCCACGGTGGAACATGTTAATAAGTGTGATAAATGACTCACAGGGAGCTTCAGATTTCAATGTCACTGGAATTAGAATCAAGCAAAGGCTAGCCCTTGGTGATGGATGTAGAGGATTTTTGTGGTAAACACTTGCAATGTCAGGACAATACTGGCTTATGGAACACTCAGAGGCAAAATTCATGTCCATTTGTCACCTTGTTGCCTAAGGATAAAAATGTAGACAGAAAACTAGTCTTACTTGGATAAGTAATACACTCCCTCACATTTCATAATCCTTCAAAATGATACAAAACAGAGAAATAAAGGACATAATTTATCAAGTTAAACCACTTTACACTTAGAGACATAACCTTGATAATAGAATGGATTAGGAAGATACATTACAATCAACTGAATTGATATTACTGCCATATTTTTGCCCTTTATTTTTCTTTAGATGTGCAAGCTTTATGAAGGTATAAATGTATGTGCTGTACTGAATTGCTTTAGTCGTGCCCAACTCTTTGAGACTCTATGGAATGTAGCCTACCAGATTCCTATGTCCATGGGATTTTCCAAGCAAGAATACTTGAGCGGGTTGCTGTGTCCTACTGTATGGGAGCTTCCCGACCCAGGGATTGAACCTGTGTCTCTCACATCTCCTGCATTGGCAAATGGGTTCTTTACCACAAGTGCCACCTGGAAAGTCCATATAAATGTATATGTGATGCTATTTTTGGTTTTATTTTCTAAAGAGATACAGATCACATATATACAGACAAAATTTCTTTTGACTGTTTCACTGAGACAGATGCAGAGTAAGGATATTATGAAATTGTTAAAAATTCATGACACTCTATAGAATAGTGGAGTATTGTACTTTAGTGTTTAAATAAAAGAAAGAGCTGCACTATGTATATTATATTTTCAATGATTTACTTGGATATATTGAATGTTCCTTAGGAGACATGCTTCTGATTTATACTTCATTTTCTAAGTTAACATTTCCCTCACTCTTTTTCGACCATGTAGTCTATATCACAGAAATACACAAAGTACCTAAATCTGTATGAAACTGATAACAAACAAACAAACAGAGGGCTAAACTGAACAACAACAACAAAAAAAAAAAAGGTTGATAAAACTAAATAGAGAAAATGCCTTCTCAAATGTTGTTATTCATGAAATCACAAAACACTACCAATTTCAAAAACAGTATGAGGAAAATATTATTTATCTTTATAAATAACATTCACAAAATTGATCAAAATAAAATAACTTTAAAATATATTCTTTAATATATGTGCAGTTTTCAACATTGTCTTTGGTCATTGCCATTTCACCGGGCAGTGCTTTCCAAACTGTCACATGCATAGAATCTTAGTCAAATAAAGATTGTGATGCAGTTTATCTGCTTGGTGGGAACCCAGGTGCTAAGTTCCACACAAGAATTTTAGGTAAAACTGTTTTTCCTATAGTTTTGGTCTCATTTTGGTGAGCTAGTCACTAAAGGCACATCCTTGAATTCAATCAGGACGTAATATTTAAGAGAGTATTCAAGGGGATAAAAGCTATTTCTCTATGGTGGTTACAATTACATGAATAAAGGACATACTAATGCTGAGTCCCTTTTGGTTTCAATTAATATCAAAAAGTGACAAAAAGTGGATGTCATGGTTATAGGTTTGACTACACAATCAGATAGTTGGATTTGAGTCCCATCTTCACTCTTAACTAGCATTTGGATTCATGCTTATGATTCCTCTTCTGTAAGCCTATAATACCATTAAAAGTTATTTAATTTAGTGTTTGTGATGGTTAAGTGAGGCAAAACCTATAAAATACCTATCTCCTGGCATATGATACACCCTTACATATTATTTGTATTAAGAGATAATGCTACTGACTTTGGAAAAAGAAAACTTGGATGCTGGGGTCCAGCCCTGGTGGATCCAGGGAATTCGAAGCGGGGACGGAGTTGGAGTCTGAAAAAGGACTACTTAACTAGAAATATAAAGAGATTAGGAAAGAATAGTGTAGTAGGAAAGAGGAGAAAAGAGGCTGAATAACTTGGTTTATGTGGAAAACTAATAAAACCTCAAGACAAGAGGTTTGCACCATCTACGTTAGGCCACCAGCGCCCACTTACATAGTGCAGGGTGCCCCACCTTGGGCACCCTCTTGTGTGGATCTTAGAAGCCAGGGCAAGTAAGTGGACTTGGTGAGCCTCCATGCTCCAGATGGGAATTCAGCCAGAAATAGGGAGAAAAGAATGACATGGGGGAGCCCAGCATCGGTGCAAGACTCAAGACTTGACTTGACTCAAGACTCAAGACTATTTTCAAAATCAGCTTATATACCCCAAGTGTACATAAAGAAATAATGGAATATGCAGAGTTATGCAGGGGCAGCAGTCCTGACCCTCATTGAGACCAGGCTTTCTTTTTGCATACCTTCCCGTAAAGAAAAGGTCTCAGGTGGTTTACATTATCTTCTGGCCAAGAGGCCTGTTGACATTTTTATGGTTCTCTTCCTAGATAAATGTCTATCAACCAGAAAACTCTTTTTCCTAAGTGTTTTTTTCTTTACTCTGCATCACCCTCAAAGAACTAAATAAAGTTACATTCCTGTAGAACAAAGATGCAGTGGGTTACAACAAAGAAAGTACTTAACTCAAAGATCTAATGTTGATAATACCAGGTTTACTACCTGTTTTTTCTATATACTAACTATATCTACAAATAAAAGATATGAAAATTAGGCAGCAAGTATTGGCTCAACAAATGAAGCCTTTAATCAGTCCTATTCTAATGATTTTGACTCTTCAGAAGCCCCTACATTTCTAGGATGTTTTAAGCTTCCTGTGCCTCTCATGGTTGGTCGGGAGGCCACAAACAATAATATGCACAGCTGTAAGAGTCCTGCAGGCAGGCTAGAAAGCCATCAAAGGGGTTTTTGTATTGAAACACTCATATTACGCCCAGGAGACTTATTATCTAAAAGCTCTAAATTCAATTTTTCCAGAAAAAGGTGGGGAAGAGGGAGACAGCCCCCTGTTATTTTCAGAAGAGCAGGTGGAAAGCATAACACAGTAAAGCAGGCAGACTCTGGTTCTTTGGGGGTGGCTGCTCAGGAAATTCCAGAGGGGACCCCTGAAGCCTGATCACACCCTTGCATTTTGTCAGGCTTCCTTCCTCATGACCTTTGCCACAGGCAGGATTCCTCACACTGACTCCCAGCACTTGGATTTTAATTTCTGCTATTCCACTTAAGGATTAAAATATCCTTAATCTTTTAAAAGTATTTTAAGTCTCTGATCCCAATTTATTCAGTTATAAATTGTGAATAATTATATGCATTTTAAGATAACTCCCATCTGGCATCAGTTTAAAGAACCCACCTGCGAATGCAGGAGATATAAGTGAGATGAGTTTGATCACTGGGTCAGGAACACTCCCTGGAGGAGGGCAAGGTAACCCTCTCCAGTATATTCTTGCCTTGGAAATCCCATGGACAGAGCAGCCTAGCAGGCTACAGTCCATAGGGTTGTAAAGAGTTGGACCTACCTGAAGCGACTTAGCACACACGTGCATTTTAAAGGGCTACTGAGGTGAATAGAACACTACATATGAAAATATTTTATAAACCCTAAAATTATGAAACTTTTAAGTATAATTTCTACTCTTTGAGTAGTAAAGTTTTTGAAAGAATTGTTTAAACTCACTAAGCGTTGGTAGAATCTCAGTAACACCATGTAATTTTATTGAATATATATATATATATATAAATTTGTCTCACCCTGTCAGAGTTCCCTAAGAAAATTGTGGCAAAATATAAGCAAATGAGAAACTAGTGAATTTTACACATATTTTATTGCTAATTAGAAATAGATATTGGAGAAGGAAATGGCACCCTACTCCAGTAGTCTTGCCTGGAATATCCCATGGACGGAGGAACTGTAGGCTACAGTCCATGGGATCGCAAAGAGTTGGACACAATGGAGTGACTTCACTTTCACTTTTCACTTTCATGCTTTGGAGAAGGAAATGGCAACCCACTCCAGTGTTCCTGCTTGGAGAATCCCGGGGATGGAGGAGCCTGGTGGGCTGCTGTGTATGGGGTCGCACAAGAGTCAGACATGACTGAAGCAACTTAGCAGTAGCAGAAATAGATATAGAAGCAAAACCATGCCCAAGTAAATGTCTTTACTCAAAAATAAAAATAAATCTATGCTAGTAATACTCAATGTCTCTTTATGTGATTACAAACATACCATGAGTTTATTTGGGGAAATAAAATAAATTGTTTTTTTCATATTTGAGCCTTGACAAAGGAGACACTCAGTAAATAGGTATTGAAGAATGAGTTCAAAAGTATAAGCTTCAGTCCAGATCAGTTGCTCAGTCATGACAAGTTTTTGACCCCATGGACTGCAGCACGCCAGACTTCCCTGTCCGTCACCAACTCCCAAAGCCTACTCAAACTCATGTCCATCATGTGGATAGTGCCATCCAACTATCTCATCCTCTGTCGTCCCCTTCTCCTCCTGTCTTCAATCTTTTCCAGCCTCAGGGTTTTCTTCCAGTGAGTTGATTCTTCACATCAGGCGGCTAAACTATTGGAGTTTCAGCTACATCATCAGTCCTCCCAATGGATAGTCACGACTGATTTCCTTTAGGATAGACTGGTTGGAACTCCTTGCGGTCCAAAGGACTCTCAAGAGTCTTCTCCAACACCACAGTTCAAAAGCATCCATTCTTCAGTGCTCAGCTTTCTTTATAGTCCAACTCTCACATCCATACATGACTACTGGAAAAATGATAGCTTTGACTAGATGGACCACTGTTGGTAAAGTAATGACTCTGTTTTTTAATATGCTGTCTAGATTGGTCAGTACATCATGAGAAATGCTGAGCTGGAAGAAGCACAAGCTGAAATCAAGACTGCTGGGAGAAATATAAATAACCCAGATATTCAGATGACACCACCCTTATGGCAGAAAGTGAAGAGGAACTGAAGAGCCTCTTGATGAAAGTGAAAGAGGAGAGTGAAAAAGTTGGCTTAAAACTCAACATTCAGAAAACTAAGATCATGGCATCTGGTCCCATCACTTCATGGGAAATAGATGGGGAAACAGTAGAAACAGTGTCAGACTTTATTTTGGGGGCTTCAAAATCACTGAAGATGGTGACTGCAGCCATGAAATTAAAAGATGCTTACTCCTTGGAAGGAAAGTTATGAGCAACCTAGATAGTATATTCAAAAGCAGAGACATTACTTTGTCAACTAAGGTCCGTCTAGTCAAGGCTATGGTTTTTCCTGTGGTCATGTATCAATGTGAGAGTTGAACTGTTGTGTTGGAGAAGACTCTTGAGAGTCCCTTGGACTGCAAGGAGATCCAACCAGTCCATTCTGAAGGAGATCAGCCCTGGATTTCTTTGGAAGGAATGATGCTAAAGCTGAAGCTCCAGTACTCTGGCCACCTCATGTGAAGAGTTGACTCATTGGAAAATACTCTGATGCTGGGAGGGATTGGGGGCAGGAGGAGAAGGGGATGACAGAGGATGCAATGGCTGGATGGCATCACCTCGATGGACGTGAGTTTGAATGAACTCCGGGAGTTGGTGATGGACAAGGAGGCCTGGCATGCTTCGATTCATGGGGTCGCAGAGTTGAACACAACTGAGCGACTGAACTGAACTGAATGCATGCATATAAACTATTTTTCTTGCAATATTATTTATAATAGTGAAAAATACCAGTAATATATTACCTAATATATTACCTAATTACCTAACTACCTAAATGTTTCTTCATAAGAAGGTGAAAGTGAAGTCTCCCAGTCATGTCTGACTCTTTGCGACCCCATGGACTATAGCCTAAGACCTTCATAAGCGTCTTATGGTATATTTGTCATATGGGACAGTATGCAGGAGCTAAGAAAATGATATGCCATTTGTTGTGCTAGCTTGATGAGTTATAGAGTGAAGTGGCTAACAGATCTATAAGTCTAAAATTATCATTTAAACACTGTGTGTATATGTGTGTTTGTGGAAGAAGATCTGAAATGATATAAATAAAATTTTTCATTGTAGAGACTAAAAGTGGAAATGGTTGAAGTGATGAAATGACAGGCGGTGACAAAAATGTAAACATTATTAACATTCTTTTTATGAAGTGTTTTTATTGCTTGAGTTTTCTCATGCATTAATTTTATTATAAAATATGGATAATTATGATGCTAAATCTATATCAGTGATTTTTGAAGAATTATACTTGGACATTTACTTGGCAGAAATTGAAAAATAATTCATATAATGACAAATGCATCCAACTAGAATGAAATGTACACAATGGAAACTGTCCTCAGTAGTCTAAATAGAAAAAAATATGAAAAAATAAAATTTGCAAATATAAATGAAAAGGAAAAAGAGTTGATGTATGAAAATAAAATTTAAATAAAATAGAATTTTAATTTAAATTATTTTTATTAAAAATTAAAAAAAATACTATAGTTCTTTCCCAACTGACAGTATCAAATCAGCTGATATCACTAATAAGAAAAATTTGATTCTCTGTCAATATGCAAAATTTACTTATTTAGAAAATAAAATATTGTTTTATAATTTAATATAAAGATTTTGTGCTTCTATGAAGAAAAGCATGCTGGTTTCTACTAGACCTGCGAACATCCATCACTTGATATCTCCTCACAGCATTACTGACATTAATTGGAATTAGTTCTCTGGAAAAGCAAGAACTAAGTGTCTTGTGCCAGAAGGTACAGAATCTAGGAAGATTAAAGAGACTGCCCATAAAATGTGAAGTAAGGAATTCTGCTTTTGCCATAAACTTGATTTTGCAAAATGAATAGGCTAAAAAAAAACAACAACACATTATTTTATTTTGAAAGAAAATAATTGGGAAAAAGGAAGCAGCTTGACATACTAACTTTTTATAGTAATCTAAAAGATTGCATCTCTAAAGCAGAGTAATTTAAGCCTGGGCTTCTTGCTTAGCCTTCATTAATTAAACCCTAAACCATCCTACATAAAGTATCTTAATTTATTAACTTAGTTTGTGTGGAAAAATTTTTTCAGTACATCCAATTGAGTAGAGTATGTTATTCCATTAATCACATACTTTTAAAATTTTACAATAAAATTTTTACTGTTCATGTAAAACTAATTTACTTTGCTGCCATTAAGCAAAGTTTTTTGGTGAAAACTCAGAATATAATTGCAATTACACACTCATTTCATACTTCATTTCTTCTTGTTGGGATTTCTTTTCTGTAAAATTAACCAATTCCCTCAAAGAGATGTGATGTTTGTTTGTCTTTCATCATTCCCATTTAGAAGCTCTCTTTCTTTCTCGCTCTGTTTCCCTCTCTCTCCTTTCCTGTCTTGTAAACTCTCCTTAATTCAGTCATAAATTTTTGTAGGTTCTTTTTTTTTTAAATACAGATTTGTATCTATGTAAGGAATATCAGATCTCTAGAATGAAGAATACAAAATTATTAGCTAAATGTAAATAAGGAAGAAGTCAGATATTTATGGTAATCATTGAAATAATTATTAAATATAAATATATAATTTATAACATCATTTTGATAAACAAAATTTTGAGTTTTTTTCTGCCCACAAAGAATAGATTTTAAGAATCACAAGATTCATAAACTAATGTTTTGTGGCAACTGGCTCTAAGAATGTGCAAACTCCCCTCTAGATGGATACTTACCATCATAATCAAATCCATTTAATAACATAAAAGGCAAGATAAAAATGAACTGAGTGTTTAAGACTTGCTATTTGGAATATCCCACATAGAAAATATGTAAAAGTGTAAATGTCCATAATAATATTAAAATATGACTTAAAAATTATTGCTATAATTATCAGCACTGCTAGATCATAGAAACAGCTAGAGAATTCCAGAAAAAAATATCCACTTCTGCTTCATGGACTGCACTAAAGCCTTTGACTGTGTGGATCACAAAAAACTGGAAAATTCTTCAAGAGATGGGAATACCAGACCACCTTACTTGCCTGCTCAGAAACCTGTATGCAGGTCAAGAAGCAACAGCTAGAATCAGACATGGAACAATGGACTTGTTAAAAATTGGGAAAGCAGTATGTCAAGTATGTCTAGCAAAAGCTATGATTTTTCCATTAGTCATATATGGATGTGAGATTTAGACCATAAAGAGAGTTGAGAACTGAATAATAGATGCTTTTGAACTGTGGTATTGGGGAAGACTCTTGAGAGTCCAGCAAGGAGATCAAACCAGTCAGTCCTGAAGAAAATCAGTCCTGAATGTTCATTGGGAAGACTGATGCTGAAGCTGAAACTCCAATACTTTGGCCACCTGATGGGAAGAACTGACTCACTGGAAATGACCCTGATGCTGAGAAAGATTGAAAGAAAGAGATAAGGGGACAACAGAGGATGAGATGGTTGGATGGCATCACCAACTTGATGGACATGAGTTTGAGCAACTCCAGGAGTTGGTGATGGATAGGGAAGCCTGGCATGCTGCAGTCCATGGGGCCTCAAAGAGTCAGACATGACTGAGCGAATGAACTGAAGAGTATTAAAGTTGTGTTTGTTTTTTTTTTTCTCTGATATTGGTATAGCTGATTCAGTTCTCTTATTAATTTTATTTACATGGGATATTTTTTCCCACCCTTTTTCTTTCAATCGGTGGGTTTTTCGGAATCTAAGTTTTATCTCTTACAGACAGCCTATAATTAGATCTTGTGTTTTCTTTTTTTTTTTCCATTATTTTTATCCTGACAGGATTGCACTGTATAGAATTTCACATTTAAAACAATTATTGATACAGAGTTACACTATGTATGTCTTTTGCTTTTTGTGTGTTTTTATTTTTTTTAATTAATTTTTATTTTTTAGTTTGTTTTGCTTTACAATACTGTATTCGTTTTGCTATACATTGACATGAATCAGCCATGAAGGCTTCCTTAACTGGGCTTTCCTGGTGACTCAGTGGTGAAGAAACTACCTGCCAGATGTAGGTTAGATCTCCATGTCAGGAAGATTCTCTGGAGAAGGAAATGGCAACCCACCTACACAGTATTCTTGCCTGGGAAAGCACATGGACAGAGCAACCAGGTGGGCTACAGTCCAAGCGGTCACAAAAGAATGGGACACAACTTGGTGACTATACAACAAGGTCAGGCTTCCTTAACAACTGGCTTTTATACTAAATGAATATTATTTAATGTTAAATTTAATTTTAAAAAAATATATATATTTTTACTAGTTATTTTCTCATGGTTTCTATTGGGATTATGACATGAAGCTTAACTGATTAGATTCACTTCATATTAAACCGAACTTGATTCCAGTATAATATAGAAACTTTGTTCTTACTTAGGACCAGTCCCTCATGTGTATATTTGCATGTAATATAAACCCAATAATTCAGTGTTATGATCATTGTTTTATAAAATTTAATAATTGTAAGATATTAAGAGACTAAAATATTTATAGAATCAAAATATTAATTGATCAGTTTATCTTTTTATTTTTTTCAATTTCTTGTGATTGAAGTATGTTCTCACATAATTTCCTATAGCCTGAAGAAATTCCTGTGTTTTTTTTGCAAGACAGGTGTACTATTAAAAATGTTTTTCATTCTTTGCCTAAGAGTATCTGAATTTTACTTTCATTTTTGAAGGCTATTTTGCTATACATAAATTTCTGTGTTGATAAGCTGTTTTGTTTGCCTGCTTTTCTTTCTGTCTTTTGAATATGTCATTCCACTGTCTGAAGGTTTCCATGGTTTCAGATGAAGTCATTCATTAATTATATTGAATTGTCCTGGTACACGATGAGTCAGAATTCCCTTTCCTTTATACAAATTTTTCTCTTTCAACAGTTTGACTATGATTTCTTTGGATGTGGATTTATTTGCAATTGTCCTAATTTAGAGCTCTCTTCAAGTGTACATTAACATGTTTTTATCAAGTTCTTGATCATTTTTTTTTTTTCTGCTCTATTTCCTCTTCCTCCGGGTAGACCATCACAGATTCTTGTTAGTTTAATTTAAGGTTCAGTATTTATCCAAGTTAAATAGCTTTCATAGAAATATATGGTCTGTTTCCTGGGCATTGAGATGATGTTTTTTTAATCAATTTTTTCCTGCTTTATAAGCTGCTTTTAGGGACAGGATTTTAAAATGTATGATCATAGCAATAGCTAACATGACCCCCTAAATTTTTTATTAAATTTTTGTACAAATAAATTCTTTGGCTGTATATACATATGTGTGTGTTTCTACATGAGTTTAAATTGTCAAACTGGAAATGATTTCTTTTGAAGATTTACACAATGAGGAGAGACAATATCAAATGTTGATGTTTTCAACAGATTGTAGCTAAATGAAGATTATGAGTGAAGTGAATCAGAAAGAGAAAGATAAATACCATGTTCTAACACATATCTTTTAGAAGTAACACCCAAAAAAGATGTCCTTTTCATTATAGGGGACTGGAATGCAAAAGTAGGAAGTCAAGAAACACCTGGAATAACAGGCAAATTTGGCCTTGGAATACGGAATGAAGCAGGGCAAAAGCTAATAGAGTTTTGCCAAGAAAATGCACTGGTCATAGCAAACACCCTCTTCCAACAACACAAGAGAGGACTCTACACATGGACATCACCAGATGGTCAACACTGAAATCAGATTGATTATATTCTTTGCAGCCAATGATGGAGAAGCTCTATACAGTCAACAAAAACAAGACCGAGAGCTGACTGTGGCTCAGATCATGAACTCCTTATTGCCAAATTCAGACTTAAATTGAAGAAAGTAGGGAAAACCACTAGACCATTCAGATATGACCTAAATCAAATCCCTTATGATTATACAATGGAAGTGAGAAATAGATTTAAGGGTCTAGGTCTGATAGATAGAGTGCCTGATGAACTATGGAATGAGGTTCATGACATTGTATAGGAGACAGGGATCAAGACCATTCCCATGGAAAAGAAATGCAAAAAAGCAAAATGGCTGTCTGGGGAGGCCTTACAAATAGCTGTGGAAACAAGAGAGGCAAAAAGCAAAGGAGAAAAGGAAAGATATAAGCATCTGAATGCAGAGTTCCAAAGAATAGCAAGAAGAGATAAGAAAGCCTTCTTCAGTGATCAATGCAAAGAAATAGAGGAAAGGAACAGAATAGGAAAGACTAGAGATCTCTTCAGGAAAATTAGAGATACCAAGGGAACATTTCATGCAAAGATAGGCTCAATAAAAGACAGAAATGGTCTGGACCTAACAGAAGCAGAGGATATTAAGAAGAGGTGGCAAGAATACACAGAAGTACTGTACAAAAAAAGATTTTCACAACCCAGATAATTGTGATGATGTGATCACTAATCTAGAGCCAGACATCTTGGAATGTGAAGTCAAGTGGGCCTTAGAAAACATCACTACGAACAAAGCTAGTGGAGGTGATGGAATTCCAGTTGAGCTATTTCAAATCCTGAAGGATGATGCTGTGAAAGTGCTGCACTCAATATGCCAGCNGAAGATCATGGCATCTGGCCCCATCACTTCATGGGAAATAGATGGGGAAACAGTAGAAACAGTGTCAGACTTTGTTTTTTTGGGCTCCAAAATCACTGCAGATGGTGACTGCAGCCATGAAATTAAAAGGCGCTTACTCCTTGGAAGAAAAGTTATGACCAACCTAGATAGTATATTCAAAAGCAGAGACATTACTTTGCCGACTAAGGTCCGTCTAGTCAAGGCTATGGTTTTTCCTGTGGTCATGTATGGATGTGAGAGTTGGACTGTGAAGAAGGCTGAGTGCCGAAGAATTGATGCTTTTGAACTGTGGTGTTGGAGAAGACTCTTGAGAGTCCCTTGGACTGCAGGGAGATCCAACCAGTCTATTCTGAAGGAGATCAGCCCTGGGATTTCTTTGGAAGGAATGATGCTAAAGCTAAAGCTCCAGTGCTTTGGCCACCTCATGTGAAGAGTTGACTCATTGGAAAAGACTGATGCTGGGAGGGATTGGGGGCAGGAGGAGAAGGGGATGACCGAGGATGAGATGGCTGGATGGTATCACAGACTCGAGGGACGTGAGTCTGAGTGAACTCCGGGAGACGGTGATAGACAGAAAGGCCTGGCTTGCTGCGATTCCTGTGGTTGCAAAGAGTCAAACATGACTGAGCAAATGAACTGAACTGAACTGAACTGAACACATATATATGGAATCTAGAAAAATGGTGCTGAGGAATTTATTTACAGGGCAACAATGGAGAAACAGACATAGAGAATCGATTTATGGACATTGGGGGAGATGGGAGGAGAGTGTGAGATGTGTGGAAAGAGTAACATGGAAAGTTACATTACCATATGTAAAATAGATAGCCAACAGGAATTTGCTCTGTGGCTCAGGAAACTCAAACAGGGGCTCAATATCAACCTAACGAAGTAGGATAGGGTGGGAGATGGGAAAGAGTTTCAAAAGGGTGGGGATATATGTACACCTATGGATGATTCATGTTGAGGTCTGACAGAAAACAGCAAAATTCTGTAAAGTAATTATCCTTTCATTAAAAAAATTAATTTTAAAAAGAGAGAGATTTAAAAAAAAAGTCACATGGCAGGTAACAATGAGAGGCCGTTAAGAGCTGAATGGTTCAGTCCTAAATCTAAAAGAAACTGAATTATATTAACAATCACTGAGTTTGGAAGAAGCCTGTAATTATTGGATTACCATCCAGATTGATACATTGTTTCCAGTTTATGAGAACCTGAACACTACATACCTGTAAACTATGCCTGGACATCTGACCTATAGATGCTATAGGGTAATAAAGAGGTGTTGCTGACAGTCACTAAGTTTGTAGTGACTTTTAATACAACAGTGGAAAACTAACACTGTAGAGATTATCAAAGTAACATTGTAGTTTATACCTTTTACTAGTGTGACCATTTGTTGTTTCAACTTTCTTTTGGTGAACGCTTCCTTAATTTTCTTTGGTGTTTCACTTCTTTCCACCATAAATCCATGTTACTCTGTTGGATCTAATTAACCCTTCTTCACTACAGACCTGCATTATGGGTTGAGCAAGCAACATGTATTTCATTCTGCAACTGTGAAGGATGAAAACTGTTTCTTTCTGCTGGGGTTTAAAAACTGATAATATAAAAGCCTAATGATATAGATGATGATGTTTGCCATTACAAAGACAGATTACACATTGAAATGAAAGCAACACAGAGCCAAAGGAGAGGTAGATAGATTTGTGGATGCTCCTGTCTCTGCTCATTGTTGAACATAAGTGTGACACTGAGAATTCCAGTTACATCCACCAGTCAAACAACAAATTTGTTTTTCTTATACCATTCTGAGTTTGATTGTATTTTGTGCAGCTGCAAGAAGCTTGACTAATAAAGATATAATGAACCAAAAGAGAGATCAAAAATGAGGAAAATTTAATCTGAGAATGTGAATTCACTGTGTATGATTAATGTATGTATCACTGGACTTCCTTTGGCAGCTCAGCTGTAATGCGGGAGACACCGGTTCAATTTCTGGGTCAGAAAGATCCTATGGAGAAGGGATAGGCTACCCACTGCAGTATTCTTGAACTTCCTTGGTGGCTCAGACGGTAAAGAATCCTCTTTCAATGTGGGAGACCTGGGTTCGATCCCTGGGTTCGATCCCATGGGATCGATCCCATGCCCCCTGGAGGAGGGCATGGCAACCCACTCCATTATTCTTACCTGGAGAATCCCCATGGACAGAGGAGTCTGGTGGGCTACAGTCCATGATGTCCCAAAGAGTTGAACACACCTGAATATCTAAGCATAGCACAGCACATAGGTAACCACTAAGTTTCCTTAATACTCTTTTCAGAAAACACTGCTAACTGATTTCTTTACTTTGGTTCAATTTAAGATCCTCATTTCAATTCTCCAGATTTAGCATAAAATTTGCAATCTATTCCATTCCTTGCATAGTTATGATAATATTCGTGAGTAAAAGAAAACTAGCTACCATTACTGCCTGCTCCTTTTTTCTTAGTATTAATTTGTTTATAGAAAAAATAGACTTTGGGGACAATAAAAAGATAAGATATCAGAAGAATATTAGGATTTATTTTATTGGTAACTAAAAGTGTCATAGTTATGTGTAGGCATTTATTATTTGTTAAAATAATTTCTATTAGTTCTATGAAAATGGATGTGCATATTACTTAATATTATATTAGAGAATTATTAAAATATTTAACAATGCTAAAATAGAAGCAATATATTGATACATGCTATAAATTAAAAACTATCAATGGAATTTATAAGGTCCAAGCAAATTCTAATAGGCTTTCCATCATTCAGGAGAACATGTCCTCAGTTCTTAAGATGATGAAAGGCCATAGTCTGAGAAATGTAACTCAGAGTTTTTACTTTGATTACCAAGATTTTAAACTGGCAGTACATGACCAAAATCCCTCAATTTTTTTAACCTCGTCTTTCCATGAAAACATGACATATTGGTCAAAATTGAGAGTTCAACTCTAGAGAATACATTAATAATTTAAAATTGCATATATATATATTAACTTTCCATGCAATTTTCATCCAACAAAGAACTTAGAAGAGATATTTATGGAAAAAATCTAAAACTGAATAATTCTGCAGAGTTGCTAGCTCATACTTTACATTTATTTTGCATTTAATATCATTGCAAATTAGAATAATCTCCCTACAGTCATAGATATAAAATTGAAATTATTTGCATTATAAAATCACCTTTAAATATCTTAATAGATGGTTTAAGGCAAAATAAACCTATTAGCTCTATAAAGGGTGATAAATGAGACTGTGTGCATATTATAATCATGTAATTGAAAGGGTGTATTAAGTCTTTGCTTAGAGAACTACTGAATTGGAACCTTAAGATATGAGAGAAAAATGAGTAGGGATTCTGGGAATTTAATTTGCTTGGGGGGAAAACAAGGAAAATTTAGTTAAGATAGTTGTGCTTAACTGCAATTTAAAAATGATTCCTAGATTTTAAATCTTAATAACATGTATAATTGTTCTTCAGTAATTCAACATACACACATTCTCCAATACATCACTAGGTATGTAAAAGGAGTTTTTAAAAAAATGGAATTTTCTTTTAGCTCCAATTATTTAATAACAAAAAAGCTAGTATTTGTTTTGTGCTCAAATTCTGTTAACTCTGTATGTTACATTGTCAAACCAAACTCTCCCTATTAAACTAAGTGGTTAGTATTTATTGTCATGTTTACTTTAGAGGTCAGATACTGAGGCCTATTCAGGTCCTCAACAGGTGATAAATTATGCAAAAACATGAAATAAATACAAGGTAGTCACTAAAAATTACACTATAAAGGTATATTTAATTCGTGGAAAATATTTCTAATTGGTAAATAAATATAATTAAAATAAATTAACAATAATTATCAGTGAGTTTTGACATTATGAACAATATTTGACACTTTGTGATCATTCATTTGTTTTTGTCTCTTTGTGACCACAGCGGACTATACCTGCCAGGATCCTCTATGAGATTTTCCAGGCAAAACCACTGGAGTGGTGGGCAATTTCCCACTCCAGGGGATCCTCCCCACCAAGGGATCAGGGGTTCAACCTACGTCTCCTGTGTTTCCTGCATTGGCAGGTGGATTCTTTTACACTGAATCATGTGGGAAACCCCTTTGATTCTATTTTTTTATTTTCTAAATTGTCTACAATTGACTTGTACACCTTTCCTAAGCAGGAAATTTCATTTATTATTTCACAAAAACAACCTTGTGGATAATGTTTTAGACCAAAAAATAAGAACTTTTTGCCCACTATATCCCAGGTGCCATTTTAAGTGCCTTGCTCTTCTCTTAATTTTCTGTGCCTCACAATAATTTGATGGAGTAGATACTATCAGTTTTATTATTATTATTATTTTGCAGTTGACAAACTAAGGAACAGAGGAGTTAAATGACTTATTTAAGATCACAGCTAAAAGGCAGCAGTGGAACTTCAAACAATGAAAAAACTTTTATACTACTTGACTAATCTACTATCCAGCACTAAAAATTATCAATCTTTATCTCCACTCTGATTTTTTATACACTATTTAAATCAGACTTGAATACTTGTCTTTAAAATGTTACTTTCACACCTGCAAGTGGCAGAGTACAAAATGGAAGCACTGTGATGCAGGATATGCTTCAAGCACAAAGAAAATCTACATGAAATTTAGAATCCTCATTATATTTTCTTCTTTCCTGCTGAACTCTGCAGTCACTTATCGCCATCTCAGTGGCACTGCCAAGAAGAAGGGTAATAACGTTGTGAGTCTCAGTTGACTGATGTCTCAGCATTTTTGCCCTTTTAACACAATCACCTTTTCCATTACTTAGGGATTTCATTTGATATTCTCCACTGTTAGAATCATTGTAACAGCAGGAGGAGGCAGAATTAACAGTTACGGATAGATATCTGCTCATTTCTCAGTTATTCTTCCTTCAAATTAAAGGACATTTCATATATAGGAAGAAAAATGAATATCTTATTCTATATGTTTAAATGGATTTGGAATCTGCAATTTAGACTCATTATTTCTTAACAAGTCATTCAGTCCAACCTGTGATATGATTAAAAGAGCAAAATTATCAATAAATCATAAGCCCTTGACTTTGTAAAGTTACTTAATGTTTTATTTTTGCTGATGCTTCTGAGAGCTAGTTAATGTGAAAGTTGGTTTTAGAGTTGTTAATTTATAAGATAGAAATCTATAGATTTTTAAAGAACAAATGCATTGTTATTAGATATTTAATTCACTAAAATTAAATAGTATTAAATATTACCAATTTATTGAGTGGACATGAAAAAAAAATGTTTTATACTTGCCCAAAAAGTTTAAAGGAAAATTTTAATAGAGACCTATTTTAGTCAATGTTCAGAATAAATTCAAATATTAGTTCTGTGATTACTACTTGTTAGTCACTCAGTCCTGTCTGACTCCTTGTGACCCCACGGACTGGGACTCACCAGCCTCTTCTGTCTGTGGGATTCTCCAAGCAAGAATACTGGAGTGGGTTGCCATTTCCTTCTCAGGAATCTCTTGGAGAAAGTCTCTTCCTGATCCAGGGATAGAAACTGTCTCCTACATTTCAGGCTGACTCTACCATGTAAGCTCCCAGGGAAGCTCTGTGATTACTAGTTAAAATCAATCAATAAATACTGTCAACTTTGTTTTAAATGAGTATTTATATGAACTGTCTCTCATGCAATTAAATCTCAACTGTGAAAATAAAGTACCCAAAATATCTACAAACCAAAAATTAAAATTTTGTAATTTATGTTTAATAATTTCATTATAAATAGTAATTTCTTGAAGGTTAAAATTTGCCTGTCAGTCATCTCTATTATCAAGAAGATGAATGAAAATTTTAATTAAATAGCTAATTCCAAAAAATGACATGATATTTTATTTTAGCTCAACTACAATTTTCTTGAAAGTTTCAGATTAGTATCTTCAAACTATCAATCTCAATATTTGAAGTAAAATATATAGCAAAAGGTAATGTTTCAGACTTGACCTAGAAAAAGTTAACTCTTTCTGAGAAGGTTTAGAATATACTTTTGACAAGATTTAGATGTATCCATTTCATAATGAAATGTCATAAATCACCTTGATGTTTCATCATCATACAAAATAGAACAAGAACTTTTTCTTGTTCAATGTTAATCATATTTTATATATTTTATATCATTAGAATGAACAAGAACTTTTTTCTTATTCAATGTTAATCATATTATATTTTATACCATTAGAATGAACCTAAAGATAAATTTTTATACTGATTAAGTATAATTAAAATAGATCCATATCAGCTTACAAAAAATAAGAAATATTATTAGTATATTGGTATAATTATTAGATTATACCAATGTTCCATTTCACCATATTTTAATATTTAATGGTTGGGCAAAAAATATTTGTGGGTAAGAAAAGGATGAAGTTAGTAAAAGATTAAAGCAAGGAAAGTATGAAATTATGTAAATGAGACTTTTTTTATTTGAGGAACCCATAAAAATGTTGTTTGACAGTCAAGTATAGAAAAATGTGAAAGTAATCTGCTTATAGAAATGAAGTTAATGACCACCATTGAAGCAGTCAGAGCCTTACTCTATTCCAATAAATATCGAAATCAGAAGCTAGAGGCAAGTCACACTTCCTTAAAGATGCATATTTAGAATCAGGCATCTTACCTTATAATATTTGATTATCTTTTACCACTAATTATGTCATTAGACTAAACATAATAGATAAACTCTCATTGAAATGAAAATCAATATTTCAAATAGTCAGTCCCTTACTTTCTCATCAGCTGGAACTATCTGTATGGCTGCCTCACAGCATGACATCTGGATCCTCTTTGAGCCAGTTAGAGACAGAGGAAGTGAATAAGAGAGAGGGAGGGTCCAAGATGAAAATTGCATTGTTTTATAAGCTAGTCAAATAAATAATGTCCTATTGCTTCTTTTATGCTCTATTTAATTATTAGTAGTGAAACATCAAATCCAGACCAAGCAAGCAGAAGTGTTACCAGTAGGTGAAAGTCACTGGGCGTCATTTTATAGGATGCCTGCCACACTAATCCCTATGTCTTCTTCTACCAATCCACTTGACAAAAATCCAAAATCATGGCTTAGCATAGTTTAAATTTTATACATAACATTTGAGAATACAAAAGAATGCATCACAAGTGAATTACCTTATCTCTGTATTTTACAAATCAGGAAGCTGAGAATCAGAGAAGAAACACAAGTTGTTTGAAGTAGGGCTAAAATGAGAATGACTTGACAATGATTTTCTCCATTAAACTGTCCTACCAGTTGTCAACCTCTAAAAAGTATTTTGAAATCACTTTAATTTACTCAATAATTGTCAAGAGAGTTTAATGAATTCCCATAAAACTTTTACCCAACATTCCCTAATACTAACTTGTCTGTGAAAGTCACTCAGTTGTGTCTGACTCTTTGTGACCCCATGGACTACATAGACCATAGCATTCTCCAGGTCAGAATACAGGAGTGGATAGATGTTCCCATCACCAGGAGATTTTCCCAATCCAGATCTCCCACATTGCAGGGGATTTACCCACATTGTAGGCAGATTCATTACAGACTATCTGCAATGCAGACAAACACTTAAAATTATAAACTTATCAGACTTTATTCACATTTTGTTAGCATTTAAATACTTTATTCAGGGACTTCCCTGATGGTCCAGTGGTTGTGACTTTGCCTTCCAATGCAGGCAGTGCAGACTCAATCCCTGATCTGAGAGCTAAGATCCCACTTGCTTTGCAGTCAAAAAACTAAACATGAAACAGAAGTGATATTGTAACAAATAGAAGCAAGATGAAAAAATGGTCCATATATATAAAAAAACTTTATTCAGATTTTATTATATTTCCCACTAATGTACTTTTACTATTAAAGCATGCAGTCTAGGATACCATAGTGTGTTTAGTCGTCATATTTCCTTCATCTCCTCCCATCTGTGATGAAATCTCAGCATTCCCTTGTTTTTCATGACTTTGAAAATTTTACTGCCTTCTTGTAATGTATTTTGTTGAATATCCTTTGATATGTGTTGGTCTACATTTTCTTATGATTAGTCTGGGGTTAGCATTTGGGGGGTATGATTCAGCAGTGGTGAAATGATATTATCATCACATATATCAGGTAATATATAATAACATTATGACTTATGCCTTGACATCATTCACCACAGACACAGACACACACACACACACACACACGGAAATGATTAGAGTAAAAACATTATTTACAAATACTCACAGAAAGTTGTGGCATTTTACTAACCAAATGTAGCTGTCAATATTTATAAGTGTTATGTATACACAATTAGAGTGTTTCAACTAAAAATAAATAGTAATGAAGCTGCTGTTGATTGTGCATGCTTTGACTTTTGACTGCCTGTGATCAGACATTAGATATAGCTTTGGAATAATTATATTTTAAATGGGTCCTCCACATATAGAATAAGAAGAGTTTTTGTCAATAAATCATCTGATATTTAAATATATTTTGTTTAATTCAAGTGGGATCTATTAATAAAATTGTTCAATAAATTGAGAGGCATGAACTTGCGTTTTGGAAATACTGAACAAAAAGTTATGTGGCATATAGACTTAATTTTGAACATCTACATGTGTGCTTTGGCATATCTCTACATGTAGAAAGACTTTTTGATGGAATACTTCATATTTAATTTATATTCTACCCTGGCATGGAATCAAATAAAGATATGTTATGATTTTGAAGCACTTATGTTTGGCAAAAGGCATAAGAAAACATTTAAGTAAGTCATTTTATGGGGTCACAATAGACAATTTTGTCTTATAAGATATTAATTAAAAAGAGTAGTATTCTGAATGAAGAAAATAAGACAGTACCTATGAAATTGTTGGGACTTATTCACCTGCCATTGCAAAAAAAATTAAATTTAAGCTGCTCATCATTTTTTTAAATGTTTGGTTATTTTTTACTAGATACTAAGAGAAAGAGAGTAAAATAGAAAGAGAAAGAAAGAATTATCTCAATTAAAAGCATTTTGGTATAAATAAAATTGGCAATTAGATATACCATCATTTTCAGTTTTATTAAGTAAAAAGCAATTTTGGAGAGATTATGGATGATTTTATAAAAACAAGGAGAAGAACTATATTTTAGAAAATGTTTTGCATAAAAAAATGACAGTTGCAAGGCATACTAGGGAACTGAAGTGTGTTAATATATAACTCAGTTCAATTCAGTTCAGTCATTCATGCTTGTCCGACTCTTTGCGACCCCATGAATCACAGCACGCCAGGCCTCCCTGTCCATCACCAACTCCCGGAGTTCACTCAGACTCACGTCCATTGAGTCCGTGATGTCATTCAGCCATCTCATCCTCGGTCGTCCCCTTCTCCTCCTGTCCCCAATCCCTCCCAGCATCAGGGTCTTTTCCAATGAGCTAACTCTTCGCATGAGGTGGCCAAAGTACTGGAACTTAAGCTTTAGCACCATTTCTTCCAAAGAAATCCCAGGGTTGATCTCCTTCAGAATGGACTGGTTGGATCTCCTTGCAGTCCAAGGGACTCTCAAGAGTCTTCTCCAACACCACAGTCAAAAGCATCAATTCTTCAGTGCTCAGCCTTCTTCACAGTAACTAGGAAAAAGAATATGCTTCTTTCACTTTTAGTATAAATGACACCTCTTGCTTTAATTGATATAAAATTGTAGCAATGTATACATAATTAACATGAATATATATTATTTAAAGTTGTTTAGGAAAAGGCATCCGTTCTCATCACTTTATGGGAAATAGAAAACAGTGGAAACAGTGTCAGACTTTATTTTTGGGGGCTCCAAAATCACTGAAGATGGTGACTGCAGCCATGAAACTAAAAGACGCTTACTTCTTGGAAGAAAAGTTATGAACAACCTAGACAGCATATTCAAAAGCAGAGACATTACTTTGCCGACTAAGGTCCATCTAGTCAAGGTTATGGCTTCTCCAGTAGTCATTTATGGATGTGAGAGTTGGACTGTGAAGAAGGCTGAGCGCAGAAGAATTGATGCTTTTGAACTGGGGTGTTGGAGAAGACTCTTGAGAGTCCCTTGGATTGCAAGGAGACCCAACCTGTCCATTCTGAAGGAGATCAGTCCTGGGATTTCTTTGGAAGGAATGATGCTAAAGCTGAAACTCCAGTCCTTTGGCCACCTCATGTGAAGAGTTGACTCACTGGAAAAGACTCTGATGCTGGAAGGGATTGGGGGCAGGAGGAAAAGGGGACGACGGAGTATGGGATGGCTGGATGGCATCACGGACTCGATGAACTTGCTTTTGAACTGGGGTGTTGGAGAAGACTCTTGAGAGTCCCTTGGATTGCAAGGAGACCCAACCTGTCCATTCTGAAGGAGATCAGTCCTGGGATTTCTTTGGAAGGAATGATGCTAAAGCTGAAACTCCAGTCCTTTGGCCACCTCATGTGAAGAGTTGACTCACTGGAAAAGACTCTGATGCTGGAAGGGATTGGGGGCAGGAGGAAAAGGGGACGACGGAGTATGGGATGGCTGGATGGCATCACGGACTCGATGAACGTGAGTCTGAGTGAACTCCGGAAGTTGGTGATGGACAGGGAGGCCTGGCTTGCTGTGATTCATGGGGTCGCAAAGAGTCAGACATGACTGAATGAGTGAACTGAACTGAACTGAGGAGAAGGCAATGGCACCCCACTCCAGTACTCTTGCCTGGAAAATTCCATGGATGGAGGAGCCTGGTGGGATGCAGTCCATGGGGTCGCGAAGAGTTGGACACGAGTGAGTGACTTCACTTTCACTTTTCACTTCCACGCATTGGAGAAGAAAATGGCAACCCACTCCAGTGTTCTTGCCTGGAGAATTCCAAGGATGGGGGAGCCTGGTGGGCTGCTGTCTATGGGGTCACACAGAGTCAGACACGACTGAAGTGACAACAGAAGAACTAATTTTATTTTCAAAATAAATTTTGAATGATAGCTGACCACCAATAAAATAAGGCCAAATCACTCAGTTAGTGAATAAATACCTTAATAAAAAATTTCACTCATAAGATATTTTGGTTTGAACAGTAAAATATACACCTGCTGTATATATAGTTATTAACTTTTATCATTTTAATGTAGTTGTAGGTCTTTATGATTCTCCTTGCAATGATTAACATTTTCCTTAGATAGTTTTATTGTTAGATTCTTCTCATTATTACAACCTTACTTAAAGGTCGCCTCTGCCTTTCATCAGTCACACTGTATCTTATTGTCTTTTTTTTTTTTTTTCATCGCTAGTCTTCTTATCTGAAATTATCTGATCATGTTTTTATGTATTGTCTCCTTTCACTGCCATGGAACGGTGGCAAAGGATTTTTCAGTACCATTCCATACTTTGTTGCTCTACCTCGAATAATTATTACTTGAGAGAGAAAATAAAAGTTGATCATCTGCTCCAGACCATCATTATCTATATAAATAAATGGATAATTTTCTTAAAATTTTATTACTGATTAATCTACTTACAAAACAATAACTTAGTAATAATTATAATCTATTTGCATTCCATTTATAGATACATCACTGGAAAGTACAGATTTCAGAAATCTTACGTCTACTGCACCTTGATATTTTTAAAATTTTGTGATGTTTTTTCTTCATTCTGCTCCCTCTGCTCACATGCCATTAACCCAGTATTCCCAACATTTTCATCTTAAATTAATTTTATCCCTTTTTAAAGAATTTGGTCTCTATTAATCTTACTTATTTTTAAAATTGTTCATTTTAATTGGAGGATTATTACTTTACAATATGGTGGTGGTTTTTGACNGCAGATGATACCACCCTTACAGCAGAAAGTGAAGAACTAAAGAGCCTCTTGATGAAAGTGAAAGAGGAGAGTGAAAAAGTTGGCTTAAAGCTTAACATTCAGAAAACAAAGATCATGGCATCCGGTCCCATCACTTCATGGGAAATAGATGGGGAAACAGTGTCAGACTTTATTTTGGGAGGGGGGCTCCAAAACCACGGCAGATGGTGATTGCAGCCATGAAATTAAAAGACTCTTACTCCTTGGAAGGAAAGTTATGACCAACCTACATAGAATATTAAAAACCAGAGGCATTGCTTTGCCAACAAAGGACTGACTAGTCAAGGTTTTTCCAGTAGTCATGTATGGATGTGAGAGTTGGACTCTACAGAAAGCTGAGCACTGAAGAATTGATACTTTTGAACTGTGGTGTTGGAGAAGACTCTTGAGAGTCCCTTGGACTGCAAGGAGATCCAACCAATCCATCCTAAAGGAGATCAGTCGAATGTTCTTTGGATACACTAATGTTGGAGCTGGAACTCCAATACTTTGGCCACCTGATGCGAAGAGCTGACTCATTTGAAAAGACCCTGATGCTGGGAAAGTTTGAAGGTGGGAGGAGAAAGGGATGACAGAGGATGAGATGGTTGGATGGCATCACTGGCTCAATGAATATGAGTTGCATGATGGACAGGGAGGCCTGGCATGCTGCAGTCCATGGGGTTGCAAGGAGTACGACACAAAAGAGTGACTCAACTGAACTGAACTGAAGGAGACAGCTCTCACTCAGGGGTATCTGGTGGGATATTTATACTCTATAAAACCTATAAAGTGAGACTTACCACTGAGCCACCATGTGAAATAAATATATAAGTTATTAAATATTAAAGAATCCCTCTGCAATGCAGGAAATGTGGGTTTGAATTATAGGTCTAGAAGATCCTCTCAGAAGCAAATGGCAACCTACTCTAGTATTCTTGCCTAAGAAATCCCATGGACAGAAGATCCTGGTGGGCCACAGTCCAAGGGGTGCCAAAGAGTCAGACATGACTGAGCACACACATTTCAACAAACATTTTGTCCCTGGCACAGAGGAGGAGCTGCTCTTAAAAATGATTTCCTTCATAAATTTAAATATCTCTTCAAAAGGTTAACTCTGTTTTCAGAGCTTCTTCTGTGTCTATAGTTTCCTCAAAAAATCAGCTGAAGATCATATGCCAAAAGGACATACTAGCATAATTTGCTAATATATATTTTTCCATATGTACTTTTATTTTTTCTTTGTTGCACACATCTAACTCTATTATCAGATTTGGGGCTGGGTTAGTTTTTCACCTACCTGTGCATAATTGAACATTAGTTTGTTTATTTTTAAAGTTTAGGTTCAGGTTTTCTTGTTTTTTAAAAACTGATATTTTAAATTTTCTTTATTTATTTGGCTGTTCTGGGTCTTCATTGCTGTATGGACTTTTCTTTAGTTGCAACACATGGGTTTTTCATTGTGGTGGCTTCTCTTGGATCAGTAGTTGTGGTTCATGGACTCCAGAGCACTGGCTCATGAGTCATAGTTTGTGGGCTCTAGAGTGCTGGCTCAGGAGTTGTGGTGCGTGGGTTAATTTGCTCTGCCACGTGTGAGATCTTCCTGGATCAGGGATTGGATCCATGTCTCTGGCATTGGCAGGTGGATTCTTTTTTTCTTTTTAATTAATTTTTATTTTTTAGTTTGTTTTGCTTTACAATACCGTATTCGTTTTGCTATACATTGACATGAATCAGCCACGAGTGTACATGAACTCCCAATCCCGACCCCCACCTCCCATCTCCCGCCCCACCCCATCTCTCTGGATTATCCCCATGCATCAGTCCCAAGCATCCTGCATCCTGCATCGAACTTAGAGTGGTGGATTATTTACCATGAACTACCAAGGAGAATCCTTGCTACCTTTCTAATGAGGAAAAGACTCATCTGCCTACTGTGCCATTGCTGTCTTTGAAAATAGAAGGGGATAATGAGCTGATGAATTGGGGCAGCCTTTAGAAACTGAAGAAAACAATAAAACAGATTTTTCCATAGAGCTTCTAAAAAGGAGTACAAAATTGCAGACACCTCCATTTTACTCTAGTGAAACCATTTCATGCTTTTGATGTCTAGGAATGTAAGATGATACACTTGTATGTTTCAAATCACTGTGCATGCATGCTAAATCAATTCAGTTGTGTCCGTCTCTTTGTGACCCTATGGACTGTAGCCTGCCAGACTTCTCAGTCCATAGGATTTCCCAGGCAAAATTCTAGAGTGGGTTGCCATGCCCTCCTCCAGGGGATCTTCCCAACCCAGGAATTGAACCTGGGTCTCTTACTTCTACCTGCATTGCAAGCAGTTTCTTTACCACTAGTGCCACCTGGGAAGCACTTATATCAGTGAGTTTGGGGTGATTTGTTACAGCAATGATAGGAAGCTAACAAAGTACTAAAATAATAGTCAGTAATAATAATCCCAATTAGTAACCTCAATTTTTTGCATTTTTTTTACTTCTATGTTACCTTGAAAGTGTTTCAGTTCAGTTCAGTTCAATCACTCAGCCCTGTCTGACTCTTTGTGTCCCCGTGAACTGCAGCACTCCAGATGTCCCTGTCCATCACCAACTCCTGGAGTTCACTCAAACTCATGTGCATCGAGTCGGTGATGCCATCCAGCCATCTCATCCTCTGTCGTCCCCTTCTCCTCCTGCCTCCAATCCCTCCCAGGATCATAGTCTTATCCAATGAGTCAACTTTTCACATGAGGTGGCCAAAGTACTGGAGCTTCAGCTTTAGCATCATTCCTTCCAAAGAAATCCCAGGGCTGATCTCCTTCAGAATGGACAGGTTGGATATCCTTGCAGTCCAAGGGGCTCTCAAGAGTCTTCTCCAACACCACATTTCAAAAGCATCAATTATTTGGTGCTCAGCTTTCTTCATAGTCCAACTCTCACATCCATACATGATCACTGGGAAAACCATAGTCTTGACTAGATGGACCTTTGTTGGCAAAGTAATGTCTCTGCTTTTGAATATGCTATCTAAGTTGGTCATAACTTTCCTTCCAAGGAGTAAGTGTCTTTTAATTTCATGGCTGCAATCACCATCTGCAGTGATTTTGGAGCCCCCAAAAATAAAGTGCTTAGCTTTCCAAAGGTTAAAACTATTTTCCACTTTTTGCTTTGCCAAATAACTTATCAACATTCAGTATACTTTAAATAAGCGACACAATAACTTTTAAGGATAAGCAGCTTTATTTTTTTTTTCAGATAAGCAGCTTTATATTGATGATGCTTTGTTCTGAATTACTGGTCAGAGTTCAATGGTCATAGATATTTTAAAACAGCTCTCTTTCTCTGTCTCTCTCACACACACAATTTTGCCAAATATTAGATATTCTTGATATAATACATACATATATGTTGAGGAAAATGTAAATGTGATAAATTATTGCCAGTAAAATTGCTGATTTGTGATTCAGAAACTGGCAAATTGGAGCTAACATGGCTCATCAAGAAAAATAATATTGTCCATGAACTTTCCAATAGCAAAATAAAATGCTGACTAACATCCATGGAAAGAGTTGAAAGCATTTTCCCTCCTCTCTTTGCCTCAGAAAATGATGATTTAACTCATCAGTAAAATGAGAATTGTTCTTTCTCCTCACTAAGAGATAAGGAAGAGAAATGATGAGACACAACACAGCCATATTTATTTTGGCAGAAAAACACAGCTGCAAACTGTAACAAAAATTTCTTTCACTTTTTTTTTTTTTAGTAACAGTACTTGCTACCTATTCCTTTTCCTCTAGAGCAATAGATTTTTAGATCCATTCCCCCCCCCCCCCCCCCCCTCCCCC